>BMAW01052843.1:1478-48279 GCA_019974015.1 Nephila pilipes
TGTTATGTTGATGAATAAAAAAAAATTTTGCAAAAAAAATGTTGTTTTCAATGTTAGTCTCAGGAGTTATTGATTGATGTGTTAGTTGGTATGCATTTTTGAAACAAAACAATAATTTTTTAAAAATGATTGAATTGATAATTAACTCAAGCATTCATAAAAAATATAATTGTTTTATGAATTTCAATCATCTTATCCTAAAACCTGTATCAACTTTTATTGTACTTTTTGTGTGGAATTTGTGAATAAAATTTCACATGCATGAATGTCAATTGTTATTTATTTATAAGGCATTTTAAAATTACCTTATAAATAAATACTTAAGAATTTTTAATTAAATGGTTTGCTTTTGAGGGTATTGTAAGCATAAATCTTAGTTTACATTTTACATACTCATAGGTTAAAAGGAAAAAATTTGTAATTAAACATTAGTTCAAAAAAATTTATTTTAATTGTACTGCATTTGCTTAAATAAATTTTGAGTATCTTTAAATTTTGCTTATTTTTTTTAAAGAAATTCAAGTATATGCACCATTATTTTTGCTTTTTATGTAATTAATATCACTCAAAACTAATAAAGTAAATATCTTGTTACCTCCACTGCTTTCCCCCACCATTTTCTAATTGAGGTGATAATGTAACTTCAGAATGAATATCTATGCAAAATCTGAAGTTTTTCTGTATCAATACTAATAGTTATGTTTTATGTAAAATTAAAAAATAGTTAGTTGATTTTAATTCTAATTTATAATGAAATTAATTTTTTTTTAAAATTATTTTTTTTAAGTAACTATACAATTTTTTTTATTTTTTTTGGTGTAACTTATTTTTTTATGAGGTAATATTTCTTTGTAATATTTTTTCAGTTTCTTTAGTTCTCTTTTTAATTTTATATCATTTTAGTATTATTAAAATAAATAATGCTTATACATGAAATATTTCAACTTTTCAAGTAGCTCCGAATTCATCATGCTGAAGCTTATTTACTGGTTTATAAAATAATCTCATGACCTTAAAAAAGGCTATTTAGTATGATTTGAGATGTTATCAAAATAAAATTAAACACTCTTCAGAAGGCCACCTAAAATTTATATTTATGTAAATTAACAAAAATGTACCTATTTTCTTCTTAAGTACTCTTTTTTTCTATACATACATTCAAATTGTTTAGCTTCTTATTTCTCTCTCTCCCTGACCTTTCTGAATGTTTAAAATCAAATTAAAACATATATTTTTATTCTATTTGTTAATTGTTGTATAATTTGAATTTTAAGTAGTTAATTAAGATGAAATTTTGGTAATTTTAGGTTTGTACATACAATTTGATGCTGTATATCTAAAAACTAATGAATAAGAAATGACTTTTTACCATGTATAATGTGATATACTTGGAATTATCCTTTAGCCGTGCTTTATTTCATAGATAAATTTTCCAGCTGAAATATTTATTTTCATAAATGATCATTTTCTTGTTAAATTTTTTACTTAACATTTATCATATTTTAAAGTTTTTTCAAAGCTGAATGGTGTTTTGTGTATTTTTCATCTTCAGTACCCATAAAATACCACAAAACTTCTCAAACCATTTGTAAGCTGTATTTTGAGGAATAATATTCTCTCTGTTAGTATTACAAAATACTTAAAGAATTTCTTTGCCACCCTGCCATGTGTAAAGCAAAATTGATAGTTGATTTGTAGTTTTTTTTTTTTTTTTTTTTACTGTTGTTTTCTTGTGATAAACATTAAAAAGAAAACTTGCTTCAACTTGTGTTCTATCTGCTATCTCTCAATCTAGACTATTTTAAAAATGTTTTTAATCAAAAAGGCCAATAACTAGAAGACTAAAATTTCTTTTAAAATATGGAGGTTCCGGGAAAAGAAAAGGGGAGGGGGAAGTTGAAAAGAAAAAAATTAACATTTGATGGAATTTTTCTTGTAAGTTTTCATATACTAGCAAGTCTAAAACTTTCTTAAATATTAATTGCTATTTTTTTCCATACAAAAATATTTTTTAGTTACCTTGTTATTGCAACTCCCTATAGCCCTCAACGATGAATTGCGTAGTAATTGAGATGTTTTGTCAAGATCATTTGTAAAATATCTCCAAATATTTTCAGTCCTAAAGAAACAGCACTCAGTTCTGGGTTATTCAAAGTGGTTAACCCGATTTCAAAATGTCATATTTTTGTAAATAAACTGTGCAGGACAGGATGTTAAGTTATACATGAATGCAAGAATTTTTCCTTTCCCCCCTAATGTTCAATGTAATTTCCTTTTAAAGTGGAGCATAATATCATAAAGATTATCAAACATGTTCTTTTAAAACATACAGTATTATATTATTCTGTTATGTTTATTTCTACAAGTAAGTTTTTTTCCAACTTGGTTATTAGTTTTGTATTACATCTTGGTTGTTTTTCTGTTCATCATTGCAAGCTATAATTGTAAGTGTGGGAACATCATGAAAAAGGAAAGTACCTATATTTCTTCATAGGATCGGATAAAAACATCAGATCAATTTATAACACGATCATTCATTAACAGTTATGTCAGCTGTTTTATATGCTAATACTTAGAATAGTTATGCATTACTGTTTTGCTGTTTCTTTCAGTCTTTTAAAATAATTTTTTAGATATGAAACTGTTTGTACAAATCAAGTTTAAAAAATGAAGCAAATTTGTATTATTTGTTTATTTAACACTCATACATCATATAAATAGGATTTTCATTTCCCTCCCTTTCTAAGAAACTATTTTATTATGTTTTTTTTATTATTATTTTAATTTCGTAGGCTCTACAACAACTAAAAAATTTTGTTGCTGAAAGTGAAAGACGAACCCAGTTCGCTAAAGTGAGATTAGCTGAAACTCAAGAAATTCTCAGTGCTGAGGAATCTACAAGGGTAGGTTAATTTCTCATTTGTGTATATTTTTATAAATTTCTTAAAATTAAAATAAAACAGCTATTTTCTTTTATTAAGGTTTTTTTTCTCCTCTAATTAAAAAAATGATATATGTAATTTTTTTAAAGATGACTTATTGAAACTTTTTTGCTTATAAAATGTTTTAATGTCATTTTTGAACCTTAGCTCATGCTTAACATGAATTCTGTCTTACTGAGCTGATCAAATCAGGGGAGGGGGGGGATTTTTTGGAATTTTGTATTATATATCATCATGCATTCAGAAATAATGAAAAGTTGTATTGTTGAATGATACAATTCTCTTCTCTAACTACTTAATGTTAAATTTTAGAAATATTACAGTTTATAGTTGTTCTGTATTTTCTTACCTACAAACAATATTGTATCATGTTCTACTTAATGTCTTGCTTTCATTTGATTGATAGCATATTAAACTTCTATTAATTTGTAAAATGATCATCAATATATAATACTGTGCATTTTTCGTTGTTTAAAATTCAAGCTTTGTATTTTTGGTGATGCAGAATTAATTATATAGCTGAATTATTCATTTCTTGTATTCCTGGCAAGCATTTGAATATTTATTCTCTCATTCACTTTTTGTATTTGTATGTAATATCAAATATTATTACGATTATTTTTACATAATTTATGCACCATATTCATTGAATGTAAATTTTATGTAAAAAATGTACTTGAAAATCATCATGACTTAAAGAAAGGAAATTTATTGAAAATAGCATATTCAAATTATTGCAAAAGCTCAGGGAATCATTTTTCAAAAAGTTTTTATTTGTATTTTACTACTAAATTGAGGATTAAAAAATACAAGTGGATAAACAATATCAATGATAAAACCTCATTCTTGTTTTGGTTAGCTTATTCTCCTCTTTAAGATTTCAAAATATTCCAATACATAAAGATTTAGAATTGAGGCTTTTGTTTTTGTGAATGAAAGTACTAAGTTGTCTTGAATGAGATTCAATTGTTTGAATATAAATATTTATCTAATTACATAATCCTAAATAATCTGGTCTAGAGAATCAAAATTGTCAAATTTATTTTTTAGCAATGGACTAAATTCATGTGACTTCATGACCATGTGAAAAACTTGTCACATGATACCTGCCGGTGTAAACAAGTCTTGTATTCGTTTGTTTTGCATTGCATTTTAGAAACATATTATGCTTCATAAGCGTTTAGTAACTTTCATTTTATTATATATGGTACCTTTTAATTGAATGAGAAATTATTTCGGATTGCTGCAGCATAAAGGTATTGAATCATACTTCTATCAACAAGCAGAAATGATTGTTCAGATTTGTTTGGTTCATACACAGACATTTCATTATAATTATGAAATTGTCCTAATTTAAATATGATGTTCTAATATTTTTAAAAAAATGTTTTTTTACTGCTGTTCTTTAAAATTTCTTTCAATAAAACCGCTTGAGGAATGTTTATGGAATTTTTAATATGTTAGCATTCATTTTTGGCATTTAATTAAATTTGCGATAAAGGGAAGCTCACACATTGTGTGGAATTTCATTTTATGATGTATTTGTTTTTGAATGAAATACTGAAAAGAATTATTTAAAATAAAACTTGATGCTTGCTATCTGAACAAAATGGTAAAGTCATTATCTATCACACTATAACTTTTGTGACTAATTAAAATATCTGAAAATTGGAGTATAATAAAAGAAATATAACTCAAATTTTTCATTATGTACTCAGTTTAACTTTATTATCTAATTCTGAACTTATATTAATTGACATTTAAAATCGGTATTATAAAACTAATTTGTAATGAAAAATTGTTCCAAAAATAATTTTGAGTATTTATTTTTTACTTTACATGAATTTTTTAAGAAATGTTTTGAAAAATAGGTTTCTTTCTTATTATAACATATATTATGGAAACATTTTGATTGTAATTATTCTAGCTGATGTCTAACATACTATGTACTTAATGTCGAATTAAAAAGAAAAGTGTTTAAATATGGCTCTGAATATCTTTTAATGTATCTCTCATACATTATACATACGGAATTAAATTCCTTATAGTTTCCGTTAATATTTCCTAACTTTATTAAAGTAACCATTTAAAAGGCAGATGTCTTTTAGTTGCATTTTTTATGCATAAATAAAGTGTCTGAGTATCCACCAAAAGCATTATGTTGTTGTTGTTAAATAATTCTCCCTTTGAAGATTACTAGCAATTTGGAATGTTAAGTTCAAACATAGTATTTAGATTATTTCTGCTTTGTTAAAGGGTTAGTTGATCAGAATAATTATAAAACTCCTCTACTGCAGAGACAACTAATATAACTTATATTTTGCTATATATATTACTTTTTAATTTTATGAGAAATTATTATGCAACTTTTTTTATGTCTTATTTAAAAATAATTGCTTAAATCTGAATTTGTGTTGTAGTGAATCATTCTTGTATCAACAAGCTAAAATAATAGCTTCAAATTTATTTGGTTTACATGCAAATATTTTCATTATTGAAAACATCCTAATTTAATCGTGATTTGCTAATATTTTTGTAAAAAAAATGTTTCTGTACTTCTGCTAATAGTTCTATTCATTAAGATTATTTCAGATGTTTAATACATATTTATTTTGAGCGTTTGTTGAACTTGTCTGGTAATATTTATTGGTTTATACATTGAGAATTTTCAAATTTGAATAGATAATCAATTGTAAAATACTTAAAATATTTTTTAAACACTGCATATTTGAAAGGTTATGTCGTAATATCTTCAGAGAGATTCTATTATATCTTAAGAATTGCTATTGGTCAGTTTAAAAAATAATTTTCTTATAAGTAATTATTTGTGTATTGTAGATTATCCATAATGTTACATTGTAATCATATCTTAAGTAATTTCTTGAATTTAATTCGTATAGATCAGTGTTGAAAATTATTTTCATACATGTAAATATTTGTGTATGATGCTGAGGATATTTTATAGAATAACATTATAGAACTTAAAAAGCAGTTCTGTGAAATTTTAAGAGTTTTAAGCCACTTTGCTACTCTTTTTTTTTTTTTTTTTTTTTTATAAATTTAATCATAGTAATGATGTTAGACAAGAATTCTATTTTTTTTTTCACTTCATAAGTGTGTAATACCACTTAAACTGTCTTTTTTAATTGATGGAGAAATTATGCATTTTTTAATATCGTGTTTTAATATATATATTTATATTTAAGATATTAAGGTTCTATCATTTTTGAAGAATTGTTGTACATCAGTTTTTTGCTCCAATAATACTGAATGACAGTCATAAAGTAAGAAATTATACGCACAGAGTAAAATGTTGAGAAAAATAGCTTTTACTCCAGATTATTCTTTAATGAATTGATGTAAATTTCAGATGCTTTATGACAGGAATAACATATTTCAGAATATATATATATTTAAAGAACATGATTTTAATTTAAACACAAATTTCATGTGTATTTTTTATCTGAATTTTCATAGTCTAATCTGGCATCATTCCTGTTCTGTCTCAAATACTGTTCATCATATTATAAGTTATTGTTTGGTGTTTTGTCACTATTGTCTCACATTTTTTAAGTTATCTGTTTTATGCTCATATGACAAGAGGAGAGAACCACAACTTGTTTGTGTTGCAATTCAAAATTTCAATTTTATATAATTAAGATTTTAGAACAGACATTTTATATTTTCAGGTTTGTTTTTTTTTTATATAATGTTGCCTAAAATTTGTTACAAAAATTTAAATAAATATTTGGTGCTGTACATTTAAATTTTATTCTATGCAAGAACTCCAACATTCATTCACACAGAATAAATAAAACAATTTGTTTTGTATTTGATACATAACACAAACACTATAGTTATATATAATTCATTAAATTGTAAAAACGCTTAAAAATGTTCACCATAGAATAAGGCCAAGCATATTTACCTAGCATATTTATCTAGCCCCGTGTTAAACATTTTTATTTTGTATTCAATCACATTCATTCATAAAAGTCTTAAACTAAATATTTAGTTTTCAATAGACTTTGTAAGTTAATTCTGATATTATAAAAAAAAAGACTTGACATTTGTATGTTTATTTACACAATTTAGCCACTTCATTCATGTACTTCTAAAAGTTAGTTAAATGTTTTTAAAAAATATGCTTGTGCTGAGATTAATTAAAAGTAAAACCGAGGTTCTGGTGTTGGCTGGAAAAAACAAGAATCACATTTGCATGACAAAGCAATGTAACATACTGTTAAGCAGTATTCAAAATTTATAGAATGTAAATTTTTCTATTTCTATTTTTTTAAAAAAAATTCTGTTCCCCCTCCCCC
Source organism: Nephila pilipes (assembly GCA_019974015.1). Classification (NCBI taxonomy): domain Eukaryota; kingdom Metazoa; phylum Arthropoda; class Arachnida; order Araneae; family Nephilidae; genus Nephila; species Nephila pilipes. The sequence goes on from BMAW01052843.1 coordinate 8,743, forward strand.
TACTATATCATTTCTATTAAAATATAATTTTAAAAATTAACATTTTGTACATATTTATAAAAATCTGATTATCACTAATCTAAGATTTGGTGTGTATCTTTTTCACAAATTTTAATTTCTGCACTTCATTTTATTTTAAAACATATAAGTAAAAATTGTATTTCATTAATAAATGGCAACGGCCAACAATTATGAGGTACCTATTTAAAAATTTTAAATTTACCCTCTCATCAGAATAAATGAAAATAAAGAGCAGAATTAGTTAGAATTTCTTAATTGTTAAATTTCAATCTTAATTTTGGGTCAAGACAGAGAAAGCCTGAGATATCAGCAGAGTGAGGGCTGCTGAAAGTTTATGAAACAAAAGGGATGAGAGACTGTATTGCGACTGGATGCCATGGAAATGAGCTAACGAAGCCCCTACCACATTGGTAAAGAGGTATGGGGGCAGGACTTCAGTTCAGAGATGAAAACAACTCCAATTTTTCCTGTCATATGTGGGATTTTGAGAGGTTTTTAAAGATAGAAAAAAGACTTTAAATTGAAACAAATTTTAAATGCCATGCTCAATGCCAAATTTTGAGGAAGTAAGGCCAAAAAATGTGCGAAAGTACGAGGAAAATGATGAACGAAAAGAGATATTTATGCTGTGTTGCTAGCATAGCTGGTGTGACATCTGACAAGTTAATTCTTGTTAAAAAGTTGCATGAAATAGCTTTTTCTATGAAAAGATTTTAAAACTTGTGACTCATTTTCGATAAGTTTCCTAAAGCACATCGTAGCTTTGGTGAATGAAATTTAGTGAGTTGAAGTCCTACAAATTATAAAAATTTTAAAACACGTAGGATATCATTAATGAATTGCTTCATTGAGTTCTCAGTCTTTTTAGGACCAGGTAGTGCTGGTATTTATGCCCCAGGGAGGATAAGGTCTTTTTGCGATAATGCAATGGTTGGATCAGAAGGTTTTGAACAATTCATTAGGAATTTGAGGGATCCTATTGAAAAAGGTGTTTGATTGTTTTTTAATAACTCTAAAATTGGTTTAATTTTTAGATTTTTATGTATGACTTCGTTCCGAATGAACCAAGGAGCATTAACCATTTTCCTAAGGTGAATATTTTGAAAGATGTGCAGTCGATGTATAGTTGCAGCTGATGCCCAGAGGGGTGAAGCCTACAACAGGATGGATTTGTAGAGCAGAATTTTTTACCTGATCGCCAGCTTCCTCTTTCGAGAAATCAAGCGAGTGAGTGTTCTGCTCATTCCAGTAGCTTTTCTGTGGACTTCCCGTATGTGGTGGGCAAAGGTTAATTTTGCATCTAAAAACAACCCTAGGTACTATATTCTGAATCCAGGGGTTGGGTTGATTGAAAATGGTGACAGTTGGCAAGTTGCCAATGCACTGTTGTGTTGTAAAGAGGAGGCAAGCACTTTTAGATGCATCGACTATAACTTTTCAGTCAATGAGCTGGAACTGTAATCAAGAGATATTTTTCTGCAATCTGTGTATAATTTTCCGATAGCAGATGTCTTGGGACAGGATGACAGTATCATCGGCGTACATGGCCAAATGGATGTTTATATGCAGCCTACACAATGTCATTTACGAACAGGGAGAATAATTTTGGAGACAAAATACTTCCCTGTAGAATGCCACTGAGAATCGATTTATAAATATTATTTTGAGGCAGGGGGAATTAATGGTTACAAATCATTAATAAGTTTGAAATTGTATATAGAATTTACATATCAACATATTCCCCCTCCCCCTTGAATACTGTTAATTCCTTTTTAAAACATTATAATCAACTTATGATTAAATTAATTCATTTTGTTTGCAAAACACATTTTTAAAAACTTTAATTCAAGATACTAAATTACACCTGTTTAAATCATAAATCTTTACATAACTGTTTCAATTTAATTGTGTACCTTGATTAAAAGAGAAGGTAGAACAGCACATATTTATTATAATGTTTGTATGATGCTTCAGATTTAAAATATATTAAATGAAATATGTTAATTTTAGACTGCTTGTGAAATTAACATCAGGAAACAATACAAATATCAAAATTAAATATTAAAAATATTTATAAGAATTTTCTATGATGTATTGAATCATGTACTCAAATCATTCATTTGATCTCAGTTTCAGTTTGCATTGTTGAACATTTTAGAATTTAGAATCATCCAAACTATACAAAATTTCTTAAAATATAATTTTGACTACAAATATGTGTTATAGTGAAATATATATATTTTATTTCAAATATATTTTATATATTATGTATGACTCATTATTTATTGATAATCATTATAAATAATGTAAAAAAATCACCTACTATCAAATTTAGATTTCATTTTGCTGATGAGATCACTTTGTGAGAATGATTGTTATCGTTCAGTTCTAATGATATATTTATAATTTTTTTTATTGTTGTTATTAATTTTTTATGTAAAGGAATTTTCAGTCCAATTTTAAACACCCTTTATTAACTGAGATTGCTGTTAAGTGGAAGATATATTATGAAATTTCAAATGTTTAAATTGTAAAAGAGAGTGATGTGAAGATGTTTATAATTCAAAACTGTATATATTTCATTTTTATACATATTCATTATTAGCATTTCTTTTGACATAATTTGTGAAATTATATATCAATGATTCTCAAAAAAAAATTTTTTTGTCATTCCCCTCTTTCGAAAATTTAAGTTGTAGCATATTATTCATCATTAATTATTAATGTATATAGGTTTGTCTTTCAAAATTTTTTACTTTGTGGTGGTTCATTTTAAAACTTTTGCATACTTCTAAAAATTTGCATGTCACAGTTTAAGAACTATTGATCTATATGTTTGTAACTGGTTAAAGTGAATTTTTTTATTAATTTGTTGTTGAATAAAAGTTTTAGCCTTCAAAATCTAGAAGTACCTCCGTTTGATTTTTATTTTATTATATCAATAGTTAGTTTAAAAGAACAAGATGGCAGAAATCATTTTAAACCTGTCTTTATTTTATGTCAAAGAAAAATGTTCAGATAAATAGAATCAATATTTGTATAAATAGTATTGCCTGATTATGAGTTTATAATTATAACCTAAGGTTATTTTAAATGCAATATATGTAAAAAGTTTCATTTTGATTTCAGCAACAGGAATTTTACCATTCATTGATCCCCCCCCCCATTAGATTCGTATTATTTTTGGGTTGATTTGTCAATCTTTTTTCCCCCCTAATTGTAAATTTCAATTATGTAGCTTCAGAAAATTCGTCAGATAGAAGAAAAAATCACTGAAGTTATGACTCAAGCTGAGCAACTTGGTGCTACGGGTGATGTTGATGGCTTTCTAAAATTGATGGAAACTGTAGAAGAATTGAAGAAAGATAAAAAAACAGCTGAGGTAATTTATTATCTATTTGGGTTTTTTTAGACATTTTGAATATCTACATTATTTTCAACGTACAAGTATAAAACTTTTTAATAAATTGTGTTTCTATTTTTTTTCCTTAATGAAAAAGATTTTGATTTTTATTAAATGTGAATTTCTAAAATAATTTTGCTTTCATAATACTTTTGTGCACAATATGTTGAATATATATATATATATATATATATATATATATAAGGTTGTATTATCATAACTATAATGAAGTTTTTTTTAAACCTGGCATTTAAAAATTACCTTTTAATGTTTCAGCAAATTCAAATATTTGTATAATAAAATTGCTATAAAAAGTTTCTTGTGAGTAATTCAATCTTTTGAAAACATTTTAACATGGCTCTCAAGAATTGCTTTTAGGAAAGGGAGTTTAAACAGTTAATAACTAACTTGCTCAATTCTACTTTTTAAATTCTTACTATTAGCTCACACTCTTCCTATAAATATTTATTTATATATTTTGTTCAAATTTTCAATCGTTAATAAAATACTTTTTATTTATCCTCTCAATTTCAAATACATTTTTTTAAGCTTGTAGTGGATGACACTTGATCTTAATGCAGTTTTTTTAAAATATTAATTTATTGATTAAATTTAATTGGTGAAAATGCAGTTTAGCCCAACCACTTGGTGCAATTTAAAAAATTGCTGAACTTGGTGTTTTATTCTGTAAATAATATTTAATAATTTTGTTTATATAGGAAGCTTTGAACTGAAAAACTTTATTTTATTTAATGTTATACTGATATTGTGTATTGATATTTGCATCTTACTTTTTGTAGGAAGAATATAGAAGTTCTACACCTGCTTCAATAAGTCAGCAGCAAAAATTAAGAGTTTGCGAAGTATGCACATCTTATCTTGGTGTTCATGATAATGATAGAAGATTAGCTGATCATTTCAATGGAAAGCTCCATTTGGGTTTCATAACCATACGAGAGAAATTAAAAGAATTGGAGGTATGTGAAGCATCTCATATCGAGTATTAGATTCATATTAATTTTGTCTTAAAGATTTATCTTATTTTCAATTTATCTTTCACATATTTTTATTATAGTATTTATATCTAGTACAGAGCTAGAGTATTTATATGTTTAAATAGTTTTTCAATTTTATGAATTATTTATGAATGAAGATCTTAATGAATTTGTCCTAACTATTGTATGATTTCATGTGTGTGTGTGTTTTTAAATAATTTATTTATAAATTAATTTACTATTTACAGAATCAAAAGTGATAAAATAATCATTTATTGTGAAATATACTCATTGTTTTGTTTCATTTTTAAATTTGTCTTTCGTTATTATTATTTAACTTTTTGACAGCATGAAATTTTGTAATATGTATCAATTTTGTACAATATCTGCTAACTTATTTAATTCATATCAGTCTTTTTCCCTTTAAATTTGTATCTTTTATGAAAATATTGCAATATTTTTGAGTATGTGAGTTGTGTGCTGATATACTAGTCAAATATTAAACATAATTCATAATATTTTGCTTTTAAAAATATGTAAAACTATCTCTATTATTGTCCTATTTTTTAATTAAATAATTGCTTATAGATCTAAACATAGTATAAAATATACTAAGTTGTTAATATTTTGGTTATTTTCCATAGGAATTAGTAGAAGATCATCACATTAAAGCGATAGTGTCAAATGAATTTGACAGAGAAAACACATCTGGTAAAAGAAGTAATAGTCACAGCCCTCAACATTCGAAGCATCACAAGCGTCATAGGTTTGTCATAATTTCATTTATTCCTTTTATGTTAAGTAGTTAGTATCCAATGATTTAAATTTTGCTTAAAGTATTTATATTCTTATCTAACATCGTTTTTATTTTTGAATTATATGAGGAGTGTAGTGAGAAATTTTTCATGGGGGGGGGGGGGGGGCCCCCGTTAAAATTTTATCTAAAAATTAATTTCAAAGTGAAAGGGATGTTTCTATGGAGTATGAGATTTCAAATATTAATTTTTTCTGAGAAGAGGGGGTGTAAAAGTTTAAAATATTTTTATGTGAAATAAATATAAAGAAAAATCACATTTTCATACAAAAGATTTTAATATATCTATAACTAATTGCCAAGCATCTTTTCTTTTGGATAAGAAGAGTCAAAATATCTTTGGCATCAACAGAAACATTGTGTTGTATGCTTAACATAGCACTTACTTACATCTTGGCTCATTCTGTTTCTCAAGTAAGACTTAGTAATCAAAGAGAAGAAAAGGCTCTTTTGTTCAAAGCAGTAAGTATAGGAAGGGTTACTAAGGTATTTATAATTGTTCTCACTGTTGGAAATTGTTCAGCATTACAATCAAGCAGACCTTCCACATGAGATTCGGATGATTTTCCCAACAGACTGTTTGTCTGTACCACAGTTCAAACTCCCCTAGTTGTACTAAATGTTGCATATGTTCATACTGCTTAGAGTTCATTTGAGAGTCATGAATTTTTCTAGAAATGTATTTTGTGTTTCAGCAGCTGTTCCTTAATTTTATTTATAAAATAGTCAAGGAATGGTGAAAAGACAAAAATTCAAAAGTATTTTTCTGTATTGGTGGGTTTTATATTCCATCACTGACTCTGTCTTTTGGCTGTTCTACTTACGATGATTTCAAAATCCAGATCACCACAAAGCTTTTTTTGCTGCTGTAAATACATGTCTGAATGTCTACATATCATATCTCTCAGAACAGCCATAATTTGTACAGTAAATTATATTGCTGAGGCTAAATCTGTATCTTCTTTCTGCAAAAATTTATGCAAAGGAAAGCTGACTTAAAATACACTGACCAGAACATGTAAGGCTGCTATAAATTTGGCTCTTCTCATAGCACATCTCAGATGTTTAGCCTTAACAGTGGTTTCATTCCAATGAGCTATATTATCCAAAGTTTCTACTTCTGGTATAAGAAAATTTAAAAACACGAGTATGCATCATGCCTCTTAACCCAATAAGTTGCATTCATCTACTTCCTATGTTTTTTATTTGAATCGGGCAAAGTTTTATCGATTGCTGATATCTGAACACCTTTCTTTTGGGTGTCAGAATTAGACTTTTTATTGCTATTTGATAACAATGAAAGTTCATTAGAAGTCTTCACTATAGTTTCCATTTCATTGTTTCTCTTCTAGGATGGAGATTGTAGGGCAGCTTTTTTTTTTTTTTTGATAAAATCTGTTTACAACTGTAAACCTACAGGATATTTGCTGTTAAAAAATCGATATGCAGTTGTTTGAAATGTCAGTCCAGACTGAATTGTTTTGGTACCGTTACACATATCATACAAACAGGTTTGGAAGTATTTTGTTGAGTAAACAAAAATTGCAGTATCCTCTTCATATTTTCTTTTCAATTTCAAAAGTTTTCTCATGCTCATAGTATTCGTTTTGAAACTATGAAATGGGTGTTTTTGTTTAGTATTTTTCTCTGAAAACCAGATTTAAACAAAACGCGATTTACATGTACTTTTCTTGTACGAGTTCAGATTGAATTATAGTGAGCTCAAGCTTCAAAAAACATTAATCATGCATTCAAAGATGGATTCACTAATGAAAAAAATGCTCATTATTGGTTCCAAAAATTTTGATTTGGCAATTTGAATAATGTCAACAAGTCTTGAGAAAGACCACCAGCCCATATTGATAATGAGGAATTAAGGACGACTGTGGAATCCCAATCCACACACAACTATTTGTGAACTTGGGTCTGAATTAGGAACTAGCCATAAGGCTGTGTGCAATAAATAAAATATAAAAAAATTGGACTCATGTGCCATACGAACTGATTCAACTATAGATGATCGACCTCAAGAGCAAGTGCACATTTTTGTTGCTATCAATAAACAATTGCTGTTTTTATACCAAATCATCACTTGTGATGAAAAGTGGATTTTGTATGATAATCGAAAATGTTCAAGGAAATGGGTAGATAAGAATACACCCCTAAGCCAAAATTTCATCAAAAAAAAGATTATGGTTACAATATGGTGAAATACTACAGGAGTGATCCATTATTCCTTCCTAACAGGAATAATGGATCACTCCTGTAGTAACCAGGGGAAAACATAACAGCAGAATCCTATTACCATGAAATTGATGTCATGCATGAGAAACGTATGAAAGAACAACTAGCATTGCTCAATAGGATTGGCAAAATATTACTGCATGATAATGCACGACCCCATAAAGCTTCGATCACTGTTAACAAATTAACTTCTCTACAAAATGAAAGTTTACCGCATCCTTCATATTCACTAGATATTTCTCAGACTGATTATGACCTTTTTCATAATTATGAATTATTTTGAAGAGAAAAAAAGTACAATTACCAAAATAATATTAGAAAAGACTTTGAATTGTTTATTAACTCTAAAAAAGAAGATTTTTTTCAAAAAAGCATGTATGACTTGCCCAATCTTTGGCAGAAAGTTGTTGATGCTAATGGAAGTTATTTCAATTAAATATAATAAATAATGTGAAATATTGTGCTTTTTTTCTTTTCTTTCTTTCTTTCTTTCTTTTTTTTTTTTTTAAATTTAATGTCCGTTTTATAGTTTCCAATCTTATAAAAATAAAATTTTTAAAATAAACTCTGAATCAAAATGTAAGAAAGCTTTTTTTTATTAAAAAAAACTTAATGTCTTGCTCAGCTGTTTAAAATCACATCAGCTTTGAAAACAGTCTTGCCCTTGTATATTGCATGAATAAACAATTTGCGAAAGCATGGCAACTAAAACTATTTTTGTCCCATGACCATTTTGTCTAACACATCTTAATACTGGTGTCAGGCAGTGCTGTTCTCCGAAGTGATTGATTCAGTTGCATATGAGTAGAGTTTTTATGGAATTTGACAAAGTTTCTGAGAATTACATTATTTTTCAGATCTTTTAATTTTTCAAAAAGTCTTCATGTGCCATTGTTACGACTCTGCCATGCCTTGGGTAGTCCTACCCTGATACACCATTTTAATAGTCTTATGAAATATATGTAATCACGTGTACAACCAAAACTCATTAAAATCTTGTGTGCTAAGTCATTTGAAATCAGTACATATACTATTTTGTCATTAGAATAAATATTTCTTGGAAATAATTAATTTTGGTTGGTTTCTATTTATTTTATGAAAATGAGTAGAAATGTACTTTAAATTTTGCTCTTATCACTCTGCATAGTTGGGAGGTTTCAAGAAGGGATGGGCAATGTATTTGAATGTGTAACAGTTTATACTAGTTTGAATTTTGATACATTCTTAAATTGTTTTGGAAACAATATGTATATCTACAAATATTATTTTAAGTTATTTAAAAAATTCAGAATATTTTTAATCAATAATAAAAAGGTATAATTAAGATTTTGAACTATATTTGTGAATTATTTAAATCTGATTTATCCTATTAATGTTATTCTCTTAAACACAATTAAATTGTGCAATTATATATATATACTACTTTTATCCTCTTCTCTTGATTTTTGCATGATGTTTAAGGTTGTTTTGTTTTTAAATTGGTTGCAGTTTTTAATTAATGGCTTATATTTGTATTGAATTAATATTATTATGTACGTAGTATTTGTTTAATTGTGGGTTTGGGCCTTGAGGGCAATAAAAACTTACTGTGTAGTCGGGGCTGATGCACATTAAATCTATCAAGGCTCAAAGTCTTTCCTTTGGTATAGTGTGGAAGTTAGGAGAGGGAGCTGCCAGCCCAGGTGTTGTCTTCATCACTTAACCAAAGTTTAAAATTTTGAGGTCTGTCACGAATAGCCCTCATGTTGCATCTAGTGTAATGTTAATAAATCCAATCAATCAAACTCGCTCTCTTTCTCATGTGCAGAGTGGACTCAACTTGCCAAATGACTTAAACTAAATTAAAATTATATACACAGTACAAATGGTCTGAGTATAATTTTTGAAAATGGCAATATTGAGTTATCTTTACTTAAAGTATAATGTTGCTTATGTTGAAACAATGAATATTAGACTCAATTTAGAAGGTAATCAACTTCAAAGATTTATGTACTTGCTTCAAAAAATTTTTAAGCCAAAGATTTTTTATTCATTTGATGGAAGCCAAATGCCACCAACATTGCACAGTTTTGTGTGAAAATCTTGTATTTATATGGCTTGTTTTAATGTGATGAGCCAAATTAAATAAATTTCAAATGAGGCTTCTTAATAACTGGTCCAAAAATATATTTCGCTTACTGTAAGCATAAATATGTTCATCTTATAATTTACTTATACTTAGTGTATAAGGTTTCTGCGAAAATAAATGTTTTGTTTTAATTTTTCAGATCAAGTGAAAGGAAGCATAGGCATAAATCATCTAAAAGAGAATCTCATTCTTCACATCATAGACATAGACATACACATCATAGCAAAGACCATAAACAGGATACTGTTGAAAAATGCTCAAAATCTAGTGATGCAGAAGCCTCTAGAGCTTGAATTAGAACAAATTAAAAAGAGCTATATTCTGTTAACTAATTTGTGATATCAAAACTTTGACATAATGTTATTTTGTATATTCTGTGTTGTGAATGAATGTCCAACTAAAATTGTTTGAATGTACAAGTGAAAAATAAATCCGATTTATTTTTTAAAAAATATATTTATTATCTATGAACTTCTTACCTTTATCTAAAATATTTCTAACTTTGTTATTTTTTAAATAGTTGAACTATGTAAATATGAAAAAGAAAGTGTAAAACAAAATTCCTATAAATATTTTTTTTTATTTGATTTAAAAAAAATTAAATTGAAGATACATATAAAAAGAAAAAGTAGCATTTTAAAAGATCATGTACTAGGTGTTCTATTCCTCCCCAGCCTATCAGATTTGGTTTACTGAAAATATTAAATGTTTAATTCAATATGAGGTGATAATGTTAAGATATAATTATTACAATGAAATTACAGAGATGTGGTTAAAATTTATTCCACATGTAGATTGATCCTTATATATGAAATATTGTAAATTACAGCTATTAATCTTGATTTTAGCTAGCAGTAGATTGATGTAACTTGCTGTACCATAAAGTTTTAATTATAATTGGGTGATAATCGAGATAAAAAACTTAATTTTTATTTATTATTCTTGAGACTTCTCTTCAAAGTCATTGTCCTTGGTTATACAATTCTCCCGATGCTTCTTGTAGAACATAGCAGATTGAACTCTATCATCTCAATATTGTGAGACTTATATCTACAATTTCATGAAACCAAACAAATCAACATTATTTGCTGTAATTTACAATATTATGTGCATAAGAGTAAATTAATAACAATATAAGTTTTATTTAGAATCCTCTGTTATTTCTTGGCATAATTAAGTATTTACTATACCCTCTACATGCTTGCAGTATCCTTTTTTCCTTTTATAATTTTTGTGTCATATTGTCAGTATATCAAACCTAGCCAAACTGTAAGGATATATTTATAATATATATATTGTGATGATTTTTTTCCAGAAAAAATTATTTAACAATATTTAATTTTCGATATTTTAGGGAGTTTTGGAAAGAGCATTATAAATATTTTATCATTGGCTTTTTATTTGAATATATCACAAGCTATAATCATTTGTCTTCCCCCCCCCCTTCATCTTCATAAAATGTATACTTTCCTTGTTATATTATAATAAAAAATAAAAATATCTGTAGAATTTCTGTTTATTGCTCCACCCCTTCTAATAAAAGGGGGGACATGGGGTTTTTCAGTAATAAAGTGTCATGCCGACTAAATGATTGCACTGTTGAACTTTGACTGCTTTTTATGTGTGTGGTTATTCAAAAGGAGATATCAATCAATTTGTACAGATGCTGATTAAGTGTAAAGAGCTGCACTTCTTCCTGTAAAAACCAAACTTAAAAGGAAAAATATGAATAACAACAAGAGATTGAACTAGAAAAAATTGCTAATATAATGAATAAAGGTAAAATAAAAAATATAAAGAGATTTTCATAAATAAGAATATTACCAGACATCTGTCAACATAAAGTCAGACATAAATTATTTTTGAAGAGGTCCAAATTTAAGTTATAAAAGCAATTAATATAATGTAAAATTTTTATAAGTATGTATAATTAGTTATTATTTTATAATGGAATTTATTATGTTAAAATTAAATTAACTGTGTGTAATTCTATTATATTTCTATTCAATGGACATATTATGATGTAACTATTCTATTGATTATAATTATTCGACATTTTGTGTCTCCTCGTATTCTACAAAATCCATGCTGAAATAAAGTGTAAATAATTTGGTAAGATTTGGGAGTCATTAAGAACATTTTATTTGTTTTATGTTAATGTCTCCCCTCCCCTTCAAAAAATATTGTATATAAGTTTTGATAATTTGTAGGCTTGGTAGTTAATTTTACAAATTTGTCAGTGTGACAGTGCATTAAGAGGAACGTATAATAGATTAAAAAATTTCTTTTCCCAATCGATGATACTTATTGCTAGTTGATTTTGTCACAAGTAATATTCTTTGAAACTGATAACTATTTGTTACTACAGCAATGAGCTGTTGTCTAGAAATGATTGACAGAATGATTTCGTTTTGTCGACAGTATTTTACTAAAAGTTTGTAGATATATTATTATTAAAAATGCCACCATGCACTAATTAAATAACTATGCCATGAGCATAGTATTTTGTGCATATTTCTAAATAAATTTTTTAATAACTAGAGAATGAGAAATAAAAGTGAAAAAAATTACAGTTGATAAGATAACTCAAGGTTGGTATAATTTATATATACATGAAATTCTTGGTTAAGGCGGCAAAAATGGATTAAAAAAATTTTTCCAAAAAAAGGAAAAATTGACCCCCTTCCAATCGTCACCACTGCATGTGTGTGTGAAAGATAATCTATTTGTTGTGTGGGGTGGTTTGGATCTAGAAAACATGTTTAACCATGCCTGTGTGTTCAATTTCATGGGAACAGCATTTTCAATTACTTTATTCAATTATTTTCATTTTTCAATGTCTTCATTTCTATGCTTGTTTTGTATGTTATATTATAAAGGTAATTTTTGCATTAACTTTCTTTATGAATTGTGTTTCATTTGTTTGTTGCAATTTTTACTTCATTATACATACATAATAAAAATTATAAATGCAAATTAATATATTATGAGCAGATATAATTTTAGAAAATAAGTCACGAAAATATTTAAAAATATAATAAGGAAATTATTATATTATTGAGTAAAAATCATGTTTACTATGCACATAAATACGCAAGTAAATCATTGCAAATAAAGAAAAATGGGTAAATTAAAAAGTTAGCTATATAAGAAAATAGGGTACTTATTCAATTCGCCTTCGCAGGCGATAAAATCTCCAAAAATAATGCAACAGACGCCAAACGGAATATCTTTTTTCTGTGTATACTGTGTGTTGTCACCGATAAAGTCTGGCGAGATTTGCGCCGGAGAATTGGAAAAGTACCGAAAACAGCTATATAATATTGATAAATTTCTAAAAGCAAGTAAATTAAACGAGAAATAAGATTCCATTCAAAGTAGTAGTAAGAGATTAAGAAATTGAAATATCTACAAATTTAAGAAAAGTAAAAAACGGAGTCCAATATAATTAATACTGTAACAGGCTACTGGCTGTTTTAAGTCGGGTTTTTCCGGAATTAACGGCAACTGTCCCTTTTAGCGATTACTTTATGTAAAAATGTTATAAAACCATAGATACAAAAGAACAAAAAACTACACAAATTGAAACTCGGAAAAATCATTTAATAAGAACATAAGGGTACTTGACTATTATAGCGGCGCCCGTCAAATTACGATTACGACAAACTCGTGAAGCATATCTTTTGATACAACCTACTTGGCGATTAATCATCGGGCGCCGCTATAATAGACAAGTACCAAAATAAGTTATTAATCCTAGAAAAAGTCTTGAAATATGAGATGAAGATATATATATATATAGTTTTTCCATTCATGAATCTAGTTTTGATGACGGTTTAAACTGGAACCCCGGTAGCCTAGTGCCAGCTCAAGTGTTGTCCTCGTCATTTGACTGAGGTTCAAAATTACGCGGTCCGTCGCCAATAGCTCTCGTGTTGTGTCTCTAGTGCGACGTTAATAAAACTAAACTAAACTGGGATAGGCGACCCCGGTTTAAACCTTCATCACAGCGGCAAATCCGTCTGAATTAGTGCAGAAAAATACCACAAAAATGTATTTTGATCACTTGAATCTAGAAAAATTAGAAGTAAAATCAAATACAGCAGGAATTGACAAGGTTCAGAGCATTTCTATATTATGTGTTGCATCGCAGACTGGATTTTACAAGCTTATTCAATGTAACGAGTCACTCTAATGATCCTTTTCTTTCTTATGGAAAAACATGAGTGATGACTTAGGTAAACATGAGTAATGCACCCCCGGGTTACCCTAGCGATCTTTCTCTATTTTCGACCCTCCTTCTTGTCAACCAATTTTTGTCTTTTTTTTTTTTTTTTCCTCGTCTAGACCACAATTAAATCTTGTTTGACGCTGCATAGCCACATCTGGCTCTTTCGCCAATAACCTTTATATTCACTCACTCAATGTAACAGAAATAGACAGGCTTCTAGATATTTCATTCGTAAATTGTGAGATGCGCCACTATTAAAACGCAGACTCAGCTTGCCTTTTTCCGGCAAATTGTCTCAAAGAAAAAAGGGAGGTGAAGTTCTATTTTAGCGTACTTCTTTGCACCATTTTTCAAACTCGAAACCGTTACGATAGGAAACAAGATGGCATTTCGTCCTGAAGACAAAAAAACGTGGGAAAATTTTCTTTTTTCTGGAAACATGTAAATAACATAAACTTAAATGACTGTAAAAAAAAAAAAAAAAATGAATTGGCAATTAAACAACGTTAAAAAAAAGTGGGAAAGCCCTTGAATCTGTGCCAACAGGAAATGAGATAGCGTTTTGTCCCAAAATTGAAAACGTGAAAAAAACGCGAGATTTTCAAAATTGAAGTCGTTTCAACAAGCTCATGTCAGAATGATATCGTGGCCGCAGTAGCCTAGTGGTCATGGTTTCGAATTCACGACCGGAGGTTTTCTTTCAGTCGCAGGTTCGATTCTTGGTCGATGTTGTTTCCGACGAAAACATTAAAAAAATCCACAAAATGATTTTGAATGACCGTCAATTGAAATTGAATGAAATAGCAGACACTCTAAAGATATCAACTGAACATGTACATCATATCATTCACGAATATTTGGGTATGAGAAAGCTCTGTGCAAAGTGGGTGCCGCGCGAGCTCACTTTTGACCAAAAACAACGACGAGTTGATGATTCGGAGCAGTGTTTGAAGATGATCAAGCGTAATAAACCCGAGTTTTTGCGTCGATATGTGACAATAGATGAAACATGGCTCCATCATTTCACTCAGAAGTCCAATCAACAGTCATCCGAGTGGACTGCACACGATGAACCCGCTCCAAAGCGAGGGAAAACGCAACAGTCGGCTGGCAAGGTTATGGCGTCTGTATTTTGGGATGCGCATGGAATAAATTTCATTGACTACCTTGAAAAAGGACCATCAATAGCGACTATTACATAGCGTTATTGGACCGTTTGGAGGACGAAATCGCCGAAAAACGGCCGCGTTTGAAGAAAAAGAAAGTGCTACTTCATCAAAACAATGCATTGTGTCCAAGTCAGTGAAAACGATGGCAAAAATCCATGAATTGGGCTTCGAATTGCTTCCTCATCCACCGTATTCTCCAGACATGGCCCCCAGCGACTATTTCCTGTTCTCAGATCTCAAAAGAATACTCGCTGGGAAGAAATTGTCGTCGAATGAAGAGGTGATCGCCGAAACTGAGGCCTATTTTGAAGCAAAGGACAAATCGTACTTCAAGAATGGTATCGAAAAGTTGGAGGGTTGCTTTAATCAGTGTATCACCCTTGAAGGGAATTATGTTGAATAAAAAAAAAACTAATTTTGCCAAAAAAATGTGTTTTACTATGGTAGGCCGGGGACTTTTCAATTGATCTCTTGCATTTGTCCGTTTGGCTTTGGTCATTTCCTTTTTGGCCACTTTATCGCCAGCGAATTGAAAACGTACCCGATGTTGTATTGGATGATTAACTGCCAATCACGTTTGTCAAAAGGAAAAGAAAAAACGTCGATCAAGTGTTCATTCGACTGTAAAGAATTAGTAATCGTGTTTGTAGTAGGATTACCAGGCTATCAATTTGTCACCAAAAAAAAATTTTCATTGCCAAGTGGTAAGCCAAAATAGGATACAACCATAGAGACAAATTAGAACATACGAATTGTAGTAGTTCACGTCGATGGAAAACCAACCCAAACTTTTTTGCTGTGTTCAGTGTTTGTTCTGACAATCTATTACAGTTAAAATCAGCGGATTAGGGAGAAAAGGAAAGGGGGCATTACAGAAATTCTTCATGTAGTCGAATGGTGGAGCGTTTCAAAAGGTCGTATTTATTGGCATAATTGTTGCGCTTGATACTACTCCTTTCAACATTTATGAGTGAGGAACTCAAATATTCAAGCTCAACAAAAATGACAAGAAACACATTTGAGTTTTTAGGATGCTTGAGGGCGAATGAAAAAGAGGGGGTAGAATGACCCTGAAGAAATTATCCTTTTTTGAAGGAAGCGGGTAGGAAACTTGAAAGGTTACATTCATACCATTTACTTGGATTCCTGTATCTGTATAAAATGGAGCATCTATAGTGCAATCGAATATTTATTCTATTTAAGGCTGTTTCCGGCTAATGTTAAAGAATAGGGTCCAAAGTTCGAACATATTTTCAGGTTACCACTTTTTCATTTTTCAAATATTTGACCACATTTACATCTTGTTTGGCACAGCACAGTCATGTCTGGCTTTTGCGCCATTAAGCTCTATCATCACACCGCACACATAGGGCCGTGGTAGTCTAGTGGTTAAGGTCGTAGACTAGCGGCCGGCGGTTTTCACTCAGTCGCGGGTTCGATCCTTGGCCGCCAAAGACCCGCCATGTAGTCGGGGCTGATGCACGTTAAATCTGTTCGGGGCCCAAAGTCCTCCCGATGGCGTAGTGTGGTTGTTAGGAGAGGGGAGTGCCAGCTCAGGAGTCGTCTTCGTCACTTGACCGTGGCTCAAAATTACGAGGTCCATCACCAATAGCCCTCATGTTGCTTCTAGTGCGACGTTAATATATAAACTGAACTAAACACATCCCAATATTTTTGTTTATGCATTGCATTGTAGTGTTTTAAATTTGGAATTTCAGACATAAGTTGTACAATTATAGATTTGTTGCAAATGATTACTGTAACAAATACTGTATATGACCGTAAATTATTCATTCAGAAACAGGGGGGGGGGGAAGCTTCATATAACTTATTTTTATATAACTGGTGTACGAAAGCAAATTATGTAAAATTTTAATTAAATTTATTGATAATTAATCTATGTAATGTATTAATCAGTGTAGAACTTCACACTTTATGTTCGGTTACATTCGCTTTTTTTTATTATTGTTGAAATTTAAAATTGGATATTTTCAATTTTCTGACCAAGTACTCGAATAACTTTTTAACATAATAAGCGCTATAGTTTGAGGGCAATACATTTTACACATATTAGCTGAGATATAAAGTTAATTCAAAGAATATTTATTGCAGTTAAATTTAACAGAACTGCTATCTAACATAAAACAGTATAAACATAACAAAATTGAACTTTTTTTTTTTTTTTTTTTTGGTTTATCGGGTTCCCCCATCCCTATTATAACTAATCATATGTATTTTTCATTTAAATTAGAAAACAAAATTAACGAAAAGATTCTGATTCCTTTGGAGCATTTGAAAGATAGAAAATTAATTTTCTTAAAATGCAAATGATGTCTTAAATTCGAAACAGCAAAGATACATAATTTTCAATTGTAGAAGTTTTTCAAATATCATGATTTGTCTGGAAAGTGATAGAGGTAATAAAACTAATTTAATTCTCACGCTTTTTTCCCCCTTCAGCTAACTTTTTGGTTAACATTATGACGTTATTTGATTCAAGAACCACGCCTTGTGTATCAGTGAGCGAGTGAATAAAAGTGAATTTTATTGGTGCAAGAGCCAGATATGGCTATGCTACACCAAACAAGATATAACTGTGATCTGGACGTGTGAAAAAAAAAAGGAAAAAAAAAAAAAGACAAAATTTGGTTGACAAGAGGGAGGCTCGAAAATAGAGAAGGTTCGCTAGGGTAACCCAGGGATGCGTCACCCGTGTTTACCAAAGACAGTAAACCCCATTGAAAAGAAAAAGATCACCGGGTGCCTCAAGATCATAATGCCCGTTCCTATCAAAAGAAGGCAAGTCCCTGATATAATCCTCAGAGGCAGCTCACCGGGCTACACCCTCAGACACTGGGTATCCATTTTAGTCGCCTCTTACGACTTGCATGAGCTACAGTGGGACTTTTCTGTCATACCCGGTCACCAAATGCGTCTCGCCTTGTGTATAAACTGTGTTACATGTAAACCAACATTGAAGGAGATCGAAGGTAAGTAATATAAGAGGGCGCATGATATTGATGTAGGAAAGTTACGTGATCATCAGAAAGTTTATATTTTTCACAGATTCTATTTATAAGTATTGATTTCGACTCATATCCAATTTTGTTGTCATTGAGAAAGTTGAAATTTCATTTATAATCTTGGCTTCCGGTCACGCTTTAATAACCTATCGACTATGACAATTCTACCGATTAAATTTTTCCGACAGTCTTAGCAAAAGTTAGTAACATGAAGGAAGGTTTATTTAACTACAAAAAAGTAAGTCTATTGGTTGTAAATTTTAGAGAAACGAAATATGTAACTATTTTATTGAAAATATTTCCGCTTTATTCATTATATTCTCACATAATTACTAGTCGTTGTAGCCGAAGAGCCAAGGCGATTTTTTCATCGAGGCATGGGTTGGGGTCCTCTCTCTCTCTCTCTGATTCCATTAAAAACCACCATTTAGGGGAATGATGTACGTTATATCTGTACAGGCTTCAAGTCATAACATTGGCGTGGTGTGGAAGTATGGAGAGTAGAATTTCAGATCACACCTGTCCTCCTAGTCACTTGATTGGTTCAAAATAATGAGGTATTTCGCCAATATTAATCGTGTTTCTTTCAAGTGCGATGTTAATAACACAAACAATCTTTTATAATAGGAGTGCCAGGTGCTCTATCTTTAGGAGTCACATGTTAAAATGAAATATTTGAAAGAACCATTTGTTTATGTTGCCATATGGATATTGTAAAATATCCCTACAATACGCTTCATTTCCCTCCAAAATGACCCTATTTTGGGAATTTTTCTTCCAAAACAAGTGAATGATTGAAAGTAGAGGTTTATGGGGCACAACAGCTAAATATAGAAGTGCTGCGCCTAGCAATGTGTATTTGTGATCTAGACGTTTGAAAAAATTAGAAAAAAGATAATTGGTTGACAAGAAAAAGAGACGAAAATCCAAACGAAAAAATTCTTGAAGACTATCCGTGGTTTCTTTACTCGTACGAAATTGTATCTTACTCCTTTTATACTACATATATATATATATATATATATATATATATATATATTTCATTTATACATAATTCGTACAGTTCTTATGAAAACCGCTTCGAGAATATGTAACTTTATAAGAAAATTATGTCAGTCCTTTTTTTAATTTTTAATTGCTTCTCCTACTTCAGATGACTCTTTCAAAGGCATCTTTTGAGACGCTCTTCCGTCAATAATTCAGGTATAAAATACATTTAAAATAAAATTTTGTAAGCTTTGGAATTAGAGCTTGCCAAGATGTCTCGTTTTGTTCCATACGCTGTGTCAAAGTGTCTTTTTACACTATATATATAGATTACACCTTTTATGCTGAGTAGTGTGTACAAAAAATGGATATATTCAAGATTCAAAAAAATAAGACGAGCAGTATCGAACTGATTTGGTCCGAATCGCTATGTTTGCTATCGTAAGATTATCAGTTCGAGATAAAAACCAACATAACCATTTTTAAAAACAATGTTTTTATGGTGGTAAAGTTTATTAAAAAACATTATTGAAATATTAGTTAAGACTTGCCCCCCGATGTCTAAATATTGCATTATTAGGAGAGTAAGAACGATTCCCAGAGTTTTACAACTCTAGCTTGATGGGAAGTTGGTTAAATTAAGGATCGAAAATTTGATGACACACACACCAAGTGAAATACATAAAAAAGTTGTAAAAAGCCCTCTTCTCTTTCTCTCTGCGTAATTCAACATATCTTTCATAGATGGCGCCACCTTACTACAAATTGCATTATTAAGAAATTATTGAAATATTAGCTAAAACTTGTCGCAAATGTCTAAATATTGCATTGTTAGGCGAGTAAGAACGATTCCCAAAGTTTTAGAGCTCTAACTTGATGGGAAGTTGATTATATTAGCGATCGAAAATCTGATGACACACACACCAAGTGAAATACATAAAAATGTTGCAAAAATCGTCGAGGGTGAAATCACTCCTTTTTTTTAGCTGATTTTATAGCTTGAAAGTATCCTATTAACCCCTCCCCAAAGCTTCAAACTATTCGCGTTGTCTTCTGTGCAATAAGTATAGAACGGGGGTTTGGTTCTCGAATTTATGTAGGTTGGCAGGATTGTCCAAGAGACATTCACGCTTGGTCAATTCTAAGCTTTCGCCGCACTCTGCTTATACCATTGTTCGAGGAAAAAAACGATTTTTATGCACTAGGGATTCAATCAAGAGTCTTGTGTTCAATCATCATTTTATTACATATTGCTAAGTCGCTATGAAGAATAAAATAAGAATTTTAAAATATAATGAAATATTTGTGCAAAAGGATAGTTATGAAATAATGATTGTATTTGCAATTTTATTAAATAAAAAAAAATAATAATTTGAGGCAAAAAAGAATCGTAATTATAGATAACGCTTAGTTGGAGCTCTTTGGCTGGTTCCCTGTCTTCCAGTATTCTTGGCATTCGAATCATTGTCCTTTGTTATTTTGGTTGATAAATGCTAGGGAGTTTTTTTGTATTTCTGCTGCTCACCGATCAGCTGTTTTTGTGAATTCGAACCTTTCTTTTGATCTGAATTCGAGAAGTTAGAGTCAACTTTTAGTTTTAAAAGTAAAGGACGAGTGAAGAATTGGCTCTAGTGACCGATTTTAGACATGACGAATTTCATGAAAACGTTTTCGTAACTCTTTTGCTTCTTATTTCTTTCCACTTCTTTTCCAGTTGTTAGATAAACACTTTATATATTCTTTTAATTTATCGATTTATTTTGCTTGTTTTCTACCTCCTTCGATGTTCCATTTTATATCTACATCGGGTATAAAGAAATTTCTTGCATCGAAATCCAGTGAGATCCTAGTTTCTTGTATTAAACCAAATCCAATTCCATAAGAATATTTCATGTCTTCTATTACTGCTTAAACTACCATTCTTGTTTGAAATGTCTAATACCGAATCACCATCACGAGCTCTCGGCTGGCGTTATTTCCGTCGAATCGTAGGTTCGAATTTTGATGCCACAAAAGAACCACAGTGTAACGAAGATTATGCCCATTAAATCTGCTGAGGTTCTAATTTCTTCCATTGGCGTAGTGAAGAAGTTTGGAGAGAGAGGTGCCAGCTTAAGTGTCGTCCTCACCACTTCTCCGAGGTTAATTGCAAGGTCGTTCGCTGCAAGCCCTCATGTTGCTTCTACGTGCGGTGTTAATAAACAATCAATCAAAAAATTCAATGAAGAAAAAATTATCAATTTCTTATTTACATCAATCATGTTTGCTTATTCTTTGGAAAAAGGCATGATTAAAAAAATATTTATTTAAAAATCTTATCGAGGTTTTTCTGGTATTGTAGCCTCACTTAGTTAGTATTGTTCGTAGCATTTGAAATTTTTTTTTTATATTTATTTTAAGGTAAAAAGAAACTTGAAGAAGATATAGACAAAGCAAGATAAAAGTTTCACCTTACTGTCCTGAAATCTTTTCCTTTCCCCCCAGTACTAAGATAATAAAACTGAAAGAAGTCAACTACAAAAATTTATATTGAACCAATTTGTGGGGGGCGGGGGCTTTTTTTTATAAATGAATTTGACTGAAAAAATTCACAGATTCTTACCAATTACTTATACTGTATTTCTGCATGAATTTCTCAAATATTGAAGAGTTACTTATAAAGTTTAAGTAAGTTTAATTTCAGGAAACAATTATGCGTTTAATAGAATACATAGTTCTATCGTAATATTTCCATTTAGCAGAAATAAAATTTAAGTATACAACTAATTTAGTTTTAACACAATAAATTAATATACAAATTTGGTACTACAAAATAAATACTAATCTAATATATTTATGCAGACTGTTAATTAATAATTTTATTGATTGTTTTTATAATTTAAATTTGGACATCTTCGAAAATAATATTTATCAACATTTCTATTGATAGATGCTTGGCAACTCTCCTATCATTCTTTTTATTTTCATTTTTATTCACTATAACTTTTCCTTAATTATTTATTTCTTATTGTTTTTTTTTTTTCCTCATTACTATCAATATTTTCCTTATAAAAATAAATGAGAGAGAGATTGAGGTTTACATGTTTAATCTTTAACGCTCTTCTCTTCCTTTAAAATTTCTTTTTACTAGAAGAAAAGAAACTTTTCTTTCCATACCTCTCCTTCCCCCCCCCCTACAATAAACAAGCAGACCCCTCCCTCAAATGTAAGAAATCTGGAAGCCCTTTCAACTTTAAGACTGTGAAATTCCATGGTGTCCTCCAATTACTCCAGTTGACTATAATACCACAGAGATATGTTTAACACTAAAGTCGGAAATTCCAGCCAACACAACGGGCCAAATACCTTGGAATGCTCAACGCCATCTTTGGGTGTTATTCAGTTTTTTTTATTCACCGAGAACCCTCTTAAACAGCAAAAGGTAATTATATCTTTATATAAGGCGAGTGATAGAAATAATATTTTGCCAATTCATTGAAATCTTTTGTAATTTTTTTATTGAAAAACGTTCTATATATATGTGTGTGTTTATGTGTGTGTATGTGTAATGGATAAGTAAACAGGTGTATTAGAAGTCAGAGCAGTAATAAAACACTATTTCTGAACAAAGTCTGTTTATTGCTTTTCATGAGAGAGAGAGGTAATAAATAACAGGGAGAGGAGTGCATGGTGAAAATGGAGAATGCCAGTGACGCAGCTTCCCTGTCTTGGATACAGCGGAAGAGAGAATCTCTGTACATAATTTCAATTTATATACAGAGATAGAGATTTACTTTCGATCATGTGGTATTGGATGAAGGGATCTTGAGGGTCTTCGGTTGATATATATACATATTTCATCAAATTCTTGGAATATTTTTATGATAATTAACATGCATAAGTGTGTGTTTTCTTAGCTTAAATGCAACGTATATATTAGCTCATGCTCTTATAAAAGCATTTTCGGTTAGCATTGATTTGCAAATTTTTTTTTTTTTTTTTTTTTTTTTTGCCACTCTGTTGAAAAAAATTATTTTAGTTGTTCAGAACTTTTTAAAGCAATTCCTTTAAGATATTCAAATTTTACTACGATGATTTTGCTTTGTGGTTTGTTGTAAATGAAAAACTCTGTATCCGCCAAATATTTCTTTTAAATTACTTCAAACTGTAAAAGAATTTTCAAACGAATAAAAAATGTTTTAATTTTCTTATTTTTCATTAATATTTTTATTTCTTTATTAGCCACCTAAGGGGCTATTGTTTTAGGTGGATATATTTTGTCGTACCAGTTCATTTTTCAATTTCTTATCGTTGCTTCAATTTTCACATTTAGCGTAAATATATTCAATTTAATAATTTATCGTTTGCTTTAATTTTAATTACATGTAGCTGATATAGTATTTAATTTAATAATTTATCATTTGCCTTAATTTTATACTCTGTTTCACCTTAACTTGGCAGCATTGATAATGTTACTACTGGAAAATCACAGCCATTGACATAGAAACTTGGGTTACACTGAGAGAAGGAGGTGAATAATTACCAATGAAATTCGCCGAATTTGGCGAGGAAAGAAAAATGAGCACAAAAATTATTTTTTTATTACAAGTACTTATCATTAATTCTATTAGCTCATTTGTAAATACCACTAATTAAACAAAAATTTCAATTATGTTTCATGTCTTCACCTAATCCTTTGTTTAGAATGTCAAACAAAAACGAAGAAAATAGCACAAGAGATAAGAATTGTAAGTATGAATTATAGCAAAGATGCAAAGCGATTGGCTTAGAATTGACGTAAAAGCGTAGAAAGCTCGCCAGAAATGTTATCTTGAAATCTGGTTTCCAACCATATTGGAAATTCATTACGTCACTATTTCGACTATATTCATTCGTTTAGTTTAAAAATAAATGAATTAAACATGTTATTAACTTGAAATATGTCCTTAAAATCATAAGTTTTATAATGTATGATATTTTTTTAACAAATATTAAAATTATATTATAAAAACAATATAATTTTGTAAAATTGTATTATTTTTATAATACAATTATAAAAATATTAATTATAAATTAATTTAAATTCCGAAACAATGTGGAACTACATTTCAAGCGATTTGGAACATTTTCTACCTTTTCGAGTGCTGCTAAGTTAAGATGAAATGGAGTATAATTACTTTTAGCTTAAATATATTCAGTTTAATAATTTATCATTTCCTTTAATTTTAATATCAGAAAAGTATTGTCCATTTCTCGATATTTCATCGTTTATTTTAATTCTATTTCACTGAGCAATTTGATAAATATTTTTTTTAAATAAAGAGCACCTTTTGTGGCTAAATCTGTTGTTTCTAAAACTTTGCATTGAACTTTCGATTGGTTTGTTGAATAAATATTTTTCTCTCTTTATTTTATAGCATTATAAGTGTGTAATAACTTGCACATATTTTTTTCTATTATATTCTAAGACTTTATTACGAGAATATAAAATTCAACTTGAAAAACTTACACAAAATGTTTGATGCATGTTATTACAATTAAGATGGCTTAATACAATAATTTTCTTTCTTTCTTTTATTTTTCAAGCTGGCAGTTTAAAAAGAATATTGTCTAAAATATAATCTTTAACTATGTGTGATAAAAATAAAATAAAAAAAGAAAACATTATTTTTTTTCAATATATAACATTCCATGAAATACTAATACTAATACGACAGATAATAATGTAAATTTCTAAATACATAACAGAGCTAATATCTTAATTGCAACGTTGTCTTTCGTTGGTTGAAATTAAAGATAATATTAAAGGAACAAAATATTTTAATCCAAAAAATAAAAATATTTAAGCATCTTAAAAAGAATTGGATAATTTTACCTCAATACAAAATTTTCCTTTAATTATGTTGAAAAGTTTTTTCTGAAACAAATGCAAAATCTCGAAGGATAATTTTTCTGTATATAATAGTTATTTGAATACATACAATTATGTCATATAATTAAGTGATATTAATAACACTAACAAGAAAATTTCTGCGATTTCAAGTCTTTATAACTTACAAAGTCCGCTTAAAATTAACTTAAAATCTGTGTAAAATGTTTTATATGCTGAGGTATTATAAATTTTATATTTTATCACTTAATTAAAAATCGGTTATAAATATAAAATATCATAGAATTTTTATATTAATATAAAAATTTTGCTGACCACAAAAACTTCTTAAAATATGTATCTAAAATTCTAAGAAAAGCATAGATTAGTGATTCTTAAATTAATTGGTGTTCCGCTGAACACTGCTATACTCCGTGAAAGAGAAAGTGTCCCTCTAAAATTTGAAAAAAAAGCGATTGTTTTAATTAAGCTTTAGACTTTGTACTTTACAGAACGAATTTTATTTATTGCTTTAAAAATGCATTTAAATTATATCTGATGATGATAATAGGTGCTAGTTTTAGTTTGTAAGTTCTTAGTTGTTAGCTCATTAAAAAAAGCGTAAATTTTGTTTTCTAATAACATAATTTTACGCTTATCTGAATGAGTAGTATTGTCTTGATTCAATTATATATCATTTTCTTCTAGTTAACATGGTTCTTTTATAATAATGGTTTTTTTTGAAAATTTTTAAAAAATTTTCTAAAATTTGGGGTGGATTTTCTGGGTTTGCCTACGGTGTCTCAAAACCGCTAGGGCCAACCCTAGTCATCGTTTCGTTTCTTATCCACTGCTCAAACGAAGATATTATTATTTAAAGTGAATATCTATTTATGTGTTACGTTTGTTTTTGATTTACTGGCTTATTTCCAAAGTTTTTTTTATGTGTGGTATTGAATAGCTGAATAAAAGGGACATCTGAAGTCATCCAAAGCAAGTTTGAAATTTATTCAAATAAGTATATTTTTACTCATGCAAATAAATATAAAAATTAGTAAGAATTTATTAAAATGTTAAATTAATAAAAGCTATTATAAATTTTCGCGTGTCAAATGTTCACTATTCACATTAAGTTTAAAAAAGTTATTAAATATTGGTATTTTTACCAAGGCTTCGAACCGGAATTGAACGAAAACCGAAAAAATGGAAAAATTGTCATTTTTTAACCTCCAAAATAGTCCGGTTTTCAGTAAATGTATGCTTATTTCAGTTCAGACCCCCACACACAGAGAGAGACACAGAGGGGGGGCGTCTTAACTAAAAATTTTTCTCCCTCTTTTCCGTTCAAATGTAGCAAAGAATAGTTGACTGCTTGCGCTTTTAAGGACGATTTATTGAATTGTAAGCAAAATTCCGCAGAATCCACAAACTTGCATGAAACATTGACAGTTCTTTCTCTTGACAGATTCCCTGAAGGAATTCAAAAGGGATTATGAACTTCATAGCTAATTATAATTTATAGTAAAAGTATTCCGTACTTTATATTCGTAAGAAATTTTCTTTTATTTACGAAAATATTGTCCCCTAGAGGTTGAGTTCTTGGTAAGAATGTCTAATATACTGGGGATTTTTAAAAATTTGTAATTCAAGATAATTTATTTCACAAATTAAATGTTTATGAAAAATTTAAAAAGATGTCTTTAAAAACTTTAAGGATTCCTAGACACTCTAAATGACAAAATTTTAATGTACATCGAATTACAAACGAAGAGAATAAAAAAAAAACTGCTCGAATATACGAAAACCGATGAACATACTATTGATGACGTGAACTGAAACAGAACCTAATTTCAAAAATGTCGGTTAATAGAATGAAAATCGGAACGAAAAACATTACATTTGGAAACTTTGATTTTTATATAATTACAATACAAAATTATAAAACAAAAATTCCAATTTTTTTTCTTTAAAAAGTTTTTTTTTCTTTTGCTCTCTATAATATACTAATATTCTCTATAATATACTAATATAAAGTTTATTTGAATTCTTTTTTTTTTTTTTTTGGTCCATAACAAGGATAAATTCAAAGAAAAGAAGAGTTGTCGATGGAAAAAGGAAATTTAATTATCTTTGGGGAAAAAAATTATTTTTTCACAATGCAGAACTCAAATTTAGTATGTTTAATTTGTAGAAAGACGATCTTTGTATTTAAGGAATATAAAATTAAAAGGCATCATGATTCAAAACAAATCTAGTAGGTAAATTTCAGTTAGGAAGTAAAATGTTTTAAGTTAACTGCGCTTAAATCACATCTGAAAACACAGCAGATGATACTTATTTTTTTAAATTGGTTTTTGTGGGATATAGAGCTACAAAGGCTATTATCCCTTTTTTAAAATGCTTTTAATTGAATATATATCAAACTAGTTCATCTTTTTCAAGAATGTTCTGAACATTTGTTTATCATCTGCTGTTTTGTTCAAAAGTTCTTTGAATGTAACATTACACCGCAGATTTATCTTGAGTATATTCCTGAGGTTATGTCTATGAGACGCGTTTTTACCTCAGTTCAAAAAAAAATATGTTCCAAATTGTTGATACGGTTATAGGTACTATGCATTGCATTATCTTGTAGGTTGAATTTGTGTAATATCCGGGAATTGTGATCAATTTGCAGATGATTCCAGTGCTAACAATTTCCTCTCTTCTGCATTTTGTCTAATTGGATATTTTATCTATAATTGGAATGTTCCCTAAGACTTCGAAGTATTTACTTGAATAAAAATTTTCGTTGGTTCTTTTCATTCTGTTTCTGTAAATATTGCTACTGATATCTTCTGGGGAAATCCAATCTATATATACTTAAAAACTCCGTAACCGATTTTGTGAGACCGCGCGTCTGATCATCCCAAAAAATTTCCGAGTGTCTCAGAATCCAAAGTAGAATCATTTGAGTATGAAAAGGCAACTGAATAAATATTTTGCTGGCTAATCTGTGAATAACTTTTGGTGATTTAATATTATATTTTCAAGCACAGGTAGCACAGAGTGGCTATCGGACAATATTAACAAACTTTTATATCATTCCGCAAGATCGTTTAAAGTTTGGCATGTGGCTAGTGCTTCTGTTGTAAATATAAAATTAATGGGATTTATACCGTAAGCAAACGAGACATTTTTCGTGATGCCCTCTATAAATGTTATGTTATAGTTTTTTGAAGCATCCGCGGCTATTATGAAATAATCCTAGAAGCTATTGTTCTCTATTTCCTGAAATAGTCCGCTTGTAACAGGAACTGATAAATTTTTGTCTCGAAATCCAAATTCATCAGTGTAAATCTTATTCGGAAGCACTGTGAAATACAACAGTCAAGGTATGAACTCTGTTTTCCATTAATATTCAACGTATGAAAATATTCAAGATATTGTTTTTATCTCCTTCCAGTATTTTTAGATTTATTATATTAAGGCTATTGAGGTGCAGAGGAAAATAGTTACCGTTTGAAATTTGAGAGATAAAAAAATTTATTCGCCAGCCGTCTTATTTTCTCTGAAAGAATTTCTTATCCAACTATTTTTAAAAGTATAATGTTTGGTGTCCATTGTAGTAGATCCAATACAATTCTGATTGCTATGGTTTGTTTTATATTAAGAGGTTTGATCTGATTATCGGACAATTTTTTTATGTAACAAATATATCAAAAAGGTACTACAAATGCTATTTTTGGTAAATTTGATTAATGGCCTCGAACCATAATGTTTATATGCAATACCTTTACGACCAGTAATTTTTTCAAAGCTTTGCTTTTCATTTGATCCATTATAGATCTATTGTGATTATATCTGAAATAATACACTCCGAAATATTTAAATGAAATTTGCCATAGGAGTGGGAATCCAGCCAACATAATCTCAGGAAATGTTTGTATTCTTTCAATTGAAAATTCCGCTATTGTACTTTTATCTGAGCTTAAGGACAATTTTCCATAGCTGCACCATTGCTTTATTCTTTCTAAAGAATTTTGTATTTTTCTACCGGAATTATCCGGGGATTGGTGAGAACAGTAGATAAAGATTTCATCTACATATATTGAGCCCTCTGCTTCCGTTTCCAATGTTTCGAAAAGGTTGGGCTTATAAATTGTAAATAATACGAGAGATAGAACACTTCCCCAGGGTATATCCTTTAGAATTGCTTTCCTGGATGATAAACTATCCCTCAGTCGAATCTGTAGAGATCTTAATGTGAGAAATTTACGTATCCATAGTGTCATGTTCCCTTTAATTCCAATTTAAAGACACTTATATAAAAGGTCATCTACATAAGCTGGATCGTAACCACCCTTTATATCCAAGCTCTTAGTCCAACAACAATTTTTTTCCAGTTTGACATCTTCGAAAACTTTGTGTATGTGATATGTAGCTGTTCTACTATCTTCAAATGGTACAGACCCATAATGATTAGAAGGAAATCTTTGTTCTATCGCCAGAAAGTAAGCAATAATCAAGGCTAAATTCTTTCGAACGTTTTAGAAAAACCGGAAGTTAAAGCTATTGGTCTATAACAGGAGTTAGTAATCTTTTAGCTGTGGTATGCCAAACTAATTTACCAATATAATTAAGGATGTCGCTCAGGAAGAAGTATTTGAAACAATTCGATTACAGGCAGCAATGCATGCAGAATTAGGGAACAGTGCTCAAGAATACAGGTTTAGAGTTTTTCTTATATATATTAATTATGTATCATTTAAAGCTGATTATTATCATAAAATAAACAACATGAAATATTATTATACATCCAACATAAAATAAAAAGAAAAAAAAATACATATGTTATTGTAGTGTCGTGGATGGCCGACGACAGTTAAATTATTGAGATGATCTATTTAATTAATATAGAAGAAAGTATTTACATAGTTAATATCCATAGATTCAATAAAGTATATTTTAAATGTTCGTCATTAATGTTATCACAATGAGTCCGAAAATAACACAAAAGTCTTTCACCTCGTGTCAGCCTTCGCGCCTCCATTCATGGACGTCTTCCGTCTAGTCATCGTCTTCTCGCGTCTAGCAACTGACAGCTTGCTTGTTTCCACAGGTGCTCCGCATAACTCAGCCTTCCTGGACTCGGTTGGTCCTCCAAACGACACTGCAAATGTGCAAAGAAACAAAACAACGAAAGATCGAAACATTACAAAGCCCTGAAAAAAGAAACGTCTATGTTGTTCTGGACTTCCTATAATTTCAGTAGTGTGTCTAACAAGTTGTTTCTCATTGGAAATTTCAAGAAGACACTCTTTCCTTTCATGACATCTTCTTTTGGTCCACGAATTGAATAACACCAGATTCTGCCCCTTCAGTTGGTAGATCTATTTTGTGGTGTTGTTTCATTTCTAATCTTTTTAATATTTGCTTCATCTTCTCCGATGATAAATTTGGGGTTTTGTTTATAAATTGGTACTTTAACACTGGAATTAGTAAGTTTCATTTCTTCATTCATACGATGCAAATATTTATAACAAGCATCAACGTCTGATTTTGGTCCTCTGATAGTTATTTTATCACTTTTACACCTGGTTCAGGAAAGGTTATATTTACTTGGTTAAATTTATCTCTAATTTCACTTATTTTTTCTCCATTGGCACCAATGATATTTCGATGGAAGCGTTGTTCTTTAATACGATCCTTGCAAATTCCATTTTCCATTTTGTGAACCATTCCCAAAAGTAATTTTTTTAACTTGAGCTACACCTTCAAGAGTTCCTTCAATACGAACAACATAATTTTTGTTATCGGATGGAATATTAATTAGTATTTTAACATCTTCTTTTAATCTGTTAATATTTGAACCATTCTTTCAAATTATGTAACGATGGAAGGCAGGGTTTAGTTTGACTTTTTCAAAAGCAGCTTGCTTTCGTAAATTATCAATCATGTCTTTTAATCTTTTACAGGCTTTAAAACTTTTTTCTGGGGAACCTTCATCTTTAATGTTTTCATCGGTAAAATCAACTTGAACTTTTGAAAGATCCTGAGTCATATGCTTAATATTTGCACCTTTCTTGCCCTATATATACTTGTACAGCCAACTAGGGACATCCATATACTCAGTTTCAACACAATTAGCCTTAGAATAAACTAAAGTCAAAGCAGGACCTAATTTAGCTGATTCGCTCCTTAAAGTTATAGTAACAGATTGCACCTATGGCGGAGGCGTTTCAACAGATACACCAGTCTCCTGTAAAAAATTTTAAGTGGTTTGTCCACGTGGTCCAATAATGTACTTATGCTGATTTTTAGAAACTTCAATAGAAATTCTTTGACAATTTCGTTTTCGTACTTCATAGATATTTTGAATTCTAGTCTTTGCTTTAGCCCCAGCTTCATATTCTTCAGCAATGGTAAGCTCATCCTTCTTAACAAATGCAGGAGGAGTATTGATTCTAGTCTCAGTTTTCCCAATTATTTGATTAATGGTTTCTTTATGATTAAGGATTTCATTAAAAGATCCAAAGATTAAGGGATAATACATTTTAGGGACTAATAGGAGTTCGAACGACAATTTACTCTGTTAATCAGATTTTAATTAAATTTTGTGGTGGCTTTCATCAATACCTTCCTTTGTTCCAGGTATCTTGATTAAATCCAAATTTTCATCTGGGAGCGGTACACTGATTTCAGTTTTGTGTGGTATGTAATTCGAAATTAATTGCTGTGTATTGTCTTTAAAAGTATTTGGAACGTCAGATTCAATATTCAGTTAAACTTCGTTAGAGATTACCCCAATTGGTATCACCGATAATGTGTTAATTTCCTCCAAACACAGAAATTTATCTTTGACAGTAATTCCATTTTTATTAATTTGCGTTTCACCTTATATTAGAACATTATGTCCAACGATCATATCATAAGACAGAACATCATTTTCTACATCACATATATCTGCACTACCCTTAAAATCATCAATTTGAATGTTCCCTTCAAAACATCCCAATGGTTTTACTCTGCAACTACCAAATCCACTTAAAGTAAAGTTCAATGGAGACAATTTCTTCACATTTAATTTATCAAACACTGATTTACGAAGCAATGTAGCTTGACTTCCGGTATCATTAAGCGGATTAACACTCAAATCATTAATCATTTATTTAAACTTTATTGTTAAGTTTTGGTTTGAACACAACATCTAAGTAAACTACTTCAGGTTTCGGATTCTCTCTCTTTCTCTCTTTTGAGTATTCCAAATCTTTATAGCCACAGGCCCCATATCAAAAACATTTAAGTCTCTTATCCTTATAAATACAAAATCATAATATGTGGTTTGGATCTCCACAATTAAAACAAATTTTATTCTTCCGACTTTCAAAATCATTACATTTAATTCTTTTAGAACCACCACTAAATTTCACTTTATTCACACTTTCGGTTTTAGAATTAAATCTATCACTATATTCAAATTTAGGTTTTACTCTATCAAATGTATTTAATCTATAATTATGATTATATTTTGTTTTTATTTTGTCGAAAAGACCTTTACTTTTTGCAGTATCACTTTTTATTACTTCATTAAACTTGAGTTTTTTCTTTTAATTCTAATAAATTCTTACACCCGTGCAAAATAGCTTTATTTTCTTGTTTATCATTAATTAATCCCTCTCATTACATAATGCATTAAAGCCGAATCTGCCATTTTCTCACAACTGCATATTTCTTTCTTTTTTTAAAAAAAATATTCTGGAGCAGATTAAGAATCCCTCATTTTCTTCTACTCAAAAGTTCATGCAAATTAGCTGAATTTATCTCGAATGAAAATTCATCAATCAAAGCTTGTTTGAGTTTTTGCCAGGAATTAATTTCCGGTTCTGTATGAACAAATAATACAGCAGTTCTTCCTAGCGATCTTTCAGCAAAGATAAATTATTGTAAATCCTACAAACTAAACAATTCAGAAATATTTTCAAAGTGATCGGTCCAATTTATTATGTTTTTATGTGATTCTGCATTAAATTTAGAAATGGTACTTTTGATATTAGAATAACTAATACCAATGTTATGAATAGAAGAGTGTTTGTGTTTATATAACTGCTATAATGATCATCATAAACGTTTTTTATATTAGACTGCCTACAGAAATCGTTTTAACTTTCACATTGCGTGGACGAATAGTTTTTGTTTTTCTTTCCTCCTGAATTGTGAGGTACATTTTGATCCTCTGTGTCTGAGTCTGCTAAGATTTCGGCCAACGCTTCAAGGTCTCATCGTAAGGGTAAAATTTTACTTGCAACTTCCTATATCGTGCCATCATATGGAATATTTAATACATTACATTAGTAATAAGCTCATTGAACGAAAAAGAATCATTCAGATTTTGTAATTTATTTTTAAATTCATCACTTTCGGTTTGAAAACCAAAGCCAGGAAAATTTCTTATTCTCTTTCGATTTAAGCGATCTCCGTCAAAATTAAAAATAAATTTATGTAATATTCTTATTTTTTCTACTTTACATTTCCTCAATGTGATGTTTATTTCATTAATATCATTTAACGTTCTCATTTTCAAATATAAAAATAAACAGTACGTACCCCTTTTTTTCTTTAAAAGCTGATTTAGAATTCTTCGTATAATGTATTAATTCAATTTAAAAAAATCCTTGGACATTAATACACATCGTCGTAGTATAAACTGTTTCGTTATGGTAGAAGAACAGAATTTAATCGAAACAAAATTAAAGTAATGCCGCTAGTTCATCGCTGGTTTATAGTTAGTTCCACTTTTGATGTAGTGCCGTGGATTATCAAGATGATCTATTTAATTAATATAGAAGATAGTATTTACATAGTTAATACCAATAGATTCAACAAAGCATATTTTAAATGTTCGTCGCTAATGTTATCACAGTGCGTCATAAATAACATAAAAGTCTTTCGCTACGCTTCAGCCCTTTCACCTTCTTTCGCGTAGTCGTTGTCTTCTCGCGTCTGGCAACTGAATGCTTGCTTGCTTCCGCAGGCGTCTACAGATGGAGCTAGTGGGCCTGGAATGTTTGTCCGGCACCACATTATGCCTCTTTTAAACTTACTCATTAAATTTTTCTTAAAAAAAAATATTACTTTAGTATAGTTAAATAAAAAATTAAAATTTTAATTCGAACTTTATACTTGCACCGTTCCACTTAATATCGTAACATCAGGGATATAATTTGTGACTTTCAATTTGACATATGATTCTGAATGTTAAGTTGTGAAACAACTTCTTTGTGGACTCAAAATATTTTTCATATAAAAAAAGGTTTGTTCATATACTTAACACATCGATCAATAACTCCCGAGTCTAACATTGAAAACAACATTTTTTTTTGCAAATTTTTTTTTATTCATCAACATAACTCCTTTTGTTAATCTCTTTTTTGGGTTATAGATTGTTCCAACGTTTTTTCCAATTTTTTTTTTTTTTTTTTCTTTTTCGCAAGAAATCTTTTCTGTTGCGAGTAAATAGCGATAAACAGCTTTCTGAATCATCGACTCGTTGCTGTTTTTGTTCCATCGAAAGCAATCGCGGCACCCACTTGGAAAAAACCTTTTTCACTTCACTTCAAAAAATCTTTTTCAGTAAATACAATTCCATATGATATCTGTGTCATCTCAGCAATCTCACGGAGCTTCACTTTACGATCTTTCATTATAATTTTTGTCACTTCACTCACATTTTCCTGTGTAACGGCTTCCACAGGTCTACCCGAGCGTTCCGCGTCATTTGTGTCGGTACGACCACGTTTAAACTCGGCAAACCACCGACAAATCGTTGCTTTTGATGGACAAGAGTCCGGGTAACATTTTTCAATCCATTGTTTCGCTTGCACGGTGTTTTTACCCATTAAAAAACAACGTTTTATCAGAACACGAAACTCGGTTTTTTCCATTTTTTAAACAAACTACAAAACGACTTTACTCCAACCTCGATAACTCAGCTGTTTCTGGTCCGATCGACTTAAAATTTTGACACGTTTCAAGCAAAGGTTAGTACTCTAGAAAGACCTGGTTACTGGTTTACTACGAGCGCCATCTCTGGGTTAGTCTCGGGAGTTATTGATTGATGTGTTATGTAAAACCAAAAGCGGAAAACGGAGCACTTGCAATTTTCTTCAAACAGTTAAATATCTCCGGCAATGACATCCAGCAGTTTAAAATAGCTGTCGATTTATCGTCAAAGCTATCATCTAGATTTTTTCGTAAATCTGTAAATTCTGCTCTCCATAATTACGAAGATGTTAATTCACGATAAGTTCCATTTCAAAATTATCAGCTTCCATCCATTCAAAAATTGACAAATCGAACGAAATTATTAGTTTATCCGTTGAATTTGGCTTGATTAAGGAAGAAAATATAAGCATGCAAGTTTCAAAGTCTTTTCGTCTTTTTTAAAATTCCTCCTTAAGTGTTTCGTCGTAGGTTTGAAACTCATTTTTGTCTATGGTCGATGAATTTGTAAGCGCTTTATTATTTGGGAAGTATTTGTGGGCAGGGGCATCTTAAGACTTCTCGAGGCCCCGGGCCCTTATGGAAAAATAGACCCCACCTGCGACCCTTTAATCTAATTTAGTGAACATACATGTACAGTTCAATAAAAGCAATCCATAGTAAAATGAGGTTTATGTGAATATTCGTTTTCTACACTTTAAATTAGCAAAATTCTTAATTAGATCTTCAAAATCAATTGATAATAATTCATTTTCAATACTCACCGAGCTTAAATTATTCAAACGTGATTGAATCATACGATTTTTCAATTCATTTTTGACCAGTTTGAGTTTTGAAAATGAATGTTCACCACTCGCGTAAGTAATCATCATTGATAAGAAAATTCTTATTATTTCAATGTTTGGAAACACTGTGAATAGTCTTTCATTATACATGTACGTATAGAGTATGTTGATCGAATTCCAGTCCCCTCATCCAACAACTGTTCTTTATCTGCATTTGTAGAATTATATTTTTTATTGATCTTTCTTTTTCCCATTTCTTCTCTTTGCTTCTTCTTCAGCTTTTCGCCATCTATGATCCGATATGACTTGAAATGTTGACATTTCAAGTTCAATTCCTATCCATTAATGTCTCGATCGTAAAATTTTGATATTTTCTCGCATGCTATTTTAATTTGTCTTATTCAAGTTTGAAATGTTTTCAAAAAATCCAAACATTTCAAAAAGCCCCTCATATTTTTTACTACTGCTTTTATATTGCAAATTAGAGAGTCAATTATTGGTAAAAAGGTTTCTGTCTTAAATTTCTGGCTGTGGCTGTTTTCAAACGTTGTGTTGGAGTCTCTATTTTCTTCAAGGAAAGTTATCCTAATACTGCGTTGTCTTACACGCCTGTGAACACTTTGATACTCCTTTATAAAGGATACTACCTTGGCTTTTGTTTCAAAATAGTCAAAAGAGTCTCTTTTGGTTTATATATATATATCATTCCCGATTTTAATAATTTTAAACCTTTGGACAAATCCATATTTTTACTCTGGAGAAATAGATTTTCTTTGTGAATACGTATCAAAATGTTATTCCAAAAGATAATTAAAAAGAATTTGCTAATTCATTCATCTTAATTTTTAATTTTTGAGCAGAAAGTCGAGTATCCGCTGCCTGTAATTCATCATTAATTAAACAATCCAGGCACACTATAATTTCTGAATATCCGGAGCTTAAAGCTTTAAATGTATCTGCGGGTACTGGTCAACATGTTTTTGATAGGTTTTTCAGAATTTTTTTATTTGTATCACAGCTCAAATTAAATGTTAGTATATTCCAACGATGGGTTGACGATTAGAAAAAATTATAAAGATTTTGGACAAAATCAAAATCAACTGCTACATTCTAGTTACATTCTACTTCTTGAACGCCTATTAAATTCAGAAAATATCCTATGTATGGTTGTGACATTGGGCTATTCTCGGTTTCTCTTCACTAACCTTGGGGACTTTAAATTGAGATTGATTGCTTTTGCTAAACAACCTTTGCCCAACCAAAAATGAAACGTGAATATGAAAAGTAATTATGTAAAGCAGTTAGAAATGAAGTGAAGTGGGTGAGTTAGGAAATATATAAACTCCGACTGAAGGAGTAGAGAGGCCGAAGGAGAAAAGAGGATGGAAGAGAGAGGATGAAAGAGAGACTGTAGGAGAAGTGAAGCTGAAGCTATAGATGAGCTGATTGAATTAAAGGGTTAGATTAAAAATTGCTAAATTATAAGATGTCACTTTACTGTTTTTCTCAACAGTGGATCCAGAGTCTGAGTTGCAGTCGAGGAAGGATTAGTGGTAAGAGTCTGTTAGATTGCTATTGGTGGGTTAATTTGAGGCTAATAGAAATATTACCCGGGAGAGCATAGGGAGTTGTTGTCATAGTAAATATATATTAATAAATAACTTAAAGATTGCTCTAGTGTCTCTTTAATTATTGTGTCGTAGTGTTTAATAATTGAATTTAGTGATGGCACAAGATGACGCCCGGGTCGGGCGGGCATCACATGGTACGTATATCGCATATTTATTTATTTTTTCTTAAAGTCGGGCTTGGAATCCTGAATATTTTATTGTTACATTTTCTGCCATTTGTGTATTATTCATTTTTGAATAATTTCAGCAGAAGCTGGTATATCTAGAATTCAGACTAATGTTATTTGTAGGTTTGGTAAATCACTGGACAATATTTCAACGCTTTTTAAAATTGTGTTTTTTATATATTCACCATCTATGAAAGGTTTGCCTTTGGGAGCTAAGCAGTGAGCAATTACGGAGCTACATTCCGTCTTTTTAGATTTGGATACAATCGTTGGAACGAAAAAATTTAACTTTTTTTTTAAATTCTAGTAACAACTCTTTTTATAATTTCTTATTTCTTATCGGAATTCTAAAATGTTGACTGATGCTTAGATTAAAAATGTCTTTGTGCACTTGATGTGCGACATATGACGATTTCGTGACAAAACATTCACAACACGATGTTTTTGTTGTTTTGTTTTTGTTTTGATTCATCCAAGGGTCTTGGAAACCGCATACATCACGCTTTCTTTTTAGTAACTATTTGATTAAATATGCAGGCAAGAATTGTCACAATAATTAAACAAATAAAATACGAGCTTTCACAATAAAACTGAGAGCGTGTTGTAAAGTTATAAGTAACCTATAACGCACGACGTGCGTCAAATTTAATTCTACTTTGGATTGAAACTAAACTCGATATTCCTGTATCGGCGCGACTAACAGAGATGAGAGACACAGATATATATATATATATATATATATATAAAAATACTTTGTAGAGTCGTGTAGAGTGCCACTGAGAACTGTTCCGCGTGCCACCATAGATTACCGACGCCTGGTCTATAAAATGAAATTTTAGTTTTATCTTTGTAGGGTTTCAGAACTGGAAGAATATTGCAAGCTTCCAGAACTAAGTTTCTATTGAATTTTCAAATAAGTGTTGAAAATAGTTCAAAACAACGATGGGCTGACTATTATTCAAGTTTTTTGAGAAAGTTACTATAATCTGATCTACTCCTGAAATCGTACTTTTAGCAGATTTTAAAGTTCTATTTAATTCAGAAATATAGAAAGGCTTATAAAGGAGGTGTTTTTCCATTCTGTGAAAATCCAAGAGAAACGGCTTGTCTGACTAATCATTGGATTCTAAACAGTTTGCAAAAATATGAGCTTGTTTTTGAAGTTGAGTTTTATACCTGTTCTTATATTGATGAAGTTTTAACGTTGATTCTACATTTTTATTAACTGAGATTTTTTTTAAAAAAGTACTATAAAATATTCTTGAATTATATGTTTTATCTCATTGTTCGTCCCAGTATTTTATCTTCAATCATTTAATATGAAATATCAGTTTACCCAAAAATTGTTTGTATTTAATCCACAGTTGTGTCGAAATGCCGTTGTTACGACCCGCGAGTGCAGATAGCGCTAGTAGTCATATTCTTGTTTTTTACAATTTGTATCATTCTTCCTGTAGACATCAGCCTAGGAGCAAACGTACCAACCGTCGCTCAAATAAACATTCATATTTTAGTATACAGTCCACAGCTCTTTGTTTGAATAGATAAGTTTCAAATAACTCAAAGTCTAATCAATTCAACCCCCCTTTCATCACCATACAGTTTTTGTGGTCACACGAGGCCGAGAACCGAAAATTGATAACATGGCGCCTAAAGATCTATTAGAACTCACCGTGTTGAGCAGAAGAAAAGCATATTTGCTCGGTCAAATTACTCGGATTAAAAACTCTTTAGAAAGTGCTGATTCTCCATTGAATCAAGTGGAACTAAAAAATAAACTAGTCTCGCTTTCCCAGGTCAAAGCGAAAATCGACGTTTTACGAAACGAAAGTTACAGTATTCTTTCGGATGAAGAACTCCCTGATTCTTCGGATGAAGAACAGTTTGGATAAAATGGAGGAAGACGCAGATAATTTAGAGGTGAGTCTCAATACTTTACTTGAATCTTCAGCTTTGAATACCTCTAAATTGTCTGTAAACAATGTTTTTGCTAATTGTAACGTAAAACTGCCTTCCATTAATTTACCTGAATTTTCGGGACAATATGTTGATTGGTTACAATTTAAATCTCTGTTTGTAAC
This sequence comes from Nephila pilipes, assembly GCA_019974015.1. Taxonomy (NCBI): domain Eukaryota; kingdom Metazoa; phylum Arthropoda; class Arachnida; order Araneae; family Nephilidae; genus Nephila; species Nephila pilipes. The sequence continues at coordinate 48,251 of BMAW01052843.1, forward strand.
ATTAATTGATGATAATACTTGTTTATCGG
>BMAW01052848.1:0-18870 GCA_019974015.1 Nephila pilipes
AATACCATTATCATTAGAGATAAATGAGAAATACCATTTATCTCTATCCTTTTTACGTAAGAATAGAGATAAATGAAGTCCGTGGATCTTGAATCTCCGTTAATAATGTCTTCTGTAGAAGAAACTTCAGAAAAAAAAAATTTCCGTGTTCTGCCTGTAAAAAGGGATACAACGGTTACAAAACGCTAAAACAGCATGCTAATAGAAAGCATCCGGGACAAGCGAACAATTTAGCGCCGAATATTAGAGACTCAAAGATTTACAAATTTCAGTCTGATCTTTGTACTTGTAAATATAATGATATTTACAATTTACGTTTCCATATGCGAAAAATGCATGATGTGGAAAATATAAATGAATTAAGAAGAAAGTGAGCTCTGTGTACACACGAATCATCCAAGGAGGAAATGCTTTTACATTTTCAAGAGGTACACGATGTGAAAATAGAAAATGTTGAATTGGCTTTTATTAACTTCGAAGCATTTAATGAATGGAAGAATGGAACAGAAAAGGAAACAAAAAGTAAATTTTTAGTAAGACGTGGAGCAACATCATTAAAAAAATGGAAACACATCCTTCACATAACAATTTATATCTAAATAAAACAATGAAGAGTTTGATCATATTTTATAATAAACTTATATAAGACACACATGATATGACATTCATAGGTATGCACGTTTATAATAATTATATTAGAATTTTTGTATGTTGGAAAAACCCATCAAATAAACTGTAGTTTTTAAGTAGCTATTTACATTAATATTTTTCTAAATGTAGATCACAAAAATATTATACAGTGATAATTATATATGTACATTTGTGAATAATTATATTTAATTTCTTATGAAAAATACAGCAAAAGAAATGAAATATTTTATTTTGCATGATCATTTACTTAAAGTTTGATGTAGTGCACTCTCTATATATTTTGATTTAAACTGTAGTTATTGTTAGCTATACCCATTTACCAAATATTTCTCTTAAAAACCTTGCAGTGATCTCATTAAATGGGATAATATGTATTTAGGGATAACCTGCAAACTTTATTGTGTCAAAAATAAAAATCTCTGTGACCTGATTTATAAGTATCCAAGGTTAAGGGGGGGGGGATAATTGTAAAGTTAAAAAAGATGTAATGAGGTTCTAACTTTAAGTAATAGATGGCGCCAGGAGTTGCATTTAACTTTGATGTCTTAGAGTGCGAGCTGTAGACGCTTGTGCTCCTTCCTCTTATGCTATTCCAGTGGCTCACTGAACGCTTGGCGAATCTGAATATTCGCTAACAGGGAAGTGCTGGCGCCAACACTAGGTGACAGTACATCCTAGCTTAGCCCTAATTGTTGAATATACCCTATCACAAAATTGCCTCATACTGACTGATAAATCAGGCTACAAACATCGAACAGATCCATCACCAAAACTGGAGATTAACCGTTACTAGGGATAGGAATTTCTGTTCATTAAGATGAGCTGCTCATACTCTGTTCTTGTTCATTTTTAAATAATATTTTTTTTATTTTGTTTTTTAGTTCAGTTATTCTTAACTTTCCGCGAGCATCGTCTCAAATGTATGCAAATGAATTTAATGCTATAGAATTACTAGATATGTTCTCAGTAATAATTTTGATTGATCGAGGTGTTTGATTTTTTTTTTTTTTTTTAAAAAAATCATATTTCGTAGTAAATTAATAAACAGAACATAATTTTCTAATTTTATCATCAGAAAATAAAGTATTCTTAGTAATATCTCAATATGAGTATTTATTTATATTTACAAACTCGAAATAAATCAAGTATTACTAATAATAAATAATAGATTAGTTTCTCCCTAATTTTAAGAGATTGTTACAGGGAGAAATAGTAAGAAGTTTTAAAAACAGCATAAATAATAATTCGAGATAAAAAAAAAACAACGTTTTTTAAAACAACGTTTTTAAATGGTGGCAAATTTTATTAAAAAAATTATAGTGAAAACTTTGTAAAAAACTCATATCTCTCTCGTCTTTAAGATCACTCTCTTTTCGTAATTCAATATATCTTCCATAGAACTTACACTACAAAAACTACGTTAGTTAGTTAGTTTTGTAGTACGCATCACGTTACTACAAAAACTACGTTATTAAAAAATTATTGAAATATGAGTTAAAACTTGTCGCAAATATCTTGTTAAGCAAATAAGAACGATTCCCAAAGTTTCAGAGCTCTAGCTTGATGAGAAGTTGGTTAAATTAACGATCGAAAATTTGATGACACACACAAACCAAGTGAAATACAGAAAAACATTATAAAAAAGAGAATAAACTCGAATATGAAGGAATATGTGAAAAAAAGAGCTAAGAACAGTGAACAGATTGAGTGAACAGAAAAAGAAGAAAAGAACTGGGAGCCTTCAACAGTTAAAAATGAAACAGAGGAACTACCAGCGGTGCTCTTGGATGCATGACTTAAATAACTCCGGTTCATTTCTATACAACAAAGTCTATGTTTCTGGCGGAGCACTGAGCTGGGAGTTTTCGCACTTCAGATGAATAATTGGTTAAAAAGAACAGGTTATCCTTTCAATGCCTATCTCTACGGATGGCATCAAAGAAAACCTTTCCAGATGAGACTCAAAGGAATAAAATATGTAAATCGATTGCACTAATGGCTGGGAAAACAAACTCGTCTAGCATCTTTCAGAAAATTTGTCAATAGTAAAAGCAACTTTCCTCCCAAAGAAGGGGGGCGGGGGAGTCTCTTTCACAAATTGCAACTAAAATGACGGGAATAAAAGTGCTTAATGCGAGTAACTGGACGATCAAGAGACACCCGAATACACGTCGCAAAAATCCTTCAATTTCATCCATGTGAGAAAAAACATACATTTTAACTTATACTAAAGATAAACTTCAACATTTTAAACATTTCATTTGATATGAATTGCTGATGGTGTTTACAAATTTACAAAATTCCGGAAAGAAAAAAAAAGTTGATGCATATTATCTTTCAAATACTAACTGTTAGATTTGAAAGTTTTGTCTTAGGAACTGTTATTGTTATATTTATTTTGAGTGGGATGTTATACGATGTGATTGTTAGTTAACATAGCATTTTAAAAAAATGCGAAAGCTATTAACGACAGACTTCGTTATTTTGAATCTCATTCAAGTGATGAAGACGTTATCTGAGCTAGCTCCTCCCTTTCCAAACTTCCACACGACGTCATTGGTGATTTTTTTTGCTGGGAGAGAAGAGAGAGATATAGCTTTTAGATTTATTAAGAATTTAAGAAATTTTTTTGACACAAAATATTAAGTAAAGCGTGTTAAATTCTACTCACAAACTATGTCACTGACGTGGTAAAATAAAAAATAAATATATTTAAAAAAAATGTTATATGAAAGTTTTGTATGGAACAGATTTATCTACCAAAGAGGCTAATCTTTGTTTAAAAATACTTATTGAATTATTTAATTAAACTTTAAAATAAAAGCAAACGATAAAATACCGAAGTGAACAATTATGTTCTTTTCAGATATTAAAATTACAGCAAACTATAAATTATTAAATTGGACATATTGTAACCTAGATGTAATTATTGCTGCCGCAAAATGAAAATAAATAAATAAATAAATTTGAAAAGTGGTCGAATGACCCATTGATAAATTACATAAAACTGTCAAACTTTAACTAGATAATAACGCACAATGAGTAAAATATATTTATTGAACACTTTGTTAGAACCTATTTCTTAAAAACAAATTAGAGATATGAACCCTTTTCAGAAATTATTTGTTATTTATTTAAGTATTCTTAAAAATTCATTTACACACTTACAATACGCAATGAGATGAAAATGTTAATATTACCGCAATGTGGACATGATTTAATGCGATGCTCGCGTGTTGATTACAAGAAAATGTTCACGTTTTACTTGTCAAGGCGCTTCAAGTGTCACTAAAAACGTGAATTTAAAATAAAGATGTATAATATTGAATACAGAGATTGTGTGTGTATGTACATGATGTGGATTTCACACTCAATTTTGACATATCTGAGTGCGCATGGAACAACACTCGGTTTCATACAAATGAATAGGGAAAAAATGTTGGAAAAAAAACCCATAAGAAACATTTGACACGATGTTACTGAATTGATAGCACGACAACTCTGCGTGACCTTGTATTAATACAGAGGTAGTGTTTAGAAACGGATTTTGACTGCTAGCAGGTGCAAATATATGTGTATTGATTCTCTTCATTGTGTTTCTAAAGTATAGTTTTAATGCTCATTGGAAGTACAAGATTTCTGAAATAACTTCTTTAAGGCTCACGTTTTCCGACCATTTTGATTTCGCGAACGTAATGTTAATCCAACAGAATTTCGACTTCAATTCTCATATCTATAATAAAGTGCATCTGAAAGAGCAAAATATAATGAATGTTTCTGTGGAATTACTTTTTTCCTCCGATTTTGATAAATATTTTTTTTAATGGCCGAAAAACTCGCAAACGAATCATTAAAATAGAGGTAAAAATATTTTTAAAATTCGGATGTAAAAATTAATTCCACAGAGGCATTCATTATTTTTTGGTCTTTCAGATGCATTTTATTGCATAGAAATAGATCAAATATATATTGTAAAAATTTGAGAATTAAAGTCGAAATTCCATAAGATTAACATTACGTCCACGAAATCAAAATGGCGGGTATATGGGAGTCCTCCGGCAAAGAAAAATGAATTTATTTTGTGCCAAGTTTAAATAAACCTTCCTCTTTTTTTTTTTTTTTTTTATTTAAAAACGATGTTAGCCATATTTTAACATTACGATATCTGTATATTTCTGAATTTGTATAGCTGTTTATTGCAATGGAAATACCGTTTATAAGCATAAATGTATACACGGGAGTAATTAATAATAAATAGTTGCATTTGCATTTTGAAGTCTTATAGTTGCTTTTAGAAATACGTATATCTTGCGAAAATTCTACAACATTCAGTACTTATAAAAATAACGTTCTGTACATTGAACTTGGGTATAATTTCAAAAATAAAATCTTACGAAATTTTTTTGAACTTTATTATTTAAATTTATCAAACCTTTTATAGAAATATTGTGCAATACTTCAAATTTATGGGCGATTACTAAAAAATAACGTTAATTGTATAGAAAGTAGCTTCACTTCCTCATGTGCAAACTATTATCACAATGAATAAAGAAAATTTTTTAAGGAAATTTTTTTTAGAATCAAAAAAAAAAAAGAAAAAAACTACATTATTAAAAAAAATTCAAAACATTTATTTTTCTCCATGATGTAGCTCGTGTATTTATAATTTTAAAATCCAATTTTTTAATGTTCTGTTTGTCAAGTTGTCCTAACAAATAAATATATCTACAAAATCAGCGAAGCATCCTCTATCATTTCACAACAATTTTTTTTTTTTTTTAAAAAAAAAATGAAAAATTGGAAACATTTTTGTGCCTCGGTTTTCCTTAATAAACTTTTTTTTTATCCAAATATAAATAAACAAAATGTTTTATTACGTAAGAAAGTTAGCTTTTTTTCATTAATTATTTTAGTCTACAATGACAGCAAAAAGTTATTCTCTTAAATATTGCATGCATTTCTATTAACTGTATTTCGGGATATTAGGAAACTAATTCGGGTCATGTATTAAATTTTCTAATATTTAGCTAAGATTATTTCCTGTAGAATAGTTTTTGCCTTGCGGAATACATTTATCATTAAATTATAAAGGCTTCCATTGAAAGAATGAGCAATTTTCGCACAATTATTATTTAAAATTTTTTGAGGTATTTCAATATTTTTCGAAGTTAGCGTTTATTTTGAAAATAATAAATAGCGAAATTTAAATTTTTACTTCTAAAAGAAGAGCTTTTTGCTTTTCGTATTTTTGTTTTGAAAATGACTCATCTTTTCTGCGCTTTTTTTTTTCTTTAGCTCAAATTAATACTGACGCTGCAAAAAGTGATGCAAATGAGATTGAACATCAATAATTTGTCTTGTGTTTTTGACTATGAAATATGAGATTGCTTAAAAATATTATTTCAAAACGAGATCTAGACAGACGCACGTGATTTATGACACAGACGGAGTTGATGGATGGTTTATTAGCTTCCCACTAAAGATAAAAAAAAAAAAAAAAAAAAAAAAAAAAAAAAAAAAAAAAAAAAAAAACACGAGTGCCGTTGCCGACGGACCTCGTGCCTTTTGAACATTCATCAAGTGTCTAAGGCGACTTCCGAATTGATACCCTTCTCCAAGTTTCTACTCCATACCATGTGAAGAAATTGAACGTTGATAGATGTAACACTCTATGTGGCAGGTCTGTAGTAGCATCGGCACTCGGGGGGCACAATGTCGGTCGTAAGTTCATAACCATGAAAACTTGAAAACTAGGCTATCACAGACACGACACAGACGAATAACGGTCAGTAAGTGTAACATTTGATTTATACCTTTGTCAAAAAACAAAAAATAGTTACACAATTTCTACGATACAAAATGCGTCGAGAATGCATAAAAGCGTCGTGATTCTCAAATGTAATAACTATATTTCGGATTCCATTTTAGCCTCTAGATTCTAACAAGTTCTCGGAAGAGGAAAGATTTAATTCTAAAAGCTATACATGTCCGTATGAAGATTTTACTTAATTTTTTTTCTTTCAAATTTTGATGTTGAGAAGTAAAAAATTGACTTCATAAACAATTCACAATTAAAATGTTTTATGTTAATGGGGATTTTTAAATAGAAACCTCGAGAATAGTTTGCCCAGTTATCAGAGGATATAGCTTAAAATCTAGAGTTGACCAAAAAGTTCCATATAAATGCTGATTCGGAAATATGATACAATTACCAATATCTTAATAAAATCTAAACATACTTAAAATGTATAAGCTACAAATTTTTATGAAGTGATGTGTTCAGAAGCAGCGCTTGTAAAATCGAAAAAATGCTAATCTGTGAAAGTTGTTGAAGCAGCTTTGCATCCTGAAGCATCAAAGCTTCACCTAATTATGTAAAAATAAAGAATCACCGCAAGTTAATTAATAGAAATTTTCTCAGCCATCTCAATGGTACGAAAACTTAATTTTGTTTTTTAATGAATGGTAAAGTATTATTCAAAGGTACATTAAAATTGTTGCGACTACACAAGTATTTATATGATTAGTTAATACTAAATTGTATTTAATTCGCTTCTCTATTTTATTTCCGGGTCACGCAAATATTTTCTCAACAGAAAGAGGTAACAATTGAACAAAGTGTTCGAAGCCGTATCTAAAGCAAAATATTTTTGAACAAACTACCCAGACTGCTTTTATGCTCCTGTCTGCCATTTGATTTTGTGAAAGTAATGTTGATCCATGGAATTTCTGCTAAAATCCTCAAATTTTTACTACTTTATCTATTTGAATATAAATAAGTGCACCCGAAAGCGCGAACATAATGAAGTTTTCTGCTGAATTAACTATATTTTCTCCCCAATTTTTGAAAATGTTTGAAAATATTTTTTAAAGACAAGAAAATTCAATAACGAATCATTAAAATAGAGGTGAAAATATTTTTTAAAATCGGACGATAAATGTGACTCTTTAGAAGTCTTCATTATTTTTTGCACTTTTTTGCATTGAAATAGACAAAATAGTAAAGATTTGAGGACCGTTATTAAAGTTCCATAGGATTAACATCACATTCCCGAAATCAAAATGGCCGGTAGACGAGAGCCTTGAACCTTCAGGCCATGATGCCACTGAAGGTATGACATATAAACACTTCCCGTTACATACTTCCAGAGAAGTAGCTCTGCTCACCTACTACAGCATATAAAATGTGAACCTTCTCCAATCTTCAATTTCTTTTCTTGTTTTCTCCAGTGTAATGATACTTGTTACTTTTGTTATATATATGTAGTAGATAAATAATTTTTCATTAATTTAATGCAATTGCAGCGACTTTCTTCAACAACGCCAGAATTTAAAATGCCTTAGTAACTAGCCCAAGGAAAACGTCTGTTCTTAACCCATCAAAAATTGACCGGTCAACTTCCTTCTCAGGATCACTGGTCCAGGGTTCGATGCAGCCACTTGCACTCCAAGATTAACTCTCCCCTTCCCTCCACGGGGTAGAAATTCTTTAAATGCCAGAGTGGTGATTCAGGACTTGAACACTAGATGGCAGCACAGCCTAAAACTACTGGTTGCATGTGCCCGTGACTCAAAATACTAGCCTTTGTGAGTCTAACTACAAAAATCGCTCACAAATCACAACCAGTAATGTCGATTACAGAGCATGTGTTGACCCTCCCCTCAACTAGAGACAGACGATGACTTCAAATGGAAATTGTTCCCAGCAAAACTCAATTCAACAGAGGAAAGATGCATATCAATTGCAACAATGGCCGAAGAAAGCAATTTTCTCCATAAATATAAGTAAGAATGTTATTCTTCGTATCAACACTATAATACTGGAGGAGGAGTATGCAGCGATTCTCTTCAACGACAATGCCCGAAGTTAAAATGTCTTAATAACTAGTCCGAGAGAGGTATCTCTCTAGCCTGGTTGGTTAGGCGCTACAAAAAGTGACTGGTCAATTAATCCTCAGACCCACTGGTCCAGAGTTCGAAACAGCCACCGGCTCAAAGGTCACTAACTATCTCCCCTTCCACTTGGTCGAAAACAACCAATAACTCCGAAAAATATTATTTATATGCAATGCGCTTAAATCGAAATATTTTTATAAATATAAAAACATGTAATCACTGGACACAAATGAATTTCCCCCCCAAAAAAACTTTTGAATATTGATAAGATTCCAAGACACGAACTGTTATCTCACAAGAACGAATTCAGTCAAAATATCACCGGTACAGTTGTGGCGTTGGGCTACTCGTAGTTTTCTTTTCCTTAACCTCCGGGGTATTTTGATGATTTGAATTGCATAAAATTACAACTCCTTCTCAACCAAAATGAATCGTTATTAGGTAAATTAGAGGAAGATAACTAGTATAATGAATTGAATTAGATGTAGTGATAAATAAATGAAATAAAATGGGTGGCAATAAAGGGAGATAAAGGATAACAAGTTGATTGATATTTGTAAATTGGGGTGAATCATCGTAATTAACCGTTTATATTGAAGTAGTAGTTGGAAAAGACTCCTTATCAGAATAATAAGAGTCGAAATTCCTGTAATCGAGAAGTGCTTGAATCGGAATGATTGATTTGGTAAGCTAAATTTTTATTATTCGAACATAAACTAGGATTAAAACTGAGATAAATGGGGTTATAGAGAAAGAGAGAGAGCGACCTTGCATATTGTTTGATAGATAATAAAGTGTGCTGTCACTCTCTTACGCATCTGTAATTGGAGTTTTGAACTTATTGACTATTTAATTAGCCTTTAAGATGTCGTCGAATTTAAATAATGTAGGAAATACGTCGCGCAGTGACTCGTGAAGTTTTTTTGGAGAGTATCTGATAGATTAATTGTTTGATTATTAACGTCGCACATAGGGAACGACACGAAATCTTTGGCATTTAGTGGGTATGTGAAAAGATTATTTGTTTTATTTTGTTAAGTTAACGTCGCATTATTCCCAAAAATGTTTGCAACACTTCCTATACTTCTTTGAAAACATTTGGTCGCTGTTTTCCTCTGGACTTTGCCGTCGATAGAAGTGGTATCCTAGTATACTTATGGTTTAATAAAAATGACGAAAAGTAAAGTTAAAATGAATTATCTCTCTCTCAAAATTTTGGTGAGGCGTCGCGTAGAAATCTGAAAAGCATGGTACCACTTGAGAAGTAGTTCGTATTGAATGTGAGAAACAAGAGCACCTAACCCAGATGGGCCTATATCTCTATATCTTGAGTTGAACCTTATTAAAAACTATTTCAATACCCTTTTTTAAATGGATGCTGCACAATTTAAGTAAAATGAATTAAAATATTTAATAAATCTATTTATTACTAATAAATGAATTAAGTGAAGGGATAGTGATATGGAATATTACATGAGCATTGATTGGGAGCAGAGAGGTGGAGGTGGGTGTTAAAAGGAATGATGACCGTCAAGCGGTCACCCTCCCGAACCTTGACCGCAGCTTGGGTGCTGCAAATTGGTGATTTGGTATTTCTACCGCTTTAGGTGTTGGGCCGTATGTGGCTTGAGAAGTAGTTCTAGCCACACACACACTCACATCTATTATATAAAACACTGAAGTGTATTGTCAGGTAGACATTGTGCTAATGAAATTGGAAAAAAAAAACTTTATAAAATATGTTAGATTCTCTTACAAAGTAGTATAAATGAATTTGTCTATGAAAAATAATTTTTTTTATTGAGTAACATAGTTAAGCATGGAAGTTTTCTAAAAAGTCGAAATCGTATTGATATTTAGGAACTTAAAACCAAGCCTTAGATACTTTGACTTCAATTCAGGCATTTTAGAAAATACTTAGTCTAGAAGGTAAATTTCCTCTCCTCCCATCTATGGTAGTAAAATATATATTATCACAAATGTCATCTTTTACTATTCATTTTTTAAGAAATTCGTATTGATAAACGAAATGATAGTCTTGATTACGCATATACTATGACAGAAAAATTTCTTTTTTGGACGCTATTTGGACGATTTTCAGCATATCTCTCACGTACCAGTACGCAAACACGTGTAGTTCACGAGACTTGAAAGCTATTTTCACTTACGGCCATATAATAAGCACTTTACCGGTCAAAAAATGTTCATTCCTGCTTGATTGAACTCTTTTATCTTTGTTTTTTTGTGCAATATCCAGCATATTCCGCATTTATTTTATTTTAATAAATTTACCTTAAACCGAATTGTTACGACCCCCGTCTAAGGTCATTTTGATTTCTTGGACGTAATGTTAATCCCCTGGAATTTTGTCGACCGTCCTCGAATAAATTTTATTTTATCTATTTGAATGCAATAAAGTGCATCCGAAACCGCAAAAAATATTGAAGGTTTCTGCTCAATTACATTTTTCGTCTGATTTTTGAAAATGTTTTGAAATATTTTTTTAAAACCGAAAAACCCACAAACGAATAATTGAAATAAGGGTTAAAATATTTTTAAAATTCGGCAGAAAAATGTAATTCTGCAGAACACTTTATTATTATTATTTTGTTTGCTCTTTCAAATGCCCTTTATTGCACTGAAATAGATAAAATATTAAAGGTTTGAGAACGTTAGTCAAAATTCCCCAGGATTAACATTACGTCCACGAAATCAAAATGGCCGGTAGACGGGAGCCTTAAGTCTATTTTTGCTAAATATCCAAACGCCTAAGCAAAATACGGAAGACATTTTCAAACATTAAAAAAAAATGTAATTTTCATAAGACATAATTTACACAATACCGTATGTGCGTTTAGAGTTTTGTGTCTTGCAGTATAGGAAGCACATTGTGCTCTAGAAAAAAAAATGGAATAATTCAGTTAAAATGAAATGTGTAATAAAATATGCTGCTCACTGCAGGACAGCTTCGTTTGTATATAACAATGACGCTTTCACGACGACAGGAACAAGCGCATGCGTCGTACCGCTGGGGTGGTTGTCTCTATCTCTTGCGACTTACGATAGAATGGGGGGAAATATTCTCTACTAAGCCTAAATTCTCGAAATTACCATAAATTGAATACATTATACAAATCGCATTATAAATCTCTTATTCTGCGGAGTGCATATGCATTAAATGTGCTTCATGTATTTTTATATTTACATACATCATATATTTAATATATATATTATATATAATAATTGTAGTACGCCTCCGTAATACGGTACTTCACCTTTGTGGTCCTCTCTGTAATCCGGCGTTTTTACACATAACGACGTTTTCAGTCTGCCTCTTTGTTGACGTCTGGAGTGTTTTTTACGGCGATTTGATTGGAAAACACACTCAATCTGTTATACCAGCTTGGTAACATTTTTGCCTTCTTGGCGACATGTTTGAGTGTTATAGGAATTCTTCTTTCATTTCGGTTTACATTACGGGAATTTTGGACGCGCTAGCCTAGCGGTTATGGTAGCGGTTGATTGATTGGTTTTATTCACGACGCACTAGAAGCAACACGAGGGCTAATGGCAACGGACCTCGTAATTTTGAACCTTGGTTAAGGAACGAGGACGACACCTGAGGTGTCACCTCCCTCTCCTAACTTCCACACCACGCCAACGGGAGGACTTTAAACTATGACAGATTTGACGACCATCAGCTTCGGCTACACGGCGTGTCTTTAGTAGTATCAAGGCTCGAACTTATGTCTCGACGAAAGACTAGTCGCGAGTTCACGACCATGACCACAATGCAACAGCGACCACCGTTAAGGTCGCGGACTCATGGCCGTCATAGTTTTCGTCGAGTGGCGAGCTCGAGATCTGTAGCCACTGAAGTTCCGACATGTAGCAGGACTGCTGTTTGTGAAACCTGGTCTAGGTCCCAGGTTCTCCCATTGGCATGGTGTGGAAGCTTGAAGATGCCATACCAGTTCTAGTGTCGGCCTCGTCCCCTTACCGTAGCTCAAAATTACGAGATCTGTCGCCAACATCCCTCGCGCTGAGAGCGGGGGATGATTGTCTCCCAGTGGGCCGGTTTGTAGCTCTAAACCCTTTGGGTGAACTCGGTTCCCTTGGGTATTCTTCCAATAGTCCTCATTTTGCTTCTCAGTCCTACGTTAATCACATATATACGAGATTTAAATTTTGGATTTTTTAAGAGAAAAAGAGGTTCTTTCGGCTTATACAGGGATCAAGCTCACATTTGGAAATATACAGAAATTGAAACAGACTTTTAACTGTATTGAAACACAATTCTGAATAACTTTGTAAGCTGCTAAAAGAATCACATCTTATGCACTTTCTTTTTCCTGTAATTTGAAACGCGATATTAATTTTGCTCTGCTTTAAAATATTTATTCTGTGAAGAACGCTCAGATTGGGGGAAAAATGTTTTTTTTCCTACTGTTTTCCATGTTTTTATGATAAGTTAATGATTCTGATATATTACGATTATATCCTTTATCAAACATCATTTCTCCGGATTTTATAGCTCGTATCAAAAGCAAATAGTTGCTTCCAGAACCTATAAAAAGGCAGATTTCGTAATTTTATGTCAAGTACGAGGGAGAAATTACGAGAAAAATGTGTGGTATTTTTCGCTTTTATTGAATTCTGCTTTGCTTTTTTGTTTTTATGAGTTTATTAGAGTTTGTGAAATGCACAAGTTGTAAAGGAGAATGCTGAATCATTATAAATAAAGAGCATCAACCGTTACCTCTCTTAAAAGATATTTTCACATTTAGATATAAATAGTGTCTTGACTGATAAGGAAGCAAAATATTTTCGCAATAATTACGAAAATGAAGGGGTAAAATGGATATAAAATTAACATTGTCGAAAGTTACGTTATAATAAGTGATACTCGCATAATTTATATATTTATATATATTTATAAACACAATAAATAATGAATAAAATATTTGTAAAATTATAACATCACAAAGCCATGTTTATTCTTCTTGACTGATTGGTTTTATCCAAGACACACTTATAAACAACACGATGATTATTGGCGACGTACCTCGTAATTTTGAACCTCGTTCGAGTGACGAGGACAATACCAGAGCTGGCACCTACCTCTCCAAACTTCCACAACACAGCAACGGAATGATTATTGCTTCATTTTGTAGGATTTAATTCCGTTCTGAAGATTCTTCTTCACCCGGCGAGAATAAGTGGATTTCCTAAAATTATTCATGCAAATATATCAAGAATTGAAGTGAATTAAATCTTATAGTTTTGAACTGTACAGTGTTTTTAAAGACAGCCGAGAGTCCGTCCAAGCTAAATAGTCATGGTCATGAATTCGCGGTCGGAACTTTTTCAGTCGAGCCGTGGGTTTGAATCCTGATCCCACTAAAAACCTGCTAAGGTGGAGGTTGAATCCCCCTTAAATCTGTCAAGGTTCAAAGTCTTCTTACAGCCATGGTGTGGAAATTCAGAGAGTGGGGCTACCAGCTCACGTATCGCCCTCGTCACTTCACCAAGGCGCAAAATTACGAGATCCATCGCCTATATCCACTCGTGTTGTTTCTAAATTCTTCGTTATTAAATAATCATATCAAATCTAATAACAGCTGACAGGGAAAAAAAAGAGTCTAACGTTGATATATCAATGTGTGTGTGTTTATAGAATACCATGAGTAGATATATGAGGATTGTTTAAAAAGTATCGGCGTTTGAAGACAAAAGTCTCAAACTGAGAATATTGTACACTAATAAAATAAAATAACTATTTTGTGTTTAGTCGTCTCATTTATGATTTTGGACTTTTCGAAATCTAGGCTAATTTCAATCAATGGAAGAATAAGGTGTGGTAGATATTTTGGTTATTTAACAATTTGGTTAATGTGGTATCCTGGCTGAATTATATTCAGAGATATAGAAGAATCTTGAAATTATAAAATTGCTTGGCTCTCTGGTAAATCTTCCTTCAAGGTGATTTATGTTACATGAATAATAAATATATTTGAGCTTTTGAATTATTTAACTAAAACATTTGTTCAATCATAAATTGACATTTGATTATTTTTTGAAGTGTAGTACATGAGTAGTGTTAAACTTTGAATCTTTGATTTGAACTTTATTGTGTGAAAAACTTTAATCAATTTTGAATATGATTATTATTGGATTATTTTGTACTTATGATGAATTTTATTTTGATGTTTTGCAATAATTGTTCATACATATGTTCTTGCTCATGAAACCGTGTGCTCTCTAGATGATGAACCTCCGTTCATCCGGGGGGAATATGTTGGAAATAAATTACACGGATCCCGCCAGGAGGCGCCTTTGTCTCGTGTAAGTGAGAGTGCACGGGTTCATGGGTAATATTTGACAGAATGCCTTTGGATCTTGACCGCGTAAGGCGGGTTATTTCTCCTGACCTCAAAAAGCGGGTTAAATTGTAATATAGGCTATGTGGAAGCCTTCTGTAGTTGTAAATAATGTAAATATTTGTTTATGTGTGATTGGCACGTGGAGTCCTAAAATAAATGTGTAATTTAAATTAACTGCTCTCCCTATATTTTGGTTTGGTGGATATTAATCTCCAACATAAGGCCAGACTTCATAGCAATGTTTGACACATAGAAAATATTTTGTACGAAGCTTTATCGAAAAATAATGCCTCCATGACTATAACCTTTTTTTTTTTATTTGCAACACAATTTTCCCAGTTCTTGTTGTACCTTGCTACATATGTTTTTTTCGTATTGTACTTGATAAATTTGTTCTCAGGCGCCGTTGGTGTTCTGATAATTGAAAATCAAGGTCATCGTATCTTTCGATTTTCAACTATTCCCGTAGATGTATGATCACCTTTAGGGATTTCACTTTCGTTCTGATTATGATAAAAAAAAAGCCTAATAATAAATCCTGGTGACCGTTACAACCACCTAAATTCCTCTCGGACGGGTTTCCCGACAAGTCACGCATCGGTGCAAGTGCATGGAAAGGTATATGGACTACGTGGAAAAGTGAACAATGCATTGCATAGAAGATACAGGTAGCTTTTACGAACAACGGGGATAATGAAAATTCGGAAACAAATTTAAAAAGGGTTATGACCATAGAATCATTAATTTTCGACCAATCCCCTTGATATTCCGAGAAATAAAATAGTACTCACGCTATTTCTGCATTCATATAAAATTGTCCTGAGATGTGATGTGGAAATTAAAAGAAAGAGGTTGTACTCTAGAAGTCATCCTCGTGATTTTAAGCGTTATGAAACAAAGCGTCGATATTAAACAAAACGTGTAAACGTTAATAGCAAAAGTATCTGAAGGCTTAATTTCTTAAATTTAAAAAAAAAAAAAAAGGTTTAGTATCATTTCTTAAAAATGTTCTGTTGTTCTAAACATACTTTATATGCATAATTCTGATTAATATCAATTTCTATGACAGTTCCATATTACATATTGCTTTTTAAAGCAATTAAAAACAATTTTAACACGCAACTATTCGTTTCTCGTACGTTTATTTAGTAAAATCATTCGTTTGTGAAGTATGCATTCCGTTGTATATTCATGTATTCGTTCATAAAATAATCCATTTTAAAAATCCACAGAAGCGAAGTTACTTTTCCGTCAGTTCAAAGCATCAAAAGTCCTAGATACCTTTGTGAAGTCTAAAAATGTGTTGAATGTACTTTCAGTTGTCCTTTTTTGATAGAAGTATAAGTATGTTTATTTAAAAAAAAAATGAAAGTTGTACAGTCGTCGAAAGGAAATAAAAATGAGGCATTACAGATGGAGGAAACTGATAGCGGTGTCAATGGTTCAAAGAGACTAAATTATGTTATTAACGACATAATTAATCGCAAATTATGTAACAAATTTAATCAATGTTGAAGAGGGATTTTCTCGTTAAAGAATACAGTAATTCTACAGAATTACATGTGCTAAATAATATTGAGCAAAAAGTTAATCAAAAAAAACTTTAAGTTAAAAAAAATATTGAAATTTATTATTTTATTATGACTTTTAGACATCAAGTTGATCCATCAGTTGCTTTTTTAGTTAGCGACAAAACGGTCACCTGAGTATTTTTTCATAATTTTATCATAAAAGTTTTTGCCTATACATTTGATACCTGCTTTCACCAAAAATGAGCTTAATTTTCAAAAATATTAATCATATACAATTTTATCGTGAAAGTTTTGCGTATATGTTTGATACTTGTTTTTGCCAGTAATGAAAAATATGGCATTTTCAAAAATGTGATATAATAAATTTTACCTAAATTTTTTTATTGGATTGAAATAAACAATACATAAAAATTAATTCATTTTACGGCAGCAATAATTACAATTAACTCAAAATATATGTAATTTAACAATTTATAGCTTACTTTAATTCTAACAGATAATTGAATACATGTTAAGAAAAAAGAATTAGCACATTTAATGGCGTAATATATTTTTCGTGTCGTATTGAATAGCATAGTTTTAGGATTTTATTAATTTGTTTCATTTTAATTAAATTTTTATTACTATTCTGTTTTTATTTATTTATTGTTTGATTTGTAATCAAAATACTTTAACGAAGTTCCTTCTTTTTAGTTTCTTTTTTTAATATTTTTATTATAAATGAAATTAATTAAAATAAAAGGTATTTTAAAAATTAACGTTATTAATTTAAAAATACAATAGATTGCTAATAATATTTTCCCTTTTCATCGTGGTAATGAGATCGACAGCTCAGAATTTCAAATCAGTATCCAAGTTCCTAAATATCAAAATTTAAATCAAGGAAAGCAAACGAGTTCGGAATAAAACCTAAAAAGCAAACATAATTTGACTACAGAGCACGAGAATAAATGTTAAGTCAAAGAAAGTGTCCTATTTGATTATAGCAGTTAATAAGTCAATAATATGTATATATGTTTGTCATAGACGAAACTCAAATTTGTAGTGATATTTGGCCTTAATGTCTGGCAATACTGTATGTCCGTATTTGTCTGGAGCGATATTTATGGACATACAAAAGGTGTTCGACCGTATCTGGTATTTTTATATGCCTTATCTATAAATTAAATAAATATAACACCTCCCTTAAATTAATCATCCGAATTAACTCATGCCGTTAATCGTAGTTTCAGTGTCAAGATTAATAACTCCCTCTCAGCAAACAGAAATATCCTTACAAGAGTACCAGAATAATGCCTTTTCTCTCTATCTTTATTCTGCTTATTCGTTAATGGCATCCCAAAATAGCATAATCCATTACCTATCCATTATAAGTATGCTAACGACACTTCAATTCTTACACACTATGAAACCGCCAAAACAGTCACCTATGCATTTCACAGACACCTCTCAGCACTTGATAACTAGCTCATTGAATGGAAAATAGCCCTTAAAAAGTGAAACTGAAGATGTACTTTTCACCTCCAAAAGGACAAACATAAACCTTGACATCTAACTACATGAACTAAAATCCTCTGATCCAAGCAAACGAAATATATCGCAGTGATCTTCAATAAAACTCTCACATTCAGACATCATTTAACACAGGCGAAAGAAAAATTTCGAAAAGTAGCCAGTTAAAACACATCCCCTTAATATCTCGGAAATTCAAATTAAATCACACGAACAAAATTATATACTCTTATTCTCAGACCTATCACTATCTATGCTTGTCCCGTCAGGAAACTTATTGCAAAAACCAATATTAATGTTATTGAAAAAGCTCAAAATTCCATCATTAGACAAAATACCGATGCCAGCTGGTATATGCGAAATATGGAGCGGCCCTAAATTACTTTTCCAATAAAACAATTCATGGTCAAAATATCAAGGAAGTTCCTCAACAACATAGGTACACAATGTCTACAGTAAACCCCTCAAGAAAATTGAAAAATACACCCCAAATTACTCAACAAGAAGACCAAGAAGCATTCTCTTGGAATAACTCCTTTTCAACTCACTTGACAGCAAAACACAACCTCGGCGTGTCCACTGCTCGACTGGCCGGCAAATCTCCTCACAATGTGACTATAAGAACGAGTTAATTTCTTTAAACACAAACTCTTACTCTTCACTTGATTTTACATACCTACTCTCTTGTAATTCTTAACTTTTAATTATTCTCAAGTCTTAAAATTTTTTTATTCTAATTTTTTCTCTTAACATCTAAGCATTTTCAAATATGCATGTAAATTGTTGAAATCCACCTTTTTAAATAAACTTCTGGACGAGCGCAGAAATCCAAGTCATGCTATCTTGCATAATATAATAAATCGAATGTCGGAGGCCAACCGGATTAACAACTTTAG
>BMAW01052848.1:23870-47641 GCA_019974015.1 Nephila pilipes
AATATAATAAATCGAATGTCGGAGGCCAACCGGATTAACAACTTTAGCAAACTTTGTCCCAAATAATAAAAAAACTATACTAAAATTAAAATTAGAAATACACTTACATCGGATTTACTTAATCGCTAAGGTAAGTTTAAATTATTTTACAGAAATTTTAAATTACTCGACGATATTAAATATTTGCATTAGCGAAAGTAAACAACTCAGACGAAAAGAAAGCCAGAATTATAAAGAGAATTTGCCTACAATATATATCAAGAGTACCATCATTTAACCTTATTGAATGAAAAAAATACTAAACTATATTTTTATTTTAGTTTCAATTTTTAAGATTTATTGTTTATATTACTTTTGTGTTAAGCATAAGTTATTTCCATTTAATTATCAAATCAATTCTGAGACATAAACAAACAGCTTAGTGCAATGCAAAATCATAATACTTTTTTCTCTTAATTTATATCACTTTATGTTTAGTTTTATAATTTTATTAATTCAAAAATTATAAACAGTTTTAAAATTGTAAACGTTAGATTAATAAATGACTTTAAATGTCTAAAATTTGAATTTATTTTCACTTCTGCTGTTGTTGGGAGCAGATATTCATGAGCGATTGATCACTTGTAAAAATTATATAATAATCTATTTGGTATCGTAAAAACGTAATATAAATCCTATAGGAATTTTTTTCCTCCTGAATCGTAGACAACTTATTTGAATAGGAAGAGCAAATAATACTGAATATTTCCGAGTAATTACATTTTCAAAATTTTTTTAAATATTATTTTAAGTTCCAAAAGGGACCGTAAACGAACCTTTAAAATAATCTCAAAAATATTTGCGAAAATAGGGGGAAAAATATATTCGCTCAAAAACCTTTGCTGTTTTATTAGAATTATTCTGATACGTTTAATTACTTTCTAATAAATGCAGTTAGTCCAAATTTGAGAGAGAATATAGTAATTTTGTAGCATTAAAATTTTGTTCACGAATTCAAAGTGGCTAATAGAACGGAGTCTTAATTCCTCTGAATATAATATTAAACCTCTACTTTTTTTTATTTAAAGATTAACTGTACTAACATTTGAAATATTATTCTTTCTAGTATGAATATTTTTATACAGTATTTATTATGTATCCATCCAGGTGTGTTATACATAACATCATTCGTGCTTTAAATTTTTTTTTTTTTTACTAAAATAATACGGAATAAGTTGAAAAAAAAAATTAGCATCATTAAAAATTAATGGAATCGCTGACTAACCTCCAGCACTTTTTGAAGCATCATTTCCAATGGGTACTTTTTTCTCGCTCTGAAAGCCGTTCAAATTTTTAAGCCCGTAATTCTCAGTCATCTCTTAGTCAAACTTTCCTGCAGAATCGTGGGCATGGAAGGGAAGAAAAACCTATCTGATAACACGTCGCTGTGACGAGTGTTTGAAAGCACCGTTGGCGCATGCGCAGAAAAATGCATGACAGGAGGAAAAGTTCAAATGAAACGGACTTGTTTTGATCTCGAAACTTTTAAAAGTTCCTGATTATTGCGGAGATTGAATGAAATGACACGGCACCAAAAGAAAAGGAGATAAGAAAAGTACTGCGACGGTACAAACTAAAAGATGGAATGTTTTACTATTTTAATTGTATCTTTGTCTATGTCGTAAAGATGATAACCCTTGATAACCACGGTACAAAAAGTGATATCTTTTCCTTCTCCTTCTTAAAACGAATGTAACCATCTCTCTAGTTATTTATTTATTTTTATTAGGGTCTCGTATAAAAACATAAAATACTACACACAAGGACTCGTTTTATCCAGTTTACAACTTTCACCTTTTCACTCATCGTAGATAGTTCTTTTAACGCCGCAGACTGCGACCTCAGCTTGGACTTCCAGTCTAATTCGTTATTTCCTGATTAAAAAGTAACAATTCACTGATACAATGTAAAATGTATGGTATTTATGTATTACATACTGTTCATGACCGAAGGGAAATAGTTTAACTCGAATTAAACTATTGAATTCTACTTTGAATATTCAAAATGGAATTTATTGTTTTGCATATGTTTAATCTTTTGGAATTATGAAAGTTATTGAAATAAGTCAGATTTTTCGAGTGTAACAATTTAATTTGTATTTAAAGGCTTTCTCATTTTCATATTCTTTCGTCAACTATCATACATTTACCTATTTAAAATTATTCAGCTGAGAATATTTTTATACTTATAGTAAGTTATTTTCATTTAAATATATTTTATATTTTAGTAATTTATTTTTATTTTCTAAAGCAAATATATCTTAAAAGTTCACACAAACATATTATAAATTATGCATTCATTTAATCTTAGTTACATAAACTATAATTTTCCATCATTATTAAATATTTTATGTTGTTGTCATGTACTCAACTGTAGCGTAACTCTAATAATCTGTTTTCCTTCCGTTATTTTTTGGTTAAGCTAATTTGACCTTTTCAACCGGTCTTTCACAGTTCCAGATTTTATATATAGAAAATATTTAAGGATTCAATTTTCTCTAATTCAAAATTGTAATGTACATATACATATAAGAGGTTTGTCCACAAAGAAAGATATTCAAATTCTTAAGAATAGATGTGACCGCGGTAGCCTAGAGTTCATGGTAGCTACGTCCGGTAGCCTAGAGTTCATGAAAACTACCGGACCTACGTCCGGTAGTTTTCATCGTGTCGAGGGTTCGAACCTCGATGCCACTGAGGACCTGCCGTGTAGCCAGGGCTGATGCACGTTAAATCTGTCGGGCTCAAAGTCCTCCCGTTGGCGTGGTGTGGAAGTTAGGAGAGGGAAGTGCTAACTCAGGTATCATCCTCGTCCCTTGACCTGGGTTCAAAATTGCAAGGTCCGTCTCCAATAGCCCTCCTATTGCTTCCAGTGCCACGTTAATAAAACCAAATCAAATCGTAAAAGTCGATAAGGGTATTCTTCACATTTATTAAGAATTTACAAATTCATATACGAACATCAAACATTATTTTTCGACGTAATCGCCTTCTTTCTCAACGCACTTTTTGAACTAAGGGATAAACTATCTTAATCTCTGTGAGAAAAAAAAATCTTCCGTCGCGTATTTAGTCCAACGTTTCACGGCACATTGGGTCCCATCGGCATTCGAATACGTTTTTCATTCCGTAAGAGAATCCAAAGCCCTAACCTGATGAAAATCTGAAGGTCTAAGCTCAGGGTAGTGCGAGGGGTGATTGATGACGTCCCGACCGAATGAATCCTTTGCAACAAACACATCTTAGTCAACATTCACCTTCATTTGTTCTGTATCGTCTTCCTTAATTTTTCACAGTTTCTCAGTATCGTTTAGTGTTAACAGCTTCTCTTTCGAACAATCATTCAATCAGGAAAATTCCTTTAGGATCCCAATAGACAGAGGATAAGATTTTTCGGATCGAAACAATGGTTTTCAACTGTTTCTGCTAGCTTTGGATTCAAGACATCCCTTGTACACATTAGTGTTCATTAAACACATGACACCATCTTCCTTGACAATTTTTATTTCACTAAAAGTCCGGAGTCACGCTTTCCTTTTGCCGGAAGAAACCGGATTACGCTTCTTCAATCACACTTGGCGCATTCGGAATCCAGATGCTCATCTCAATACAGCAACCACAAGAATTTCAACCCATCGAGACAAAGGAACGCGATTTCTAATCCTGAGAATTTTGACTTGAAAATAGTACAGCCAACTTTGCTGAAAAAGAAATATCTTTGAGAGCCAGAAATTGAGAACCCTTATTTTCTGGACAGCTCTCGTGTATACGAGGTGTGGCTATTAAATAACGAGACTGACGCTGTAAAATATTTTTTCTTGATCTCATATATATTTACATATTATCATCTTCAATATACACCCCTTCTTTATATTTACAACGCTCCATGCGAATCTTCCATTGTTTGAAACAGTGCTGGAAGACTACTTCTATCTGTACCTTCAGGACACGAGCCGCTTTATCTTTCACAGCTTCAACTGATCTTGTTCGTTTTAATGGATATTAAAACAGACTGATTTTAGGAAACAACTGAAGTCGCATGGCGCAAGATCCGCAAAATAAGGTGGAAGATCTAATACTGGTATGCTGCACTTGGCTGGAAATCTGTCGACACACAATGTAAAATCAGGCAGCGCATTGGCTCGGTGGAAAAATTTACCGTACAGATTCTTTGTCAATTCTTACAGTCTCAGCAATCGCACGAATACTTAACCGACGGTCAGAACGAACCAGGTTACCGATTCTTTCGATATTTGTCATTCGTTTTTGACATGGGAGGGCTACTCGGGCCTGAATCAACGACTTCTCGGCTATCTTGAAAAGCTTTAACCGCTCAAAAACGCGTGCACGCAATAAATAACTTTAATAAGCAATAATAAGTCCTTTAAATAAGCAATAATAGCAGTTAAACAAAAATATTTATTTCTTAATAGTTATGTTTTAATGCTTTATTTAGAAAACTAAACAATCTTAAATCTATATAATGAGCAGAATATGATTCTTCTTAGAAAAAATTACGTCACAAGTCCACTATTGTTAAATGATAAGTTTGATTATGGGTGCTGTTCAAATCGAGTCGTAGATACGAAGCCTGATTCCATTAAAAATCGATCAAACGAAAAGGTAGTGGTTGCTGCACTGTAAATCAAATTAGATCTCTGAATACTACGTGACGAAGAAAAGAAGTTAGTGGAGTGAGGTGCCAGCTAAGGCTCTAAACTAGAACGTAAATCGCCAGAAGGCTCTTTTCTATCTTCAAGCATTACATTATTACCAACAAACTATGGGGTTTCAAACTTGCTATTCATTTGTACGCGATGCTTTACTGCAAAATAAAACCTCCATGGCCATAATTGTACCCTTAAAGCTTGGTGTCGACAAACACCACCGGAATTCTCTCGAACAATAGTGCGCGCGAATGCGTGGTAAGTGATAGGGGCTAGGTAAAAACGTAAATTATGAACAACGTAGAGAATACATAGTTTTCATGTACAACAAGAATTTTGAATATGTTGTAACAAATAAAATAAATTGTGTCCGGGCAGGTATTACTTTTCAATCAAACTTCGTACAATAATCTGTCTGTTTTTTTGCGAATTCATTTAAACGCGTTTCAGCTGACCACATGTTTTTGATTGTGACCTTGTTACATTAAGATTAAATTATTGTGGCCTTATCAATTGAACAAAGCGTCATGCCACGACCCTGCTCAAAACAGCAAGGTCAGCCATATGTCTACGGATCACGAAGCTTAATACACTGATTACTAGTTATCTACTTCATAATGATGCGTAGTCCTGACGAGGGTAAAGTAATTTATACTTCATTTATGAAAACTGACAACATTGATTAATTTAAATATAGTCTGATCCCGTCGACGGGCTGTCCCTTATTATTAAACGGTTGGTTCATGTTGTCATCGAGTAATGTTAAAAAGTAAGACGTAATTTTGGAACAATTTTTCCGATTACAAAACGCTCGACATTAGTTTTTATTCTGACTTCGCTATATTGTTGTGTGTTTTAAATGAGTGTAGAAACTTACGTATTCAAGTGAGAAATGGCGCGTTTTTGGAATGCTCCTAAATTTTAAAAGTAGTGCTTCATAAATGAATATACATGTTACAATGTCGCATACTTTCATAAAAATTGGAACAATTTCCTGTCTTGAAATGTGATCCAAGTCTTGATCGGCTTCCTTAACATAAGACGAACGTGAACCATATGATTTATAGTATTAATATAAAGTTAGCGATAGTATCAGTTCCTGAAACAAAATGAATTTTTTGCGGAAAGTATATTTTCCTTAAATTAATGCGTAACTGATTAATTATAAATTTATGATCATATATGCCCTTTTTGAAATGAGTAAGTAGATTGCATTAATGATTAATGTATATATATATATATATATATATATGATAGCGGCAGGAGATTTCGTCGAATCGTAGATTCGAGGCTTGATTTGATAAGAGACCCGCCGCGTAGTAGGGGCTGATGCACGTTAAATCTGTCGACGCTTGAAGTCCTCCCATTGGCGTGGTGTGGAAGTTAGGAGAGAGAGGTAGCAGCTCAGGTGTCATCCTCGTCTCTTGACCAAGACTCAAAATTTCGTGGTCCTTTAGCAATAGCCCTAATGTTACTTTCAGTACGACGTTAATAAAACGAATCAATAAATCAACCTAAATGGATAATTGATTTTACTGGCGTATTGTTTCCTTTTAATCTCTTGCTAAGCAGATCTAAATTACCGTGACTTAATCCGACATTCCTGTTGCTCGACATGACTAATCCCTCAGAAATCACAAGGAAAAATGTACATAACTTTTAAAATTTGCCCATCTTGAATGCACAGCTAAGCTCCGTGAGATCTTGAAAATAATTTTTTACAAAAAGTCCAAACTGGAACATATCATTTTCCGAGCAATGGTGATTCATATAAATAAAATAGCAAGGGGGGGGGAGTGATAATCTCTGCTCTAAACAGGAAGTCGTGATGTCATTCGAGCAAAAGAATGATCTGAATTTCATTTACAGAAAAATAAGAATTATGAAACGCCGCAATATCAAGGATGATATCACAAACGATCGCTTATCAAGGGAGCCATAGTAAAACCGAGTATAAAAAATGCGCTTGTTACTGAACCATGTGTTAATGAGGTCTGACAGTAGCTCCTCAGTTCGAAAAAGCCTTACATCTATGCTAGATGAATTAAGAAGGAAATAATTCTTAATTTATCACCAAATTCCCGCCCTGAGATGTATAGTAAAAAAGTATCGCAGATTGAGAGAAATAGAATAATATTGAACTTAATAAAATTGTGAAGGAAATCCCCTTGCGCAAATATGAAATATGTGAAATAAGAAATTATACTAAATCCGATTCAATGAGATCCATGGGGGTCTCAGTACTCTTAACGCTTGTCCGTGTATCGAAAAAAATACCATTTTTCAAAACAATATAATTTATCAATGAAATAAAGACTATTGAAACTTTTACCAAATAATATTAATATTTATTTACATTTGTTCTCATATTTTCATAAGATTTAAAGGAATTTTTTAAAAGTTATAATAAAAAATAAATTGGACATTTTTTCAAAATTAAGAAAATCTATAATTTGCGGCGCGTATGATTCTAAAGTATATTATTGATTAAAATTTACAAAAGTGATGTTACCTTATAAAAAAAAGTTGTTCAATTTCAAAGTTATACACACTTTTTGAGAAATTTAGATTAAAGAAAAACTTTTTTTAAAAACAATTATTAAAAAAATATATGAAATTTTAAGAAAAAATCCAATTAAAATTTCTATAAAAGATTTTTTGTCAATAATTTGTATAAAATTTGATGTATAAATTATAAAGAAACCTTTTTTGAACACGTACATAAAATTTCATACTGATATCTTAAATATTTTCCGAGAAATCCTGCGCGCAAAGAATTCAAAAGAATTCAAATCAAAGTTAAGTTTTTTTCTCGATAACTCTAGGAGTTTTCAAATTATTGTTATAATTTTGGTACCAAAATGTTCAGAACAGATGAGGCTCAAACATTTATTCTTTTTTCAAAAAAATCAAAAATTTTGAGTTTTAAGGGTCCTGAGACCCCTTTTTACACTTATTGAACTGACGGTGAATGATATTTTTAATGAAAGGAGATGGAGAAATGTATTAAATATCGCTTGTTCTCAGCCCGAATTTATCTCTCATTCTAAACGTTTTATTCTAAACGAAAATATGCTATGTTCTTCAGCTCTCAGCATAGTTTCGTAAACAACTTTAAGAAATTAGTGTGAAGTGATTGGAAAAAGTAGATTCGGTTTAATGTAATAAAGTCAATGATTGAATAAATGCTAATTAACACCCCGATGTTAGAAGTAACACGAAGATCTATTAGCAACAGACCTCTTCATTTTGTACAACGGTCGAGTGACAAAGCCGTCACCATATCTGGCATCCCTCCCCCCTCTTTGCTTTCACACCACTTCAACGTGGCAAACTGTGTGAACGCCAACAGATTTAGTGCGCATTAGCCCTACTGTGAGAAGGGTCTTTAGTTGAACCAGGACTCGAACTCACGACATGACCACAGCATTGAGTAAACTCATATTAAGGCAACATTATACCTTCGATTACACTCGTGAATTAACGTAAATTTTGTTTACAAATGCATATTTTATGGTCTCATGGAGCTCCAAAATTAGAAAAATACCCAAGAAAAGTTTTGTTATTGTGTGTATATTTTTTCTGTCAAAAGAGGATATTTTATACAAATATACGCAAAAAAAAAAAAAAAAAAAAAACTTTCCTCAAAATATAGTAACTCAAAAGCAAATAAATATATTGACAACTTATAAATTGAATAATACAGAATATAACCATATCTAGGATATAGATCATTATTTTATAGTGGACCTTAACGCAGGAAGCTGTGGTTGTTTCAGTTCTGAATATCGAATTTTTCTTTAAGAATCATTGTAATTTTCACTTTATTGAAATGCAAAAAACTTCTACTCAATATAAAATATAAAGAATAGTTCATTCTGTGAATTAGTATTTAAAATAAATGTAAAATTGAAATTTTAGATCCATGAATGCATAACAATTTGAGATATTGTGTTTTGACATAATGAAAAAGGCCACTTCAGGAGCTTTTCCGGTAAAAGAAATTCTTGATCAAGTAATATTAGAACAGAGCTGTAACTCATCTTCTAAATTAAATAGAAACAAAATTTAAACAGATTTTTTAAGATAAAAGATCAGGTTTTAATATGAGTCTAAAAATAAAAAAATCAGTATCTTGACAAAAAGAAGTGTGTTTTGAAGTTGTACTATCACTTTGAAAGAAACGAAAAAGAATTACAAATTTTATAAATATAAATAAATGAATATGCTTTATAAATAAATGAATCTGCTGTAACGCCCCGGTATTCCTGCATTTCCTTCCCATTATTCATAAACAATTAAATAGTCAATAATCAACGCAGTTACTAATGAGTTCAGTCCAAGCAGAAACTCAACTTGAATTTATTAGGGTCTAAAAGTAATCAAAACACAAAATATGTTTAAACCAATCCAATAGGTTTAATTTCTATTCACTTCTGAATATAAAGATTAATATTATATATAATTATTTATTTGACTGATATGTGTCAACTCGCTGACTCTATGCATTTCTTCACTATCTTTGACCCTATATCTCTGTAATCAGCGCAGATACGGTTCCGATACCTTCCTTGATAACTCTTTCTACCCCTACCAATAGTATTGTAAGGCTTGTTCAAATGAAACTGGGATTGTAAAAGGATTTTAGGAGCGTTTATTCGTTTCAAAACACGCATACTTGGAATTTGAACAATTGTACGTTGTCGACATTATATTGATTAAATGAAGTGATATTATGTATACATTCACATGCTGAAATGTAAACAAAAACGTTTGCCGTAAGCAAATAGCATCTGGTGGGAAGCTGAACAGTTTATGAGTTATGCAGAAGGAAATTAGGTTATTGATGTATATACATATTGTCTCTTTCTCATAACTATCATGTTGGTTAAGACAATTATCCCATTATTTCACATGATTATGAATACAGATTTTGAAGGGGGCGCTGTACCACAATGGTCATGGTCGTGGACTCGGGACTGAGATTGTTTTCGCCGAGTCGCCTCTAAAGACTTTATGAGAAGCGGAGCTGATTCTCTTTTAATATGTCGAGGTTCCAAGTCCTCCGATTGGTGTAGTGAAGGAGACACCAGCTCAGGTGTCATCCTCGTCAATTGACATAAGTTCAATACTACGTGGTCCTTCGCCAATAGCCCTCGTGTTACTTCTCAGTGCAACATTAATAAACAATAACTCACTCCCTCATCCATTCTTTACCTTCAACTAACCCGTGGGAGCATTATTTATGATGTCTGAATATCTAATATGTCCCGATGACTGAAACGTGAATTATGAAGATTAGAATATAATCACTGAAGTGCAGTGAGTAGGATTGAGAAAATGCATTATTCAGCAGGAGAATTCATGAGGCTTTTCAAATGAAAGTAGGACTGCGGAAAAATCAGTGGTTTTCCGTTAAAACACCTGTATCTGCTGTATATCTGGGAAAGCTTCGGTGTTTGACCTAACGACCGTGAATTATTTTTGCGAGCATTCGATGCCAGAACCAGGGAAGGCTGACTCATGGTAATGAATTCTTTGAAGAAGACGCAGTGGGGAACATTTTAATCGTTGCATGCCGAAGATGTTCATGGAACGGATATTAATAGGCAAATGACAAATAAAAAACGCCCTCAAAAATCAAAGACCCGTCCTAGCATCATAAAACATTGCATTGATCTTCTCCAGCCCTTTCGGATTTAGGTTCTTGATCATCCTCTTTACAATCCCGATCTATCACTTTGCATTTTTCATATTTCCGAGCTTTTGGAAAAAGTATTGAAGGGATGTCAGTTTGTGTACATGACAGTGTGGACGTTGCAAGCGTTGAAGATTGGTTTCATGTGCAACCAAAGAGTTTCCTTAAAATTTGAGAATTATTCTGATTGTTTATTAATTTCGCAATGAGAAACAACACGAGGGTTATTGGTGACGGGCTTCGGAATTGAGAATCTCGGTCAAGTGACGATGACAACGGTATCTCCCTCTCCAAATGTCCACACCACGCCAATAGGAGGACTTGGGATATTCGATCAGATTTCACGTTCATCAGTCCCTCCAAACGATGAGTTTTTAGGGGAGACTCGACGAAAACAATCTTAGTCCCGAGTCCGCGACCATGATCACTAGTGTACAGCACCCCCTTCAAAATCTGTATTCATAATCATGTGAAATAATGGGATAATTGTTTTAACCAACATGATGATTATGCGTAATAGACAATATGTGTATACATCAATAACTAATTTCACTCTTAATAATTTAAACTATCCTCAATGTCCCACAAGATCCTATTTACTTCCCAACAGAATTTGAGTCCACGACTAACTGAAAATAACGCCGCCTTGAGTACGCGACCATGACCAATAGACTGCCTCTACCAAATAAATAATTGGTGAAGATACAAATAGAATCACGCTATAACACTTATATGTGATATGCATTAGCGGTGCTTCAATACCAAACAATCGTTGTCTTATATATTGACATACTTATACATGAAATTCTTTTTTTAGTCTAATAATCTGTTTAATCTTGTAAAAGACCCTATGTATTTATATTTACGTTTCATCCGCGACACTTAACTACCACTAAATAAAATATATCACAGGTAGAGAGAGAGTGTGAGAGAAAGTTGATTATATTCAATCTATTTTCAAATATTGAAGAACACTTGAGAAAAATTTCGAACAAAATGCGTTTGACACCTGCTCTGTATGACAAGATTGCATCAGCTACACACGTGGAGGAGAAATTCCGGATTTTAACATTAGAAATTACTTTAAGCTTGACGAGACGATGCCTACTTTTTTCTTAAAACCGCATTCCTGAAATTCGTGACATCCATTGCATAAATTGGAACAATACGGCAAATATTGAATGAAAGTTAAGAATGATATTTAGAGTTATTCTACTGAGATTCATAAATTAAAGGAGGTTAAATGTCTGTTGTGAAACAGAGAATATAACTTACAGACTTAAAAACAAAAAGGCAAGAGTTTTTAAACATTTTGTAAACTTAAATATTTTTTAAATTTTAAAATTTATTTACTTCTGTTGATTCTAGTATAAACTAATTCGAATGTGATTCGTAAAAAAATAAGTACAATTTACAGGAATAGGTGTCAAAACATCAAATATACCTGAAATTAAATCCAGAAAGTATGACACACACAGTTAGACTATAAAATATATAAATATCTTTATACTATAAATAATATTTTTCTATAATAGGAGCACACGAACATGTTTATTTACATATATTATTTCTATTATCACTAAATTTTAAGTTAAATAAGTTACAAAAATATACATCGTAGAATGTGAAATCAAATGAATGTATTTTAAAAATATAATAAATTAAAACTTTTTTTAGCCAGTTAAAAGTTTTGAGTTTACTTATTTTTTATTAACGTCGCACTAGGAGCAACACGAGGGTTATTGGCGACAGATCTCGTAATTTTGAGCCTCTGTCAAGTGACGAGGACGACACCTGAGCTGGCACCCCCTCTCCTAACTTCTACACCACGCCAACGGGAGGACTTTGGTCCCCGACAGATTTAACGTGCATCAGTCCTGGCTACACGGCGGGTCTTTAGAGGCCAAGGATCGAACCCGCGACTGAACGAAAACCTCCGGTCACGAATTCCAAACCATGTCCACTAGGTTACAGCGGCCACTAAAAGTTTTGAACGCTGGGGTTTGAAAAACTATATGAGGAGAAATTAGGCACTTAGTTTGTAATAATTTTGTTTTTTAGTAAACTAATATAATAACGTGAATTTTGTGATACTCATAAACACTATTTTTTAGTTACTTTTTTTATGCAAAAAGCATCTGAAAATAGCTTTAGCACATGCTTAATTTTTTGAAATCCCTATTTTATCATATTTATATTTTTTTTAAAAAAAATTAACACTTCACCGTGTAATAATTAAGATTAGTTTCTAAATTGGTTCCAGTTATTTGAAATTTATGTTAATCCTAGGAAAAGAATGTAACACATATTTCTGCTGTCTAATGAAATACTTCAGTTTCTGTAAAAATTGCTTAAAAATTTGTTAAAGCAATAAAAGTAACCTTTCTGTAATCTAATGAAATTATTCAATTTCTACAAATTACATAAATTTCGTAGATTTTATTTCAGAATCTTCAATTCAGTAATAAAATGCTTCTCCGTATCGTAATTGCATTTCAAGAATTAACGCAATACTATTTTGATTTGTTATTTATTGTTTACTGCGTCTGTCTTTTCTTAATTCGTTTATTCATGTGTCTGCTCTTCTAACCGGTATAAAATGTCCATAGTTAAGAAAAAAGTATGCAAATATTTCTGATTTTCTACACCATACAGCAATTAACTATTCGTAACTACTAATGTGGCTTAAATGGATACTGTTAATATTGGAAAATGGATACTGTTACTGACAGAATGAGAAAAAAAAAAAATAAGTGTAATGAAATAAATCTCGTAAATGAAAGGAAATATTTAAATTAAAATTTTTGATGCGCTTACTATTAGTTATCAGAGCATGATGAGAAATATATATATATATTTGGATCAGCTTTTAAATAAACATTAGAATCTCTTTTTCTCTCATCTTTTTCTTACATCTGCGAGCACAACGGAACTGGCAAGTATTTTTTATCTTCTAATGATAACGCAATGTCCTTAGTGGTCTGGTTTGTCCAAAGGAACTTAATTCAATATTCCTCAAATTCCATTAAACATTTTTCTTGGTCTGGTAGAAAGAATTAATTCTTCTAAACCCATCTCTGTGATTATGAAAAACCTATTAGTTAGCTTCGTTCAAAGCACTTTACAAAGACAAGAAATACAAAAAACAAATTTACCATTGGAAAAACTTAGTTTAAGGCTTGGCAATAAATCTGAATTACCATTCTTTACTTTTTCGTCTAAAATGACGGATAGCGCAACACATGTAACTATATACCTCTTCAAAAGGAAACACGTCAATGAATTCAACGCTGACTGGAATGTCTGGAATGGTAGTCCAGCAAAGTTCGAGTCGCCATCTTTGGGCATGAAAGGAATTCCACCTCAATCAAATTTCGAAGATTTTTATTTCTCACAAGAAGCTCAAAAGTATCCAAGAAGTACTTGGAATACGGCAAAATGGGCGACATTATGATGTTGATGAACGAGATGCAAACGGCGAAATAAAAAACAATTAATCTATTTTCTAGCCTTAAGAAGAGTCTAATCCTAGTCTTGTTGGCTACGTCCATACTTTTAATAATCCTTCTCGTTTCAGTTCTGCCCACTTTGATGAATAATTTTATGAATGGTGAACTTTTCGCTATTGCAACCACTGCTGCAAGTAGTGATAGTGCGCGTAAGTTTATCAAACAAAACTTAATTCTTCCCATAGTGAATGGGATCAGCTCACTCGGTGCGAAGTTTTTAGAAAATTCCGATTGCATGCAAAGAATATTTTGTCAAGTCTCAATTGTTAGATCTGAAAACACTTCCAATCCTAGAATCTTTCACACAGCTGTGTACATGGCTTCTTCTTTTTTCAATGAAAACTATTCTAAAAAAATGGTATCAAATATTTATTTGATTCCATATGGTGGAAGGTAATTGTGAAAAGGTTCCATGCATGAAACAATGTTTATTTTCTTAAATTATTTCCCTTGGGAAAGAGCGAATGAATTTGTATTTATTTAAATATATTTTCTTATTTCTAATTACTACTTAAAATAAATATGTAAATGAAAAATCTCTCAACCTGTAATTGTATTGTATTTTTTTAATTAATGTTTTGAAAATACTTATTTATTATAAGAATTTCGCATGCGTCAACGCTTTTAATTGTATGTTTAGAAAGCAGAATATTGTAACACTTTTAAAATAAGTCGAGCTTTGAGCTAACATAACTCAAACAGTTTCTAAGTGTACAATGGGATTAACATATAAATAATTTTTTTTACTTAACTGATTGTTATATACTGTTGTGTTGCTTTCGGTCTGAGAGAGGGAAAAAATGCAAATAAGTTTTAATATTAGTGCAAATGATCTTGCCTTCAAATTGATGAAGCCTCCTTTCCCTGGAGCGTCGCGCCGTGTGGAGTCTCTGTTCCGTTCCCGGCCGTCCTCCTCAATTCTGCTTTCTCCTCCTCGTCTGTGTTCTGTGGGGTTTCCTTCTGCCTGAAATGACTGCTGAGTAAAGTTCCTTTTAAAGTCTCGAAGATTCTCCTTCCTCTGAAGTTGTCCTCTTCCTTGAAAAGCGTTTGTCTCGAAGAATCTCTTTCGAAATCTCCTAAGTCGAGCGTCGCTTGATGAACTTTTTTCCAGCGACGTTCCTCGAACTTTCGACCCCTTCGACCTTGGACTTTTCAAGAATGTGCTTTTATTTTCTGTGTGTTTGAAATTTTTAGACTTTACGGATTTCATCTTGGGCACCTGTTGTGCACAGAAATTTATTGTATCGTAAATCACTTGACTTTGTATTCAGCTATTATGCTTTTAAATTCTTGTATTTACTCAATTATTTTGCTGAATAAAGACTTTTGAAATCTGTTCTTATCAGCTTAATTCGCGCGAGGTGCGGTGCTACTATTCGAATACTAAATCTAAATACTGTTCTAAAAGCATTTCAAGGTTGGTTCAAGACGTGCATTTTTTTTTTCTTGAAAAAAGTACAGATTCGTTTCTAAGGCAAGTTGGTGTTACCATAGTTTTCTGTCACCTAATAAACGACGCCAAAACAAATTTGACAATGATAATGCCTCACAATGAGGAAATCTCGTCATACGCTTTTAACAAGTGAACAGCTTAAAGCTCCAGTCTACCGGCCAATTTGATTTCGTGAATGCAATGTTAATCCTGTAGAATTTCTTCTTTCGTCTCCAAACCCTGACGAGTTTATCTAATGGAACGCGAAAAAGTGCATCCGAAAGAGCAAAAAATAAAGATTCTTTCCAGGGGAATTACATTTTCTTCCCGATTTTTCAAAATAATTTTATGCCTGTTTTAATGATTCGCTTGTGAGTTTGTCCTGTCTCAAATAAATTATTTTTAAAAATAATTTCAAAAATATGTGAGGAAATGTAATTGCGTAGACCCTCTCTTTTTTTGTTTTGTTTTTTCAAATGTACTTTTTTTCGCATTCAAATTGATAAAATTGTTTAGATTTGAGAACAATAGGTGAAACTCTTTAGGATTAACATTGCATTCAGGAAATCAAAATGTCTGATAGACCGGAGTCTTAAAAGAAAATGTATGTATTCAGCATGCTTGAAATTAGCTTTTGAAAAAAAAATCACCTATAAAACAAATCTCTCCTTTTTTCTTGACGACCTAAAATATATTGTATTTTTTTAACATTTTCAGAAAAAAAAGTTATTTTATTACTCATCTTTATGATCAAATACAAAAAAAAGCACAATAAATTTTTTTCATTGGAGAGCGTTTTATTGCATTTTATAATTCGGTCTTTTGTCAATTTTGCGTTTTATATTTTTTTTATGCTCCAATATTTTTATGCGATTTTGATAGCTCTTTAATAAGACTTAAAGAATTTCATACTGATAATTAGGTGCGATGTTCAGTTTATTTTCTTGATTTTACGAATAAATATTTTTCAAAGATGAGTTTGGAGGAGTTGTCCTGGATTTCATACATATTCAAAATGATCCGCAAATGTTCTCATTTTTTTTAAAAAAAATGCTTTGGAACAATTTTATTATTATTGCTATGGTTACGCAACCATAAAAGAGTTAAATTAAGCATTAGCCATTTTGTACCATTCCAAAAACTGAAGATATATTCCTGAGCATGAACAAACGCAGGTGATTCGAAAAGTATTCGTGTTAGGAATTGGAAATCAAAATGGGGAAACTTATGAGCTATTGTCTAATGATCAGTTTTCCTTTTTAAAATAAGTCCAGAAGTATGACGCCCTTCGTATCCCAACAAATTGTCGCCAAAATGTTCCCGGCCGCTTTCGTCTTCTTTGTATCAGATTCACCTGATACAACCCACTGTTTTGATTATTGCTCGGTTTCTGGTGAATTATGAGAAATCCAGGTCTCATTGAGAGATACAACTCGCCACAAAATGACGACGATAACTCGAGGTGGCATCAATCAAATCAGCAAATGTCTGTCATCTCAGAACTAACCTATGAATCAGTACCAAATTTGCTTTGACACTAAGTAACAGAAGACAGCACATAAATCACCGACTTGTCTTGGCAATGCCATCCGTCGTAAGAAAATATACTTTTTAACAATCATAAATTTTCCAGATGTTTCGCGGAAACCTGGAATACAAATTTTCATAGCATAAAATATTCTACCCATTAATGCTTTAATGCATAAAGGTAGATCCTCTGACTAAATGCTAATTGGAACATTCTTCTCCAAATGATATTAAAATACGAGAGCATTAATTTTGACGCTTAAAGTTATTATTCGCTATTACAGAGAGGGAGAAAGATCTATAAAATTACTCGATATACTTTAGGTTACCAGGATATGAGACTCAGGAATATTAAATCTAAATTCTTTGTTTTTGTGATATATATCTTTTCAAATTATTGACTCTTATGGTGACTGGGAATGACAGAATAGTCCCCCTATAGCTCATGCATGTCGTAAGAGGCGACAAAAATGGATCCCCAGCTTCTGGGATTACAGCCGGCCACCCTGCCTCTGGGGATTATATCGGAGGACCTCAGGGACTTACCTTCTTCAGGTAAATACGGGTATTATGACTCCGAGGCACACAGTGATCTTTTTTCTTTTCCATGGGGTTTACTGTCCTTGGTAAACACGGGTGACGCGCCCCCGGGTTATCCTAGCTATCCTTCTCTATTTCCGACCTTCCTTGGTGGCCTCTGTAGCCTAATGGTCATGGTTTCGGATTCGTGGCCGGCGGTTTTCGTACAGTGGAGGGTTCGGTCCTTGGCCGGTGAAGACCCGTCCGTGTAGCCGAGGCTGAAGCACGTTAAATATGTCGGGGCCCAAAGTCCTCCCATTGGCGTGGTTTCAATGTTAGGAGAGGGTTTGCCAGCTCAAGTGTCGTCCTCGTCATTTGACCGAGGTTCAAAATTGCGAGGTCCATCGCCAATAGACCTCGTGCTGCTTCTAGTACGACGTTAATAAAAACTAAACTAAATTTCGACTCTCTTTCTTGTCAACCAATTCTTATATTTTTTTCAATTTCTTTACGCCTATTTGAATCTTGTTTAGCGCAACATAACCATATCTGGCTCTTTCGCCGATAAACTTAACACTCATTCACATTTCAAATTATTAGTAGAGCTTACATTTTTTTTGTGCCTGACAAGGATTGTTCAATCATCATAATTATAATTTTTTTTTTCGTAAAGGTTTTTTCCACTCTTAGGTGAACATAGACAGGATTTTTGTGAGATATATTTGCATTTAGGTATCATTTTTTAAAGAAAATATCAAGCAATGTAGTTTTAAATTTTTATGCTAATGTATAAGATACTTATGCACATAGTGAAACTAAAATATTTATTCTCATAGTAATACCTAAATTTTAAGAAATAATTGTTTATATGAATAAAGAAGGATAAATAAAATTTTGAAGAAAATAAACAGTAATATTATTTAAAAAAAATAGGTTCGCTATATTTTGTGCATTAGTTTCTATATGATGAGTAAAATATTTTGTACATATATGAAATATTTATTTTAAAAATGGTACGTAAATGGAAATATATATCTGAAATATTATACCCATATTCAAATTCAAAGGGAGAGGAAAACTTTTTGTCCAAAAAAGTACTTTTATAATTCAATAAAATAATTTATTGACAAATGTTACAAAAAGAAGTAATTTTAAATTCGGCATTTTATTTTCCCTTTCATGTCTCGGTACCTTTAAAAATAAGGAGAAAAAAATAATAAAATACTTCCAAAAGAGTCAAATAGATTGCTTCGCATTTTTTTTTTTTTTTTTTTTTGCTTACATATACACGAAAAACGTGTAATAAAATAATGGCACATTTTTTTTAAAGAAGGATGTTAATGAAAGAAAAAAAAAACTACAGAGTTAGTCTTGAGGAAGAATACATAGAAAATTTTCCGTTGTCATAGTTTGTTTATTTTATTTTATTATTATTATTAAATATTAAGTTAAAGACTGATGAAAAACAGGCATCACACACATTATCTATTTTCGCACACATTATCTATTTTCGCACACATTATCTATTTTCAAAACTGTATTTCAAAAAACTGATAATTTCCTTTTGAATCAATAAAATGAGCAATAAAATGATTTTCAAGGTAATAGTCAATTTATTTTAGAAATGTAAGATAATCATACACGCTTTATTGAGTTTTTATGTTTAATGGTATTTTTAACCTAATAAAAACAGTTTACAGAAAGTATTATTGTACAGAGTTAATAGAAATGATTCATCCGATTTCTATGTTATCAAAAATAAACACACATTATGGAAAGTAATACATGTGTACGAAGGAAAACCGTATAAGTTTTATGTTGTGAAAAATAGAAGACTCTTGTACGTTCTTTGTGAAACTATTTCACGAAAGCTGTTTTAGAAGCTTTCACGAAGCTACCTAACTCTTGGACCTGTGGCATTGGACCAAATGATTCGATGTTACACAGCTGGCTACCTGAGTAACCTGATGTGGCCGCATGCAATTTCTTCCTTTGGGAGTTTGCAAAAGATAAAAGTGTATGCAATACCATTACCAATTTATTTGAACTCAAAGAACGGGTTTCTGCTGTTGTACAATCAATTACCACTGACACTTTACAACGTATCAGGCAGGCATTTTTATATCGATTTGATATTATACATTAACTAAAGAAAGTTATATTGAACATTTTTAAAAGAAACATGTGTATATTTTCCTTTAGCATCCATGTGTTACTTATCATTCTATGTCGTTTATGTATGAAAATATGGAATTTTGAAATCTGATCTATCATTTTAAATAACCTTGTATTTCAACATATTAATTTAATAATAGAAAATCAAATTCAATCATGAAGAAGAATCCCTTTTTAAATTGTATGGACATTTTTTTAAGATTTTCTAAGTGATTATGTTTTGCGCTTTATTGATTCTACTTTTTCCAACGGGATCGTGTTCATTTCCTGAAGTTGTTTCTGAAGATATGCAAGAGCTGAAGTAAATTTCATTCTTCTGAAGTTGTGAATTATGCAACATCCGAAAATGATTTTTTGGTAAAATTCTGTTTAAGCCCACACAATCGCGATGGTAAACAAAACAGTATTAATCGCGACAAAAGCACGCTTTTCAAAAGGAGTGAAACCGACATCTAATAGGGTTGCATTGTTAAATGGGTTGTCAATTCAGCACATTTATCGAGGTTTTTTTACGTCATTTTGCTTTTCATCGTCAAGGTGTGGGTTACAATAGAATGCACTAATTTTAAAGTAGTCTCTTTCAAGAAAATATTTTCTCAAAATCTTAAAACTACATACAAATTTTTTTTACAAAAAAATTAATTAATGTATAAAAATTTATAACGTGCAGGAAACCTCACAGAGTTTTTCAAGCGATTTCTGTCCAGAAATTGAACAGTCAGAAGAGAGAGGTTAATTTCTTCCGCCATAACTTGAATTCTTGTTCAGTAAATAAAAAAAAAAGGATAGACTTATAACTGAGATTTTTATTTTCAATTTCATTTTTGAACATTCAGTGTAATATTTTCCTTCCAAAACACTTTAATTTACTCGTTCCAAGACAGTTACATATTTATTTTACAAACTTATTATTTTCTATTCAACGAATGTTCAAATAACTGGTGTTTCAAATAAAAAATTGTGAAAACTTTCAAAATGAATAGTGATCAATTGTAGTTAGAAAAATTTCATGAATTATTTTGCTTAAAGTTCCTTAATCACTTAATCTTCCTAGTTATTAAGATCACTATAGAAAAGATGTTGCACGACAGTTCCTGAAAAGTGTTGCTGAATGACAGTTCATTGTTCCTTATAATGTATCAAAGACTTCTTAAGTTTATTCCTCCCAAAAGTATAAAAAGTTTATTCTACGAGGGAGGTTTCATTAAGTCTTAGTTATTACCAAGAAATATCCGAGATATCTAGAGAAAATTCATTCTGCATATTAATTGATCCTCATCTACATAATCTCGAAAAATACTACCTATTCACTTTGATTTTTTTGGCTTCAGTAAGGCATAGATTGAAGTAACCCACAGTGTGGAGAGTCCAAACAAAGGGAGTTCAACAATAACGGTTTTGAACAATCGAGAGACGCTAAGAGAAATATACAAGGTTTGGCTGTTAAAAAACGAGATAGATGCTGTAAAATATTTTATTTTGATGTCATATACATTTTCTTACTGACGTCTTCATTACGTACCCTTCCTCAATCCCTACAATGTTCCTTGCTAATCTTCCTTTTTTCGAAACAGTGCTGGAAGACTTCTTCTATCACCTCCTTCAGATCAAGTGCCGCTTTCTCTTTCCTAGCTTCAACGGATTCAAATCTTGTTCCTTTTAATGAAGATTTCACCTTTAGAAGCAGAAAGAAGTTGCATGGTACAAAACCAGCGAATAAAGCGAATGGTCTAACACTGGGATGCTGTACTTTATCAAAAACCTTTTGACTGACTATGCGGAATTAGCCGGCGCTTTGGCTTGTTGAAAAAGTTGGCCGTACGGTTTTTTTTTTTTTTTTTTTTTTTTGTCAATTCTTACAGTCTCAGCAATCGCAACAATACTTAACTGACGGTCAGATTGAACCAGATTACCGATTTTTTCCGATATTGTTATCCGTTTTTGATGCGAAAGTGAGACTCGGGTGTGAATCCTCTTCAACGTCCCGGTTATCTTGAAAACGCTTAAACCACTCACAAACACGTGCAAATGATAAGTATTCATTGTCATACACTTCTTTAAAAAAATATAAGTTGTAGTGTCGGGAGTGGTTTTTCCTAATTTCATGTGAACATAATTTCACAACAATTCTTTGGTCACTAATATTTTCTTCCGGTGAAACAAAAATATCAAAAAACAAACATAAAAAACCACTCTAAAGCAAACGAAGGCTACGGATATATGGATTTGCTTATAGAAGCGAGAGGCACTGCATTCGAAAGAGAAGGTTTCATGCTAAACTAGTATTTCTTAACGTGGAGCCTAAGCCCCACAAGGGGACAATTCGAAATTCATTCATATATTTATATATACCGGGTGTCCATAATTAAACGATCCTACTTCAAAATTGTGTACAGACGAAACTGTTGTTCAGAAAGTTGTAAAATTCTGTGTACGACATAAGGAAGGGATGGGAATTTGTTTGAGCGAATAAAAAAAATTAGTTCAAAATTTCGCCACTAGAGGGCGCTTTGGAATGAAGGCCACATTTATTACCGGTTTTCTATTTGTATTTTATCGCTTTTTTACCCACAGGACACTGTAACACAATAATTGATATTCATTAAAAAACACAATCTCTAAAATGAACTGCAAACTTTAATTAAATTTCTTCGATGACTAATTTTCAAAGGATTTACGCGAAGGAAGACGAAAATATGCAAATTTTTTCGACGTCACACAGCAACTGTTATAAAAGGAATAAACTTTCAAGGGAGATTAGTTTATTTTCAGTGTGCTCGGTATTGCTAATCAGAATGTCATTACGTTTACCAGATCGAGCGTTGTTAGTAAAATTATTCTATCAATACGATAATCCCGCAATAGTTGCTCTACGGAAATTTCGGACTTTAAAGGGGATGCGAAAAGGTCCATTGGCTGCTACAAATCTTCGATTAATGGTAACCAAATTTGAAGAAACAGGATCTTTGAATGTTCGTTCTGGAAGAGGAAGAAAACTTGTTTCTGCGGAAGCAATTGAGAAAGTTGCACTTCAGGTGGAAGAAGACAAAGCATCCATGCTGACCTCAATCCATGCGATTTTTGGCTTTGAGGCTATTTGAAA
The DNA here is from genome assembly GCA_019974015.1 of Nephila pilipes. Taxonomy (NCBI): domain Eukaryota; kingdom Metazoa; phylum Arthropoda; class Arachnida; order Araneae; family Nephilidae; genus Nephila; species Nephila pilipes. The sequence continues at coordinate 46,539 of BMAW01052848.1, forward strand.
CAGCTGGTAAGTTGTGATCAACCAAAAACTTTACGTGATCTCAAAGACAGTATTTCACGACATGTTCTTAACATTTCCCAGAACACACTGCGGTTAACGGTGGAACATGCTATCTTACGATTTCAAATAGTAGCTGAAAATGATGGTCATCATGTTGAGCATTAATTGTTGTAACAAAATTTGTAAACTATTATAAATGTATGCTAAGTATTAATGTATGCTAAATATGATCTCCATTAAAAACGCCCTCTAGTGGCGAAATTTTGAACTAATTTTTTATTCTCTCAAACAAATTCCCATCCCTTCTTTATGTCGTACACAGAATTTTACAGCTTTCTGAACAATAGTTTCGTCTGTACACGATTTTGAAGTAGGATCGTTTAATTATGGACACCCGGTATATATATATATATATAAGTGTGTGTGTTTGTGTTTGTATGTATGTATGTATGTATGCATATGCATATCTATATATGTATATATATATATATATATATATATATGTTTGGGGGACATAAGAATTTTGAATTTTTAAAGGATTTATGGGGTCCACAGAAAAGAAAGTTTGAGAAACACTGCTTTGAATTGCTGACATTCTCTGACATTTGATGCATGCTAATTTTTCTGTAGCATTGTCAGTTTCATAAATAAATAGCCACACCTCGTATATTCTAAATTGTGACTATGCATCCCTAAAATTTGTTAGTAAAAATTAAGTTTTTACCTCAATTATTTTAGTAATAATGAAGACTTTACGATAACATGGATAATAGTTAAAACTTTACGATACTATAGATTACTTCAATCTGCGGCTTCCTGAAAATCAACAATATTAGCTACCCTTTTTACAATATTTTGTTCATAAGAATTGACAAACACAAAGAATAAATTTTACCAGATGTATCGATTATTTCTTAATAATAATTAAAACTTTATAACATCCTTTCGAAATTAAGTGCATAATTTACCGAATTATCGGTACTAACATTACAGAATTACCGGTAACAGTTTGAGTTTAAATGTAGAAAATGACCGATAAAATCTGTTTACTGAGATTTTATATGCAATACTTAATCTGCTTACTGAGAATTTATATGCAATAC
>BMAW01052848.1:52641-66737 GCA_019974015.1 Nephila pilipes
AGAAAAATGAGCGGGAAACGATTGATTTTTGTCGCAGGGCAATGCCTCTGTACTTTCCTTCACAGAGAAAAAGCACCTTTCCAGGCTCAATGTTACCATTCTGGAATATCCTTCTATTCTTCCGACTTAACATATTCAGAGTTTTACTCGTTTCTTAGGCAGAAAATGAAATTGAAGGAACATCATTTGTTGGTTTAAAAGATGTGATGAAAAATGTGATATATATATATATATATATAAAGTTGCTAAGCTCACTTCCAAAAATGGTTTCCAGAGTGTTTTGAACAGTTATATGAACAGAGGATTAAGCGGAATATAAAAGACTGTAATTTAAAAGTAAATAACTACTGAACATATATTCATTAAATTGACATTGACCATATCTAGAAACATTTTGAACTTGTGATGCGATGTGATTGTCGTTTTGAGGGCCGCCCCACCCTTATTGCAAGATAGTAGGTGGACCAAATTGGTATTGGCCCGGGAGGGGAGATTAAGGATGCGCTTTCCTGTAACAATAAGAGTTTTATCCAGGTCTGCGACATCCTTCTTCTGAATGTGGGAGTTCCTACAAAGGAATTCAGCTCTGGCCAAAATGTGGGCCCGAATTGCAGTTAGCTTCTGCCAGGGGGCCAGGGGAGAACCAGCAACAAGCTTGACATCCCTGGCGATGTCCCTGAAGAAGCCACTGTTGTTTTGTCTATAATTGAGGTCCACACGGACACCTAGATAATTATAGGCCTCCTGGCCATTAATGTTAAGAATGGGAGTGCCCGCCACCAGAAACCACGAATTGTTGATGATTCGACGGTTCCTGGAATGGTAAAAAGAGACAGAGGTGCACTTCGAGGGCTTGAACCGAAGGCTCGCCAATGCAGCGACACTTCAAATAGAATCAATATTTTGCTGGAGCGAAAGAGAGGATTCGCTCAACAACAGCAGGTCGTCGGCATAGGCAAGGCACTTAAGTTCTTGCCCATAAAGACAATAACCTGGGGCGGAGACACCAGTCCTCAAAACTTGTTCAAGAGAGAGGTTCATACGTCGTACTGAGAAGCAAGACGATGATTATTGGCAACGAACTTCGTAATTTTTATACTCGGTCAACTGACGAGGACAACATCTTAGTTGGCCCCTTCCTCTTCAAACTTCTACCTCCACCTTAGGTAGGACTTGGGACCTCGAGTAGATTTAACGCGCATCAGTCCCATTATAAGGAGGGTCGTTAGTGGCATCAAAACTCGAACCCGCGACTCGAAAACTTTTGACTCTACTGTATGCATGACAACTTGACACCGTCGGATGTGACCCAATAAATTCAAAAAAATTTAATAAACGAATTGGAATAATTTTAAAATGAAACTATTTTATTATGAAAGAAATAATTATAGAGATAAGAACAAATATTAATAACAAACATTAACCATAATAATAATATAAAATATAATGGTTTTAATACACAAATATACATAAATGACAAAGTATTGGATAGGAATGACTTCTATTAAGTACAATTAATTTTAATGAAATATGTTTCGATTCAAGTTGCAATTTTTTAATAGATCCGTGTCTTTTAGTTTCATTTGCTAAGATATGTAAAACAAAAATAATATAGATCCATTTTAATTGTTTTATTGAGATATTCCGGAATTTGCCGGATATTATAAAACAGTTGTGTTTTTAGCGAGATTTTTCACCTATTTCAAATAAATAACTCCAAAAGCACCCCTTTCCGAAGTCCTAGTTTCTCAAAAAGTTACACTAAAAACGCATACATTCTCTGTCAAATTTGTCCACAACCATGCGCTTCTAAATGTATGCGTGGGATTAACAGTGACTTCATAACAATTCAAAAATTGATGATTGTTCTCTTGGCTTTCAACTTGTGTTGTCACTGCAAGGTAGCAGAAAATGGTTAGAGCCTGTGTCAAAATTTTCCTTCCAATTCACTTTTCTGTAAAGAGTGAGACTCCTGCAAAATGAAGTTCAGAAATAAGTTATTTAAATGTACGCATTGATGAAAAAATAAATCTAAGTACATACAATTAGTCAAAAAATTTGCGATTCTCTGAATAGCTTGCGAATTTCTCATCGCCCCTGAATGAAACTGACATTATCGTTAACGGCCCAAAGTGATTTAATTCATTGATGTAATGGATTAATTAAATGATATTGTTATTACCTAATTAGAAACTCAATTTCCTTGCAGAATTAGGTAAATAATACTCTAAACAAATAGCCCTTGTGCTTCAAATTTCATTCGAATCCGATCGTTAGATGCAGAGATATTCGGAGAAATCTGTTAGGGGGTTATATATCACGTCTATCAGGAAGTTATATAATTTGGGAAGAGAAAAAAATAGATTTTTCATACATTTAATAATATTTACTGTACAATATAGTTTCGTTGTCACCAGGGTTGGTCTATAAATATTACAGATGGGTATTTCTCGAGTTAGCGAGAAAATTTACTTCATCGAGTCATCATATACACATCTCTACACTCTCGGAAAAAATTCGAACCTTTATTGGATCGAATGATAACTGGTGATTCAAAATGGATCACTTGCAAAAAAAAATCAGTAAGGAAAATGGGATGCTCCTTCCTCCTGCATAAACCAACCTTGATCCTCAATATGATATTTGATTTGATTGTTTTATTAACGTCTGACTGACAAGCAACACGAGGTGCTATTAGCGACAGACCTCATAATATTTTTGCGTGAATAAGAGAATGCTGCGTATTAGGATCAATGTATAAAAAGCTTTTGAATTTTAATTAAAAACTAAATTTAGAGCAATAATGACAGAAAATACAGGATTCAAACGAATCATTCAAAGAAAAGAGGCCAGCGACGCTCGATAGGAAGTGCATCGTACTACGTAGTAATAATACCAGACCGCATGGTGCAGTAGGAACTTGTCACAGATTTAGGATTCCTTCCAGACTTAGCTCCCCTCGATTATCACCTTTTCTCTCCCTGTAAAAGTTTTTGAAAGAAAAAAAGTCGAACAGAAGCAGATGTCAACGAAGCACTACTCGAGCTCTTCGCCTCCAAAGACAAGGCATTTTTCAAATATGGTATTTACAAATCACCATCACGTTGGCAAGAGGTCATAAATAATGTTTTAAATTATTTGATTAGTTTTTATTAACGTAGTACAAGAAGCAAAATGAAGGTTATTGGCGACGGACCTCGTAATTTTGAATATCTACCAAATGACTAGGACGACACCTGAAGCTGGCACCCCCTCTCCTAACTTCCCCACCACGCCAACGGGAGGACTTTGGGCTCTGACAGATTAAACGTGCATCAGCTCCGGCTACACAGCGGATCTTTCGCGGTCAAGGATCGAACCCACGACTGACCGAAAACCGCCGGCCACGAATCCGAAACCATAACCACTAAGCTACCGTGGCCACACGTTGGAAATTATACTGTACTATAAACGCTATTAAACGTATGAAAAATACATTATTTTCCTTCACTTCTCAAATGGTCAAAAATTTTTCTCCTGTAGACTTTCTATATTCATATATTTTTTTCCCCTGTTCTTTAACATCTAGGGTCGATAACTAAGATGTATAAACTGGCAAACGGCCAGTTTTTTTAGTTATCGATGTCCGACCGTAATTTAAAATTGTCTTGAACTAACGCAAGGAATTGCAAGAAATTACGAGCTTAAAGCTCTCGTCTACAGGCTTTTTGATTTTTCCGTGAACGTAATATTAACCTTATGGAATTTCTACTTTTCCCCACAAGTCTAGGCTATTATATGTGTTTTTGAAAGAAAAAAAGTGATGCACCTGATAGAGGAAAAATAAGGAATGCTTCTCACTAAATTACATTTTTCCTCCAATTTTCAAAAATGATTTTACATATATTTTAATTTTTCGTTTGTGGAGCATACGGTCATTGAAAATGTTTAAGAAATAATTTCAAAAAAATTCGAGATAAAAACCACCGTTTTTATATAATGACAAAGTATATTAATTATTATACATTAAATTCAAAACAAACACGTGATAAACACATAAAAAAATTTATTTATAATTTCAATTTAATCAATCATTTATTGAATATTTTTTTACTGAAAAATTTTACAGCACATGTAAGCCTTTCCTTTTTAGTTTCCAAATATTTTTCGATTATCAGATCTAACAGTGTGGAGATGAGGTGAGGCTAATATGAGGATGATTGGCTAAGTGTAGATCTAATCTACACGTATTACGCGTCATACTCTTCTAGACCCAAAAACATGGACAAAACACAAACCAACTTTACTAAAAAATTACGAATGGAGCAAATAAAAGTTATGCATCTAATAATTTTTACTAATTCATGATTTAGAGTCGACATGCCAATCATTTAAATTCCACTTTCTTAGTACTTCTGAAATGCTGTACATCAAATTCTAGAAAACATAATTTTGAACTTTAAAAAATTTACTTAAAAAAAAACATTTGTGAACGTATTAAAAAATTCATAACATAAAATCAAAACAGGCATTTGAAAGTTTGTAAGTCATTCTGTTAAAACTGGGAACCAGAATTCAGAAAAAATTATTTTAATATGATATGGTGCCAAATATTGGAAACTTTCTTTCTTGCGAATGATTAAGGACTAAAAGTCAGCAACCCTTACTATCTTGGAGATAGTAAAGTATTTCCCCTTTGTGAGAAGAAAAGTTTTACGATACGTCATGCAGCGTACGGGGGAATTCCCGATGTTCCCTGAGGGGGAAAGAAATTTTTTTTCTCAAAGCGCCAAGTGGAAGGGATATTTTGACTTATTAAAATTATTGAAATATGAGTTAAAACTTGCCGCAAATGTCTAAATATTGCATTGTTAGGCAAGTAAGAACGATTCCCAAAATTTCAAAGCTCTAGCTTGATGGGAAGTTGGTTAAATTAACGATCGAAAATTTGATGACACACACACACACTCACACACACCAAGTGAAATTCAGAAAAACGTTTTAATTAATAAATAATTCGATATAAAAACCAACGTTTCTAAAAACAATGTTTTTATATGGTGGCAAAGTTTATTAAAGAAAATTATTGAAATATTAGTTAAAACTGTTAGTTATTTTTAACTTTAAAATTTACTTAAAAAAGAGACATTTGTGAGCGTATTAAAAAATTCATAATACTCATAAAATCGAAACATGCATTTGAAAGTTTGTAAGTCATTCTATTAAAAAAAAAAAAAATGGGAACCAGAATTCAGAAAAAATTATTTGTGATAAGACATGGCGCCAAATATTGGAAACTTTCTTTCTTGCGAATGATTACTGACTAAAAGTCAGCAACCCTTACTATCTCGGAGATAGTAAAGGGGAGATAGTATCTCCCCTTTTTGAGTACAAAAGGTTTACGATACCTCATGCGGCGTGGGGAGTGCCCGGTGTTCCCAGAGGGGGAAAGAAATTTTTTCCTCAATCCTAAAAGCGCCGAGAGGAAAGAATATTTTGACTTATTAAAATTATTGAAATATTAGTTAAAACTGGTCGCAAATATCTAAATATTGCATAGTTTTTGGCGAGTACGAACGATTCCCAAAATTTCAAAGCTCTAGCTTGATGGGAAGTTGGTTAAATTAACGATCGAAAATTTGATGACACACACCCCAAGTGAAATTCAGAAAAACGTTTTAATAATAAAAAAAACTCGGAGAAGAAACGTAACTCCACTGAAACCGTTACTGTATTTTATTCTTTCGGATGCATTTAATTACATTCAAATAGTCCAGATTTGAGGAGGGATTAATATTATGTTCATAAAATCAAAATGGCTGGTAGACAGGAGAAGTAAGAATTTTATATCATGGGAAATCCAAGTATACAAAAATAAAGTTCTGTTAAAACTCCTTTCTTTTCCAAACTTCATTCAATAATTTATATTTCATTTCTTTTATGTCTTAAAGAATTAACGAGGTAAATATATGTCGTCGCAAAAATATTTGGTCATTTTTTGAATGCTGAATTTTTGAGACACTTTTTTAACATTAGGAAATCTATTTTTTTAAGAAAATCTTACAACTGAGAAGCTTTCAAGTAGAATGTTACAAAATTCGAAATTCCTTTTAACTTTGAGATGAGAAATCTGACACGGCGAGAAAAACTGGATGCCGGAACGTAAAAATTCTTTTTAGAAACTATGTTAATTAAATTAATTAATCAATTCATTTGCACTGTAATTTAGTTCTCTTTTAGCCATTAACATTGTATTAATTTTGTCCAGATGCGATGGGTGTGGAGAAAGTAATTATGTTATCCCTTTTTTGACTGAATGTACAATTAATGACTCAGAAAATTGTTTGTAAGAGATATTAATTTATACCATACTGTGTGTGGTCTGAAAACTTTAAAAGTTAATTACTACAGAATACAGATTCAAGAATTATATATATATATATATATATATATATTGAAAATGATCAATTCTTTTAAGAAATTTCGAACAAAATTCTGTCAGATATTACTCGTATGCGTTTTTGAAAGTAAAATCTAACAAGAAAGCAACTTGTAACTCAGTTTTGATAAATATATTACGCAAAGTGAAAAATGCAATGAAAATTTTAATATATTATTAAACAAAGAAATTCAGACGGCTTCGTTCAATAACAATAGCAAAAGTGTCTTACTATTTTGAAGGTGCATCCCTTCGGGCATAGTTGTTAAAATCACTGCAAAAACAAGACCGAACGAGTTTTCTTTAGATGGATAGATTAAGGGTTCAAATCACAGAAGTCATGCAAGGTGAACGGACTTCCTAAACCCCGGGGTAGGAAAACCCTCCCCCAAAAGCGTTGGGGAAAACATCAACCACCAAAGTGGTGGCCTAAAATCTGAACATCAGATGACGGTACATTCTAAAGCTACCGTTTGCATAAACACCCGATGTAAATTTGTTTCTGTGTGTCTCACTCACTCATAAATCAGGACTAGTGATATACATATACGTCAAATATACCCGCCTTCTCAACTGAAGACAACCGATTAGTCAAAGAAAACTATCTAAAACGACGCCCAGTATATCAGGGAGGGGATGTATATCAATTGTGGTAATGGCTGAATAAACAGCCTTCTCTAAACTATCAATCAGGTGGCCGCTCTTCTTATCTTCTAAATGATACTGGAATATAAGTATTCGGAGGCTCTCTTCATTTGGAATGACGACAGAAATTAAAATATGTCTTAATTACTAATAGAATGAGAGTTCCTTTTGAACTAATTGTTAAGAGCCCTGCGAAACAAAACTGGTCAAGTTTTCTCCGGACTGACAAATAGGGGATTGGAATCACTTCTGTCATGCGACTTCACCCCTTGCGACAGAAGAGAAAAATCCTTCCCCAAAAGAGAAAAACATCCGCCGTCGCAAAATAATATTATTCAGCTTAATAATAAAAAAAACATAATACAAATTTATACTTAAATATATAAATATTTTCCTCCTGATCCAAAGTAAAAAACTACTCAAGCAAATAAATTTGCGATTTGTTTGTGTATAACTGACAGAAGAGCAAAATCATACATTTCACGCACCCTGAGGAGGATGTTTCTTATATATACGAGGGGTATTTTTAACATAAGATTAGCCTTTTAATATGAAAAAAAAAAAAAAATGTATATATCATTCATTTTTTTCTTTTCATATTCTACATATTTTAGATTTTTACTCAAATGTGTGTCATACCGCTCAACAAACTTTTGAATTCCAGCGTCAAGAAACCTGCCACCTGTGAAGAAGCTTAATCCGTGAATTCGGGTTTCACTTTTTCGTCGTCGGTGAAACTTTGACCACCAAGGAACTGCTTTAAGTATAGAAACTAATGAGAAATCACTGGGTGCAAGGTCTGGCCTGTAATGTGGATGATACAATCATTCTTATCCTAAAAACCTGATTAGTCCTTGTGTCTGTTGAGAAACATTTTCAACCCCTTTCGAGCTGTAAAGTCACTCATAATACATTCTCACTCTAAAAGTTATAAATATAGCGATGATTTTCCGTTGTTGCCAAGTTTCTTGTACTCAAGAATCGAGTTACAAAATGCATCCTTCAATCGGTCGGCAGCTCAATTTTCTTAAACATTACAAACTTCTTTAGTTCAGCACACAGTCAGTCGCACCGTCAAATGGCGTCTAAACGTTCGCAAAACATGTTGGAAGCAGATGCCCATGTGCACTGCATCGATCACGCGTCATTCTCATTCACAAATGGACCTTATTTAAAAAAAATAACCGTCATACATATGCGAGTTCTCTCTTACTATGATTGCCACATTTAAGTTTTGTTCTATTCTAGGCATTCCTTTCTTTTCAACAAATTCTCGTTCATTTCTCTAAGGTTACTCAAATAGGAAGAAGATTACATAGTTTGGGCCAAATTCTCGCCAAAATTAAATTAACTGAATATATCGAAAAAATCTCATACATGAATAAGTGCAGATAGTTATTCGAAAAAACAAACATCATTTGAAAATTAATTCTAAAGCCTTTCTTGAGGTAAAAATATTGTGGCCTGTTCTTATTTATGAAGAAACCCTAGAGCAAATATTAATAATACTTCAATAATGGTAATTTTTAGCGTTTTTTCAAAACAATTAAATCTATGTAGTTGGTTACAAAAAATGCTAAAACACGAGTCTTCCCCAAGAATTAAAGTTTACATTTTGTTTTGCTTCATTTTTAATTGACTTTGATAGAGAGAAAAAGAAACATATTCCTTTCAGGATTTTAAAAAAAATCCCACTTACCTGCATTTGGGCTCCTTTTGTCTCAAAAGGCAAGAAGGCAGCTGCCACCCCTGCTAGAAAAATAAGGCCACCCAGCAAGCACATAGCAGCGATGGGATTCTCGATCACAAGTACCTGAAAACATGCGCTCTCTGTCTGAATCAATGCGAAACATTTTATTGTGGAACATTGAAACTACAAATGCATTCCAGTAAAGGGTCTTTATAGAGAATTAAGGCATTTGTAATGTAACAAATCCTATTCCCTCTCGTCTTTTATAAGTAGTCTTCCTTGTGTCTAAGTTTCGAAATACCGAAGTAATATTATAAAATTGTTTTCAAGTGATTATTGCCCCACAAATATTCAATTTTTGACGTTTAAGAATTTATAAATAGTTAGGTGCTCTCTTCATCTGACACTTTATGGTCAGCCCAAATATAATGAATACCAAGCCTTTTTAAACACATGAAAATTTTATTAGTTTGGCACTTTCTTTGATGAAAAGAAAGAGCCACCTAGCGGGAGCGATCACAAGTAGTCCCTTTGCAGACATTAGAGAGAAGGGTCACTCAAAACCTCTCGTCCTCTCTATATATTTATATTTAAGCTATATATAGCTGTATATTGTTAGCGTTAATATTTTTTCCGCATTTTGAATAACTCTCTTGAAGTTTTTTTACAGTATCTTTAGTACTTCAACATAAGACAACTATTAATTATTAGAAAAAATAATTATTGAAACAAAATAGTGAATTTTATTAATGATGTCTCTTTATTGTCAAATGTTTGTCAGTTAGTTCCAAGGTCATTTTTTTAACTTCCCCGACTGCGTTTTTCTAACAATTTAATACATTTATTGTACTTCTTAACTTTGAGCCATGGTCAAATGGATGTCTCATTACTATATTATACATCTCCATAATATGCTTACACTATGACTTAAAGAAAACTATATATTTAATTTGCGCCTGATCCCTACTGCTCGATGGTCTTTGTTTTGAATTACGAAACCCGAACGTGCTACTCATCTGTTATGAATCCATTACTCTAAAAGATATCACGCCTTTCTAAGTTTGAAATGGATTCAATAATTTTTCATTGAAGTAGTATTTAGAAGCAACACATGAACTATACTGAATGACTGAAATGTAAAAGTGGCATAAGGATTGACTCCTGATAATTTTAATTGAGATCTCCTATAAGAGAAAAATTGTATTTTAAGATTATATTCCTTAATTCAAGCTATGCTCATGTGCAACAGGATTTATACGATGTGTGACTATAAAAAACGAGACTGACGCTGTAAAATATTTTATTTTGATATTATACATTTTTACTCATTATCAACTTCAGTATACACCCTCCACTCTCCTTACAACGATCCATGCGAATCTTCCACTGTTCGAAACAATGTTTGAACTCTTCTTCTGTCAGCTCCTTCAGGACGTGTGCCGCTTTCACTTTCACAACTTCAACGGACTCAAAACTTGTTCAAATCTTTAACGAAGGTTTCACCTTAAGAAACAGGTAGAAATTGATGGTTCAAGATTCGGCGAATAAGGTGGATGGTCTAACACTGGAATGCTGTACTTGGCTGGAAACTTCTTGACAGACAATGTGGAATGAGCCGGCGCATTGTCATGGCGAAAAAATATGCCGAACGGACTCTTTGTCAATTCCTACAGTCTTGCCAATCGCATGAATAATTAACCGACGTTCAGATTGAATCAGATTACTGATTTGTTCGATATTGTCATCCGTTTTTGACGTGGAAGGGTGACCCGAGCGTGAATCACCTTCAACTTCTTCATGGTCATCTTGAAAACGTTTAAGCCACACAAAAGCACATGAACACGATAAGCATTCATAGCCATGCACTTTTTTCAATAAATTTTCAGTTTCAATAGCGATTTTTCCCAAGTTCTATGTGAATTTTCACAACATTTCGTTGCTCACTTACATTTTTTCCGATGAAACGAAAAAGTAATTCTAGTGTGAAACAAAGCTACGGCTATAAGGATATTTTTTTTTTACAGAAGCAAGAAGCACTGCCTTCGAAAGAGAAGGCTTAACGCTAAACAGCTGTCGGTCGATGACTCTCGGTGCATGCATGCTTCTTCTTTAGAAACGTATGTCTCATTATTTAATAGCCATCTCTCATTTCTATCGAATGAATTATATCGAGAATATTTATAATCTAATTGATTCGTACTAGGATGTAGATGAATCATTTCATATTTTGATGAATTCTACTCATCATCTTGTTATGAAGAAATTCAATAATTTTCCATTTTTTAATTTTCAAGATTCAGGCATAAATTATTTATATCAAAGTAATTTTTTGTTATATTTATATTTAAAATTTCTGTGGAATAAATATTAAATCTCAAGGCATATCTCTTAAACGCATTATTGATCCAACTTCTCTGGAGTGCATTATTTTGAATACACATTTTACAAACGCTTTCTGCATCATACTAAACGAGATCTCCTGCGCATAGAAGTAGGTGGAACGCCAACAGCCTATCTTCTTGAAAACAAACCTCTTTTATGCAGCCCCTTCTGGAGGCTTGGTTTCCGTGACTACGCGAAGTTCACGAAAGGATAAAAAAGAGTTTAATCTTTGTTAACTCTAGTTGTAATGGACAAATTTAGGTATTTATTGATCATCGTCAATCTAGGGTGACTTTGCCCAGACCTTTTCTATTTTAATTTAATCTCGTTGAACTATCTCGAATTCCCCTAAATATTGTAAAGTTAAAATCGGTCCGGACCTGAGAGACCCATCAAGCGGTGTCTATCTCCGTTTCTGTAGTTTTTAGCAGACTAGTAGACTTATTACTACTTAGTGTATTAGCCAATTAGCTAATCTAATCCTGGATACCCCAGTTAACTTCCCAAATGAACTTGATAGTTAGCATTCAGCCCCGAAGAGATGAAGGACTGAGTTGGTTCATGACCAGCTACCTAAGCCGAAACCACCAGGAATCGAACCTACTTCAGCAATTCTCGTAGTTAGACATGCTAACCACTACACCACCGCGATTTTTAAGTGAATGCACAGCCCAAATACTCGTGAACGTTTACGTAATCGACACTAAAAATTTGATTTTATCTGGAAGCATTCATTTTTTCCATTCTCTAAATTGTTCGATTAAATATGCAGAATTCCTTGATTTTGAACACAGATTCACTAACAACTAGATAGGCCATAATATCAGAGTGGTCATGAAGGCGAATTCGTGACTTGGGATATTTAATTCGAACCGCTCGTTACAATCCTGAATTCATTAAAGACCCATCCTGTAACGGAGCTCTGATGTTAATCTCTGGTGGGATCTCTGAACTTATTTTGGTGTGATAGCATGGAAGTTAGAAAAGTGGAGTGGTAATTTAGATATCATATTCATCATTTAACCGTGACTCAAAATTGCATGGTACATCGAAGCTTACCCTATGTTGAAAAACATTGTTTGATCAATAAATGTTGAGCGCTGGAAAGGTTTTTCCCCCCCGAGAGCTTCTTAATAGCTCCAAGCCCTTTGAGAAAGTTTGGCGCTCCCGAGCATTCCGCATATAGCCCTTGTGTTGCTTCGATATGCGACGCTAACATACGATAAAATCAATTATAACCGAATAACTCTTTTTGACTTGTTGATCACATAGTCTTAGAAAATAAGTTCATGTTGTATTTACCTGAGCTATGTAAGGTACGATGAGACCACCCAGGCGGCAGAAGGAAGTACCTGTTCCCATAGCTATAGCTCGAACTGTAGTGGGATAGGCCTGCATTGAAATTAAGATCAATTGTTAAGCCATTGTAGTGTTATTACAATTGCATATGGTAGAGATTTTAATGCAATATACGCGAATATTATGATCTACGTATATATATATATATATATATATATGCATATATGTATACACACACACACACACATATATATATATATATATATATATATAGACATGTGTCTGTTCACCTGAGAAAGCTGTATAACTCATATATGTTGAATCGCAAGGGGGACATTATATAGTTGTCTCAGTATGCAGTTGAGATATTGCATAAATAAAAAGAGAAAGAGAGGGAGAGAAATCTCACAAATATTTTTTTTTCTTTTTGAGTTGAAATAAAATGACAAAGTCCTTCTAACTGAATTTCAGTTTTCTGTACCAATTTTATTTAAAAATATGTATATGAAAAAAGTGAGGCATTAAATATTGGTGAACGAGTATTATGAATCGTTGATAAATCTTAAGATACCTATCATCTGAATGTTTCGGAATTGATGCAGTGTTTTAAATAATGAATTAATATAGAAGATTGAAAACGGGAAAATATTGTAGGTAATAATTTTTGAAATATTATTAAGAATATGAAATAAATCTCAATTTTCATGAAACTAGATTTAAAGGAGCAAAAAAAAAAAAAAAAAAAAAAGAAACCAAAAGGTGAGACAAAAAATAAAACTAAAGAGTTTTAAATTTCTTAAAATGTCCAAATAAGTTCAATAATTTTGAACAGAAAGGTATACTCCAAAGAAATATTTAAGAAACGGATTTGCGAATTCACTTCTGTAATTTTAACATTTTATTGCACGTTTATTTATCTATCAATATTTGAAAGAACATATATTTCTTAAGAAATGTATAAAATATTATTACAGAATCATATGAATTTCGAATATTTTAAAAAAAAGTTACAAATTTGTTTGTAACTTTTTCTTACTTTCTGAAGTGTGTTACATTTCTAACTGATACAACTAGCGCTAGTAATTTATTTTGATATTTCATTGACTGAAAAGCATTGGATTTTCTTAAAAGAATAACATTTCATACATTTTCCTTTAATTTCAAACACTTTAGAACTAGTTTAATACTCAAATTAAACAAATATAATATTTTGTTTTAATGTTTATTTTCACCAAAATAAAAATTACGAGTATAATAAGTATTGGAAAAAATTATTAAATATTTTTAATGGCTGATAGGAATTTTCACTTTATTCGAAAATTCACTGAGAAATATGTACACTTTTGTTTTAAAGAAATCGGTGAAATTTCTCGAAAATCATGAAATTATCATTAATCATCAAAACCTATGTATGGGAGTAAATTTTTTCTTACTTCTGAAGTCATTATATAATTCAACTGAAAGATGGAACACAGTACAGCTCTGGCAGCAAACAAGAACAGTAGAATGACAATTTTGCTGAAAAAATAATTTAATTGCATTTGAATGTTAAAATAAGGGTTTGAAAATCAAAATTAAAATTGAATAATAGGAATTTGACTGTAGTAGTAAGAACATGAAAATCTTAGGTAAAATATTTTAAGGAATAACAACGAATTATGC
>BMAW01052851.1:0-140330 GCA_019974015.1 Nephila pilipes
ATTACTCTTACCAAAAAACAGGTAACTGGTAACGGAACTCTTAATTTCAGATCATTGGTAAATGAGGAGGACTGATCTTATACCTCTCTCATTATTTCATACTTCACCACTAGAGCCGAATCAGAATCGGTCTAAAACCCAAACCTTATTATTCTCCTGTACAATCTTTGAAGGAATCAGGTTCGAAACCAGAATTTACTCAAACGCGTTCTATCTATAAAGTTCGCAACTGTAACCAATGGATTACCTCGATCCAAAAGATATTTAGATCTACTTAACTGTAAATTGTTTCGACAATTAAAAGAATGAGGCCTTGAATGAGATAGTATCATTAGAACATCGAATCTTAAAATTTTGAGGATCATCACAAATAGCCTCTTGCAGTGCTTTATTGTTATTTAGATAAACTTACTGGTTGTGAGATATTTCAAATGTCTTAATACACTGGAGTTAAACATGAGAATTTTCAATTGATTGAATGATTATCGCCAGAAGAATTAGACAGATTTTAATGAAAATAGGTACCGGTGGTTATCAAAATAATGGAAATACCGCAAAATAATATGAAAAGAAAACTTTTATTAATAAGGCGTACAGTCACCTTTGGCATGCATGACAGGATGAATACATCTGGGAACAGAGTTAAACAAGTCATGTATTATATATGTTTAAAGGATAGTAACATTCTTCATGAAGATATCGAGAAAATTCAAAGAGAGATTATTGCAGTGGAGAATGGCTGCGGATTTCGCTTTCTAAAGAAGATTAGAGAGACTCCATAATATTGAGAGATCCTGAATTGTGGGAAATGACCTGGAGAGATGTGTGGTTTTATCTTCGTGTTTCTCAAAGCATGTTTAAACAGGTCTAACTGTATGGATTGGGCAATTATCATCCTGGCAGACGACACCTCTTGATGGAAATAAAGTTTGCACCACGGGGTGCATCTGGTTAGCTAAAATGTCTGCATGCTACATTGGAGTTACTTGGCCTTCTAGGGTTATGATAAGGCCTGCATTAAGCCACGAGATCGTTGCTTAAATCATAACAAAGCTGCCTCTATACTTAACAGTTGGAAAAAGACAATCTGGCTTATAAAGTTGTTCAGGCTTGTACAAACACGTCCAGTTGTGCGAAACATTGTAAATGATGATTCATTTTAGTGTATTACTTTCTTCCATACATCTTTCGACCTGTCTATATGTTCGTGATACCATTTGAGGTAATGTTTTGCATTCATATCTGTGACAAGTGGTTTGTGAATAGCTACTCTTCCAAAGATTCATTGTTTGTACAGCTTTCTTCTAACAGCCTAATAGTCTTTACTATAATCTGAAAATGCTTATTTATTTCTTCATCCATCTTGGTTGCAATTGTCTTCTTTTTGGATGCCATAATCCGCTTCAATATCAGACGGTCTCTATCAGTCAGTTTTTGCTTTTGTCCACAGTTGAGTCTGGCAGATGTTGTTTTATCTTGCTGTGGTATGCTTTCACGTCTTTCAGAACTGTACTTCTAGAAACATCCGCAACGTCAACTTTTGTGGCTACAGATTCTTCTATAAGACGAGCTCCAACAATTTGCCCTATCTGAAACTCTGCAAGAATTGACATCTCCTACAACTAAGTAATCTTATCACAACAACTTTCAGACAGTAGAACAATTGTTTTCAAATAATAAATAGCAATGATCAGGCTGTTGGATAACAAATATGAAACTTGTTCATAAACTCTTTTCATATTGATAGGTGTTTCCATTATTTTGGTAACCTCTTGTATGTACAATGGTTAATATAATGCGAACGAAATATAATACAACAATTATGATACACGCGCTTGATCATACACACGGATCATCAGCGCAAGCAGAAGCATTTCTTGTAATAATGCTTCGACTTACTATATATGCAGTCATAGAAGAGGCTTCTGTTTTGGAGAGAGGGGTTTGATTAATAGTTTTTTGGATACACATTTCTCTAAATTTTGCATTAGTTGCCATGCAACATAATTAAATAACTGTTGTGGGCTCGAATAATTAAGTTTTCTATGGCTAACATTTTTCAATAACAAAATAAAGGTTCTAGTCCAATTTCTTGATGCTTCAGTTCAGCTTCTCGTGAATTTCTCACTCAGATACTTTCCAGCTCGAATGATGAATATCCAACATAATCATCACTTGACAAACATTCATTATTTTCTAAAAACTAGAGCTTACGGATAAATTTAATTCTTTAGAAGAGTTGGTCATGTTTCAAAAATTTCACCTTGACATTTTTGCAACATGACCGCTATGCACCTGTATGCATTAGTTTGAGTTTATCATAGAAAAGATGTATGCAATTTTTCCTCAAAGTGGTTGGGTTACATTGTCCCTTCAACCAATTTGAGAAGATTTAATTTGAGAACGCACCTCTTTTCTTCTATAAACTTAAAATAAAACATGTAAATTATTCTACATGATTCAACTAGAATGTTGAGTAGTGGATAAAGAACAAATATATTTTAATTAGTAGACCTCTTCATAAATAGCGCTGGGTCAGTTGTCCTAACGTTCCTGTTGCCAAGTTAATATAACAGATACAATAGTATAAAATATTTCTGAAATGCAACAAGATTATCTGATAAATTCACTTCTTCTTAACCCAGGAAAGATCGTAAGGATGTGACAGCCATCCTTTATTGTTTAACTCTACAGCTCTGTTAAAGTTATATTAAATAGTCAATAAGTTCCAAAATTGCAATTGAAGATATAAAAGAGAAGCACAACACACTTTATTTTTTAAAGAGATCGTTTGAAGAGATCGCACGCACGTTTTTCCAATCTTTTAACTCAGTTAAATCCTAGTTAATGCTCAAATAATAAAATCTTAGCTTACCAAATCACCAATTCCGATTCTCGATTATATCAGATTCGATTCCAATTACTCTGATAAGAAGTTACTTTCAACTACTTTCAATATAAATGATTAAATACGATGAATCACCCCAATCTGTTTTAAAAATCAGCTTGTCGTAATTATTTTTCTCTCTTCTCTTACCCTTCATTTCTATTTCGCGAAAAAATCACTATCTCAAATTCAATTCATTACATTTCTTAACTTTATTTAATTTACTTAACCACGTTTCCTTTGGTTGGAAAAGAGTTGTAATTGTATGTAATTCAAATTACCAAAACCTCTCAGAGTTTAGTGAAGAGAAAATCACGAATATCCCATTGTCAGAAGGGCATCGAATCATCCCGAACGTTCACATTTTTTTCTTATTTCATGTTAATCAAACAACTTCTTTACATCTCCCTATCTGATTCTCCTTAAATTGTTCGAGTTTCATCCAGATCTTTTCTCCCCTCTGTTGGAGATTAACAATCTTTTCTGAGAAATTGTGGAGTGACTGAGTACCTCATGATGATAATGACAATTTTGGATCATACCAATGCTACTTTACGATTTGAAAAAGTCCTTTAATCCAGCTTTAAACTACCATTAAAAGGGGACATAACTAAAAAAAACCCTCAAAATAATCATTAATGACTATATCAATAATAAAATAAATTATCTGCATTACGTTATTGTTAACGATTATCGCATCAAATAGAATGTGTGAAAATGTCGTAACTGCCCTAAAATTCTGGAATTCAAGATAACATGTGTTAATATTATGAAGAAACCCTTTCTTCCCGTTAAATAATCGATTTTGAGAAAGTACATATATAGATACAACATTGTTACACATACTTCTTAACATCCGGAAATTGACTATTTATGTTTCGAAAAACCCATTTGAGGTATCCGGCCTTTCAACCGGATGCTTCATGTAATATCCGGCCTGCGGCAAAGCGCTGTCAGAACCTATTTATAGGCCTTTCCGATACTTTTTGGCAATCATTGCGTTACCGGTCGTTTTGTTTGGATTCGTCAACAAATAAAATTCAAAAATGTTACGTCAACAATTGTTTGGAAAATGAAATGTAGAATCTAATAGTAACAACAAACTTATCTTCGAAATTCGGCTTAGAAAGTGTCACATATTTGGAGATGAGTATGAAATGAAGTTAGAGTTGGCATCCGCCAAACCATAACAAAATATCCCAATGAAATAAAATTCTGTACAGCCTCTTGAACTAATAATAAAAATTGTCAAGTAGATGAGTAGTAAGTTATATTTTCGGAAATTACGAATCTATATTTTTTGCCAATGTGTATATTATTTCAGTTAGATAAAACAAAAAAGAGAGTTAATTCAATTTAGAGATTCTAGTAAAAATAATTGTCCCTTTCTGATGCCAAGGTATGACCATAAGTTACACAATATCAAATTGAAGACTATACTAAGATAAAAATTTCAAAACTAGATCGCCGCAAACCGACTAGTAGGAATTATAGGAAGAAAATTCAAACACAAAAACATAATCATATTCAAATTTAAAGAGAAGAAAGAATTCTGTAAACGTATTGCTGATGAATTAACAAATCTGATGGATTAATAAATATTAATGACTTAATTAAACATTAAGTTTTTCAAAATAAGAGAGCTACAGTTCATGAGAAAATATTCAAATGACAATTCTATTGTATAGCTATACATACGTATATAACTTATAAGAAGGCATTTTAATACAAGGTCTCCTCGAATTACGACCGATTTCCTTTCTGACTGAGAGGTCGCAAGTTATAGGTTGATGCATTAATGTGGAGTACTTGAGTCTAACGGCTTTGAACTCTATATCTTAGCAACTTTTGAGACTTTACTTCGACTTCACTTGCCCAGAACTGCGTATTAAAGTTATATGAATTTAATACGCATTTCTGGGCAATTAATGATGCTTTGAAAGAGATGGTGCTTCAAAAAATTAATGGTGCTTTGAAAGAGAAAAATATATTTTGAGAGTTAAAAAATATTTTAAAATTGTTCAAAAAGTGGTGTTTAGAATTCAGTACGTGAGAATTTTAACAGAAAGAAAGTGCTTGCACGCCATATGCTGAATTTGTAATGAAAGGTATGTCTTAATTTAAGCGACCAGCCAATTGAGTGGCTGCGTTTCGTGTTTCAGTGTCTTAGTTTAAATGAGTAAGGAAATTTTTTTTGTAAGAGATGTGTGAATGAGAATTTGTGCTCTGACTGGATGCACGATTAGTAGGGGGGAAATGGATTTAGTGTCTCTATGGGATTTTAACGCTGAAATTTTGAACGTGAAAGAAAATTTAGAAATTTATTAGAATATTTTTTGGTCTTTAAATTTTTTGGGTCTGGGCTATGATCGTAAATATTTCAAAGGAAATTATTGTTCATTGTCATGAGATTATTAAAAAAATGTATTGACTATTTTTGCATGGTGGTTCTGATGGAGGGAAATGAATTGCATAATAAATATTTGTGTTTCTCATGAATCATCTTACGTTTACAATTTGTCTTTTAATGTTATTTTTCACTTTTTCAAGTTTATTATGTGTGATTTACCTGAAAATCCTCAAACTGGGCAACTATAAATCAAAATTGGTCTAAGAATCGGGGTATATATAAAGGTCGAAAGTTGAACTGGCAGTGGGTCAAATTTATGTTTTTCAATACTATTTTCATTCAAATGGGTTATTAAAATTGTACATAAAACACAAAACTCAATCAATGTACGAATCATTATTGTACATAATATGATAAATGATAGTATGTATTCTGTTTTACTTACTGTAAACAAAATTGCAACTTGTAATTATTTAATATTATTATTATTATTAAGTAATGTCTTTATTTACTGTTTTTATTTATTTATTTTTCAAGTAATAAGTGGAGAGGATTTGCACTTTATATTGCAATTAGTAGGATAAAAATTCACTGACATGTTTGAAGAAAACAAAGAAGTACAGTTGTTATTGACTTTTCGAATCTAAAGATAAAATACATTTTAAAGATATTAACAGCATTTTAACAGGAAAATTTTAGATATTAATATTATCGATAATATTTTTTCAAGATGATTATTATGGAACAATGCAGAATGTGTTTGAGTTTCCAGACGTTTTGCTTTGCATAATCAATTCGTTAAGTGCTTCCTTACGATTAACGTTGACAAAACTATTTAAATAACTGCATTTTTTTTTCAATTAACATCCTTTTTTGTCAAGCCACATATGAGCTAAGTTCATAAAGTTATTGGCAGGCAGAAAAAAACTGGACTTTAATTAAAGTAAAAAGTCCTTATAATTTTTGGTACTCTTTATTTTTCTATACTTTAGTAGACTGAGTTAACGATTGTAGGATAAATTTTACTCTGTGTCTCTCGCTTCAGCAATGCATTAATGCCGAACATTCATTATAACTCTAGCCATTGATCTATAATGATTGTAATTGATTATTTGATACGTATTTTTCTCATCTGAAGTCTCAAAATAAATCATGTCTCAATTTCAGCAATGTTTAAATTTTTTCTATAATTACGCAGATAACTTTAAGAATGGTTTATTCTGATCAAACCTTGTAATGCCTTCGTATCATTTACTTTTGCGGTCATTATTTTTAAATAAAAAAAGTCACAATTACAATCGATGATAAGCATTTATATAATTTATTTACAATCAAGTTATGAATATGCAGTATTACTGTCTCGTATGCCTACTTTCTCTCAACGCGCTTTATTTTATTTAGAATGAAAATCAAATTTCTCTCTTACCAGTTCACTCGAGTTCGAGGGAGTTTAATCACGTTGACTGGGGTTTCGAATAGGGTTTTCAGCTTCCAACAATATGGACTGACTCCAAATGGTCTTTTATCTTCATGTGGTCACTATCGAAGTTAAGTAACACTCTCTGTCAAACGTAATTTACCGTCTTCTCACCACTATATATTACTCCCCTATTCAATTCTTTATCGATTATAAGTGCAACTTCTCATATTTATTCCCTATACTCCTTGTATTCAATATCATCTGCATATATCATGTTTCATTTTAATGGAAAGGAGTTGGAATTTTAAATATAATATCAAAATGGGAATCGAGATGTTAATTAAAAGGAAAATAGTAAATAGCTCAACGTTACAACTTTTGTCTCTTTTGGTTTAATTCACTGTAATTCATGAGGTACAAAAACAATTTAAGTACCTTCCTCATTTTTTCTCAAAATCAAACATTTTTACTAAGCCAAATTTGTTTCTGTAATGTAGACATAAAAATTGAAACTTTATTTATACTTAAATAATATTTTTTTTCCTTAGCAATTATGGATATAAAAAGTCACAAGGAAACAGAGATTAAAACCATTGAGGTTGATTAGCAAATCACATTTGGTCTTAAAAAATAAATAAAAGAACGACTTCTTTTAATCATCTAAAAAATTCTCTATGATATGCAGATGCATTTTACTAAAGACATGCATTTACAAGTTGTAAAACCTAATGCCTAGATTTATAGTTGGTTTCTATTTGAATATGATGGTAATGGGTAGCGTCAAAGTAACCTTAGGGTCTTCAATGTAGGTCAATCGTAGGAAGAGATATCAGCAACTTGGCAATCAAACTCGGCATACTTAAATGCGAGGATAAAGAATGCGAGGACAGTGTCATTATAAAAAGAAAAAAATAAAAGAGAGAGAGAGAGAGAATGTTATAAAAACTTGCTTAGTTTTTATGTTATCTCGCTTTAAAATATAACAAATACATTTAAAATTTACCTGTTAGTAGAAATTTTAAGAAACAAATTTATACTGTTCACCATAAGCATTAGATGACATTATATGAACAATTTGATTGCTTTTAATGAAATAAAATCTTAGAAAATATGTCATTAACTTCATTATTTAAAACATATTAAAGGAATAAAAGCATAAAGCTTACTTTCAAAAGAACTTTTCTCCTTTAGTAAAGCAAATATTGTGAGAAAAGAAGCATAATAAATTAGGATGTAAGTTCTTCTAGAAATGTATTATTTAATCTGCTCTTCATGAGCAAAACAAGAATTAATGCCATTGCAATCATCGAGTTTTAGTTTAGTTTATATTAACGTCGCACTAGAAGCAACACGAGGGCTATTGTCGACGGATCTCGCAATTTTGAACCTTGGTCAAGTGCATTCGATACATTCTGCATGCACATGAACGACACCTGAGCTGACACCTCCTCACCTAACTTTCACACCACACCAACGGGAGTACTTTGGCCCCGATAGATTTTACGTGCATCAGCCCCGGCTACATGGCGGATCTTTGGCAGCCAAGGATCGAACCCGCGACTGAACGATAACCGCAGGCCACGAATCCGAAACCATGACCACTAAGCTACCGCGGCCACATTGCAATCATCAAAACTGCTTTCTTTCTCTAAAATATCTTTCACGTCTTCTTTGAGAAAGTTTAGTAATAGCCATACTTCCTTTCTACTAATAGTCACTCTTGTCATTTATAAGGTTTTCAAATGATATAAAAAAACATGGTACAAAATATTTAAAATCAGAAAACTTATTTCTACGAATTTATAATGACGCGTCTTAATATATATTTAATTAACGCATATGAATTTTCTCATAATGCCAAAGAGTTTGCCAATCACCCAGAGATTGAAACAAACTCTTAACTGGAATTTAGCCTAATGTATCAACTTGTATCACTGCACAATGGTGCATAAGAGTTCACACTTTAGTGAAAAACAAATGAAATAAAAAGCTGCTGCTGCAATTTAATAAGGCATGTGATCATCTCTCACTGCCAGCAAGCTGCCCAAGGATTTCCCATTCTTGATATGATATTCTGGTTGAGGTGTGGGCTCAAAGAGTTCCAAACATCCCGATGAGTTCTTTTCAATTCTGGAATAGAGCTTGGCGGGGGCGGAAGGGCAGCGAGTTGCCTCCCGAGCATATTCCACAAATGTTCTACAGGTTTCAGATCAGGTGGGTAAGTAGACTATTGCATTCGATGGATATTTTCTGTTTCAAGGAAGTCACCGATCAGACTCGTACGGTGACAAGGAGCTTTATCATTCAAAAATATGAAATCAGAACCAACAGCATCTCGAAACAAGCAAAGTTAAGGCTCAACAACTTCAAGTCTGTATCTTTTAGCAATCAGAAACTCCAATAAAGGACCTAAAAAAAATGAGGTCTGTTCGACCGTCCAGTATACTTCCTGCCCTCACCATGACGCCCTTTAACAGTAAGCAATATTTTTACTTGATGTTTCGCGGATGAAAATAAGTTCCACATTCTCCCTATATCGTTATGAGAATCTGTGTTCAGACTAAAGTGAGATTCGTCCCTGAACATCACATTGGCCCACTGTCCTAAACTACAGAACTGATATTCAGATTCCAGTAAAATGAGCATGTTTATGTGTAAATATTTTGTAATGCAAGCTGTTAGTCGTCTGTCATGGACACCAGCATGAATAGCATGAATGAATCTCCTGTAAACAGTTTTAAACTCGATCTCCTGTGGTAGCTTTGAATGCTGAACGCAATTCTCTGACTCAAATGCCCCTCTGACATCACGCCGTTGTTGCCTTATATCGATTTTGGTGAACGGCTATAATTTTTGGCCAACCAGGTCCTGGTCGTCAGTTAACATATTCCACTCTTTGGAGCCTCTGCCAGTCTCGAGATCGCCCATTCAGAATTCGAGTTACTTGAATCTATGACTGGTGATCGATCGTTGATTTGAGCATTCCAACGATTCTTCCTTTCGCAATCAATTCAATGTGTGAATTAAACATATTCATTCATACATTGAATTACACAAAACTTATCGGAACTACTTGTACTAAGAGAATCGGTTTATCAGAGTTCCGACGTGCTCCGGTGTTATACGCTTGAAAACGTCGACTGAAATGTTTTGCGTAAAGACAAAGTTTAGCCTTCAACACATAATATTTCACAAGTTATTTGGACAAATTCACTAATATTTACCCACATTTTTTGCATTTTATGAATTATGCCTAACTTTTGAACACTAATGTATTATCTAGCATAATTTTGGAGAAAGCGTGTGTGTATGAAATCCTACATAACCTATGTTCAATGTAAACCATATATGTAATATTATTTAATATCAGAACATATCTTATTTTTTTATGCTTTACCTCGATTTTTCTGATAGTGATGGTTTAATAATAATTCTTTTTTTTTTTTTGTTTGAATTTCAGCTATAACCTCATTCTATGTTTTAATATGTTTCCATTCAGCATCTGGCAACACCACTGTGTGTTTATACTTTGTGATGCAACTGTATACCATTTTGTAGCTCAGATTAAAAATGCTAGTTTCTTGATTAACATGGTTACTTCCTGTATCTTATCTTGTAACGGAATATTATGTAGCAATCCTTGAATTCCACATTTAGATCACTGACAAGATTCGAACTCGTGACCACTAATAAAAATGGATAATTTAAATCCGAGATGAAAACGTTTGAAGATTAGTTGGAAAAGGAGTAATCACAATCCAGATAAAGCAACTATAATTTCTGTGTGTGTGTGATAAATTACTATAACAACACTCATCAAAAAAGAAAATTTCTCCAAAGCAAATGACTTTAAACGTCTGAGATTCAATTGGTATGCTTTTCTTCTGTTCTGATGATTCAACTTCTTCGACCGAATCTTTCGTTTCCCGAAGTAGATCAGGAACGAAAAGAGCTCTACAAGTTTTGATATATAAGGCTCTTCTAAGAAGCATTCGAGAGGACAGGTTAAAAGAAAGATAAGATCAGTTGAGACTTGAATAGGAGATATTATTACTTTTTATTTTTCACTGAAGCCTAATGCAAATATGAGCCACGCCGAATTTGGATCCGGATTTCGTCATTAGTTCGCTAAAAGCTTGAATATATTTCGCATAGTTTTGCGTGTTTCATTATTTTCCCCTTAAAGTAGAGGCTTACTTTTATTACATCTCGCAAAACAAGAGTTTGTATTATTAGTTTGTTTAAATAAATTGAGATTGTCTCCAAAAAATGCATGTAGAAGCAATTCGAGAGCTATTGACAATGGACCTCGTAATTTTGAATATCGGTCAAGTGGCGGGGGTGATGTCTAGGCTTACATCTTCTGCCTTCAAACTTTCGCATCACACAAAATTATTCGATTGTGGGAAGATATCACAATTTATTTTTTTTTCTACTTTTTAGTGATTGATTACTTAGAAGCAACACGAGGGCTTGTTGGTGACGGATCTCGTGATTCTGAACATCGGGCAAGTGACGAAGACGACTGCTGAGCTGGCATCTTTTTCTCCAAACTTCCACACCAATGGGAGGATTTAGAGCTTCGAAGGAAACAACGTCATCTGCGAGTTCTCGATCATGACCACTAGGTTACCGCAGTCACTTTTTAGTGCTAATTGGAACAAAAATAATTCAAGTTTTGCGATCAAATTAATGGTAAAATTAATTCCTTAAGTCAATTTATAATGTTTCAAATGTTTGAAATAAAGAGATAAATATTTTTTGATTCTAGTGAGATTTATTTTAAAACCACGGAAAAATGTTCAACTTATGGAGGTTAATGTCGCTTAAGATTTTATGTGTTGATACTGTACATGTTTCTACTTAAGTATATTATCAAGGTTTTAATAGAATTTGTAAATAAGTCGAAGTGGATTTATTGAAATTCACCCTCTAAATGATTTACAAAACACGATTTTTTTTATTTTGAATTTAATCTGTATGGCTGTATATGAAATGATGCAAAATCTTTATTCTCTAAACAATTTGCTTCTTTCGAAATGTCAGCTTGTTCATTTTTCATTGAAAAGTGAGTGCTGTAAGATGGAAAGGAGATAAATTCATTGCACATTTTCTGGGAATACTGATAAGAATATTTGAGATCTACAATCTAGAATTAAGTTTAGAGGAAATAACTACATGTGGAATGTGATTTGTAGAAGTATTTTGTTAAAAACTGGGTATCCATTTGAATTTTGTTGCTAAGAATTTGAATGAAAAAACGCTTCGTAATTTTTTGTAATAAGTTTGACGGGAAAAAACAATATTTCATATGGATATCTATTATAATCAAAAACTCAGCATTATAAAATATGTTGTCATTTTAATAACAATAAATTAATTTAAGATTCGAAAATGAAAAAAGCTGACATTTCAAAAAGGAAAAATAACTTCAAAATAATTTTGTGTCATTAATGTACAATATATCAAAAATAACAAACAACAGTTCCTCATAAATGATGTTGACATAAGCTGTCAGCATTTTTGAAGCTATCGCTGGTTTGTTTGCCTATTTATTAAATATTGAGACTTAATAACAAGCAATTTCCAAAGACACTACTTTCGAGTTGAGATAAAGACCACTGTATTTATGAGCCTTTATCGTAAATTTTTATGATATGCTTTTATTGAAGGTCAAGTGGTTTTATATATATCTTTAAGAGATGATTTAATATATACCTTCATTTCCTGCAAATGAAAATGTTTAACAATGATCATCATTAATATAGCCTTTTCTTTTAGTTTATTTGATTCATTTGTCCTTTCGGACTAGACTTAAGAATTCCGTGTTTTTGGTGACAGATGTAATTGCTAAGGCAAGTCGGTGTTACCATCATGTATTGACATCTGTTAAATGACACAAAAACAGATTTGATACATATTCATAGGATAGTTTTGATTGATGTTGCTTCGAGTTTTCGTCTTCATTTTGCGTCACTGTCGATGAAACTGGGATTCATCATTATACACCGAAAACCAAGCAACATTCGGAACAATGGGCGAAAATTCACCGTTGCTTCCGATGAATTTTCTCCAAAGACGACGAAGATGATCTCAAAGGTTATATTGGCAAATTTTTGGGGGATGCATGAAGGGCTTTCTTCTCACGTACTTTTAGATAACACCGGTAAGAAACGAGTTTTTGCAACGTTTTTCTGTTTAAACATGGGTTTTCTTTTAAACTTCACACTTTGCGTAACATAGTTTTTGATACTTTAAATTTTAAGTAACATTCGCCTTTCAGTAACATTCATTTTCGGTAACATTCACCTGTCTTGAAGATGGGAGCAATGTTACGAACATGAGAAAATGCTTCCCTGCATTGCTTCTTTTACAAAGGAAAAGATGGGTTTTGTAGTAATGTCATCAGTTAACAAAATAGAGTTAAAGTAATGATCCCTTCATCTTGGCGACGGATTTGGCAACCATTTGGCGACTTGGTGAGAAATTTGGCGTAAAATTTAATTCTTTCAATAATTAGTTTTAATAAATTAATTTTTATTAATTATAATTAAACTGTCGTATTTTCATCCAAAACAATCGTGTATAGAAAATTCCAGCTCAACTGAGTGCTTTAAAATATGAGAAAAAAAACCCTTTAAAGTTTTGACACAGACATACACTGCTGGCTATACAAAATGCAACACCCAGAAGGACCAGAGATATCACAGCGAAATTTATTTGGCAGATAATATGTTGTACAAAGATCAAACGATTAAAATTACAGCCTCTTGTGAAGTGTGGATGATGACAAAATCAGTAGTTGTGTAGCCGCCATTGTTGGCTAAAACCGCTGCCACTCGCCTCGGCATAGAATCAAAGAGGCTTTGAATGTATCCTTGGGGTACAGCAGTCTGTGCGGCTTCCATATATTGCTAAAGTTGATCTGGTGTAGCAGCGGGTGGTGTATCCCGGGCCAGTCGTTGTGCAAGCATGGACCACTCGTTTTCAATTGGCGATTGATCGGGAGAACAAGCAGGCCAAGGAAGCAATTCAATCTGTTGGGTAAAGAAGAACTGTGGCGCCCGCCCGACCCGGACGTCATCTTGTGCCATCACTAGATTCAATTATTAAACACTACGACACAAATAATTACAGAATCACCAAAACAATCTTTAAACAAATTATTAACATATATTTACTATGACAACACCTCCCTATGGTCTCCAGGGTAAACTTTCTAATGCCTTAGTTCAACCCAACAATAGTAATCTAACAGACTCTTACCACTAATCCTTCCTCGACTGCAACTCAGACTCTGGAGCAACTGTTGAGAACAACAGCAAATATACTTCTAGCAACAATCTTTACTCGAACCCTCTATTTCAATCTTTATTTCCTCCTTCCTCTTATCTATCACTTCAGCTTCACGTCTCCTACAGCCTCTCTTTCAGTCTCTCTACTCCTTCAGACTCTCTTTCAGATATTCTTGCTACTTCCAGTCGGAGTTTATATATTTCTTAACTCAACCACGTCACTTCATTTCTAACTGCTTTACATAATAACTTTACGTATCACGTTTCATTTTTGGTTGGGCAAAGGTTGTTTAACCAAAGCAATTAATCTCAATTAAAAGTCCCCAAGATTAGTGAAGAGAAACCGCGAATAGCCCAATGTCACAGAACTCTTGAACATTGCTCGCCACGGGTGGTCGTGCACTACCCTGTTGGAATATGGCTGATGGCAAGCGCTGAAGGTATGGGAGGACTACGGTCTCCAACACCTCAGAGATGTAGCGCTGGCTGTTCAGTGTACTGGTAATGCGTACTAGAGGGTGCGGGAGTGAAATCCAATACCATCCCAAACCATGATACCGGGTGCAAGACCAGTGTGGCGATGCATAACGCAACAGTTCAGCAGCCTCTCACCACGGTGTCTAAAAACTCGAATCCGACCATCGTGATGTTGCAGGCAGAAGCGGGATTCGTCAGTAAACACAATGTCGTTCTATTCCGTTGTCCATGTCCGCCGTTCATCGCACCATTGGCGGCTAAGCGCCTGTGGTTTCGAGTCAAGGGTAAGCGAAGCAATGGACGCCTTGAGGACATTCCACTCTGCTGCAAACGGCGTCGAATGGTGTGAGCGGACACCGAATGATGCGTAGAAGACTGAATCTGTTGTGCTATGGTTCGTGATGGGGCTGCGCGATCCATCACTGCCATGCGCACAATCTGCCTGTTTTCACGGGCAGTGATGCAACGAGGTGGGTGCAATCGGTCCCGTGGATCCGTCGTTCCCTCCTGCATCCAGCGATCACAGATCATATCACAGTTGCTTGGTTTCGTTCAATACATTGACCTATTTTTCTGAAGGATAATCCGCAATCCCTATAGACTACTATTCTTCCTCGGTTGAATTCAGAAACTTGGTCAAAAGACACTCGATGTCTTCCACGAAGCATAGGTAAACAGCTTACGCAAAAAAAAAAAAAAAAAAAAATATTACCATCGTCAATTTGTTCTCCCCTTATATAGCGCTTGCGATTGGCGCTACGGTCGCCCGTGATGTGCGTCTGCACTGCACTGCAATGCTAATGATTTGCAAAGCTCATCGTCGCAAACGCATTATGTAAACTTTCCATGGTTTACATGCTTCCTTCAGGGTGTTGCATTTTGTGTGGCCAGCAGTGTAGTTACAATGTGAGAGAAGAAAACCCATTAAAAAGACGAAGCTTCCATATTTGTTGATAAATAGCAAAGTAATTCTTCTTTTTCGTCGCGGCGTTATCGCATTAAAATCCAGGTATTAAATGGAATTGGCAAACACATAATCGGCGACGGCATAATTTACTTAAACTTTCTCTCTTTGTAACTTAATTCAAAACTTTGATTAAACTCGGTTGGTCTCATAGCACAAAAAATCAACAAACAGCGGTATACTAACGAATGCGCACGACGGCTACAAATAATGCATGTCATGTACCACAGGGGGTACGTGTCTTCGGAAAGGTATTAATAAATAGACAGAAACTTCGCGTAGGTGTTGGAGAATGCATACCTACAGTAGGGATGCATTGGTGTTGGTGCATTGTTCTATACCAACAGGGGAATTTTAAAAATCTACATTCAATGTAAAACGGGCATAAAATTATTATATTAAGCCAGAAAGTTGCTTTAAGCGATCCACAGGTCAAAATTAGGTACCTAAACAACCTGTTACGACCACAGTAAATTGCAATCACTTAGTGGAGTACGAATTCGCCAAGAGATGGTACTGAGATCTTTTCCAAAGCAATATTGAATGTAGTGTAAGTTGTAGAATTGAAATAAAGGTATTGTCTGGCTAATAGTGTTCTTTATTTAGTGTAAAGTGTTTATTTAGTGTAAAGTGTCTATTACTCTCCTTTCTCTAACAATAGATAGTCTGTTAACACAGGCTTGTTATAACAAAACTCACTCCTTCACAATTTAAAACAATATTTCTTTTCAAATATTAATAATGTCTCAAATTTAATAATCAGTTAAAATTTTTATCTCCACGATTGTTCGTCTTACAAAGGTTGAATAGAAACATTACTAAGATTATTGTTACATTTGAATGGGCTATATATATATATATATATATAACATTGTTATAATTGTTAAGTTACTTCATTAGTCTAATTGAGTCTGCATTGTATTAGCGAAGGGTTCGAAATTACGTACAACGGTTAAATCATTTGGACGAAAACTGAAAATTGTATTAAGCCTGAAATTTTCAAATTCCTGCTTGTTTGTTAAAAATTAACTTTGAACAGTGATGAACTTAATACTGTGTGTGACTAAGCACTTTCATTTCCAAAGTTCCACTACATAATCTTTGATTGATGTTGTAGATTAAAATATAGGAAAAAATTTCTGTTTAAATATCATAAATTCTGAATATGTTGTACGTTTATTAGTTAATTTTCTCTTTACCATGATGAATTATTTCAACGTAATATATATATAATTAGGATTTTTTTAAATTTATTATTTACCTTTGAGTCCAAAATTACATTTTTGAATATTAATTTTTAGTCCCCAAGTCGATATTAATTACCAAGCTTAATATCAATATTCGGAAATGAAAATATAATTGAAATTAGACTTTGAACTAAGTAATTAAAACAAGTGACTTTTTTAAAATAGGGAAATATCGTTGATTATGATTCCGAGATGTTTGTTTCTTTGATGCCAAAACACGATTTGAGTTTCAGTAAGATAAACCACTGCAATAAATGAGTTACAAATTTATTTCATAAATATGGATCGTATAATAAATAATCACAAATTTCTCTAAGCTTTTTTTTTAAGAATTAAAAGCCATTTTATTCCATACCTGTTATTTTTTTTTTCTCAACCGAAATAAGAATTTAAATATTCAAAAATAGCAGAGAGAGATCGCTCTCTTTCTCTGTAAAACATTGGCATTCAAAATCTGTCAACCCACCCAATGAAAGAATAATTATTCTTTCATGCACAAGAAAACCCGCTAATTCACGTTTTTCACACAGCAAAAAGTCACGTGGAACTATATTTACCACCTGCACTAGTCAGACGAGTTCCGCGCATGCCTAGGTGACGTCACTACAAAACAGACAAATCCAACGCTTGGCCTGAAAAAAGAACCGGTTGAGTCTTGCACAGGTGCATAGTTATAATTTTTACCCTCCCCCTTCCATTTTTTTTTCATCTTTTATTTTTTAACATTATATTTTATTCATTTTCGCGCTCTCTCTTCTGGTTTGGGTTCGCATTAACCGAGAATTTCGAGTCTACTAGAATGATAGGTTCTGTTAGTCGTTTTTTAATATCAGCCTTTGAGTTGCGGGGAATGTATCATTATGTAAATGTACGTTGTGAAATCGCCTTTTTTTTCTTCCCATCGCGCATGAGATTTTCTTATCCCGAAAAGATTCCGAAAGATGTTTGGATGAAAATTCTGCAGAAAAATAGACTTTTATTTCCCTTCAACTTTTTTTACTGCCATTTTTTTTTTATTCTAAAAAACTTTTGATTTCGATTTCTTGTGTTCTTAATTGTTTTAATGCTTTTTGGAAAATAATGGTTGAAATTCTCAGTATACTGTATGTTTTTTTTAAGAATACTGTGAAATAGTTAAAACCCAGTTCTTAGAAGAACATAAATTACTATATAATGTTTTCTAGAGTTCTTGTAGAGTACAAAGCGAATATAATTAAAGAATTTCTCACGGGTTTGGGGGCAATAATGCGAAAATTTGCAATCTTTCGCAAAGTTTATGATGCAAAGAAACGAAATTTAAAGATAAAATACGGAATATGATGATGTACACGTCGGCAATTCCATTAATGTAAATGATTCATATGAGAAGGAAAGTTTTGTTTTAGAATAATTACATTTTTATAATGAAGATATTTTGTTTTTCATTCTCTTACACATTCCATGTAACAGCTTTTACTTTATATATTTCAAAAGAAATAAAAAATGCATAAAGTTTTGCAAGTAGAAATTTAAAATGTTTTTACTCGTTTCTTATTTAAATTAAGTTAAAATATTTCATTTTCTTTTAATATGTAAATTACACATAAGACTTGGAATATGAGGAGTTCTATAAATCTTTTAGATAAATGTGGTGAACGTGAAGAAATTAGAAAACTTGATCAATAATACATCTAAATCATTAAATGTGTTAATTAAATAATTGGAATTAAAATGATTGATATTTGCTCCTTATCCATGCATATTTGTTCGAAACCAGTATTATCATCGGAAATACTCGTGTGTTACTGCGATAGCAGGGGAAATTATATATGCTACACAACTATTAAAAATTAATTAATTTTTCAAACAAATTTTCTTTTTATTCTTTCTAATGTAAATTGTCTTTCGTTTGTTTTCTGTATTATGTTTTGTCTATCTTCGCGTATGAGTAAGATATGTTTGTACATACTTTTGAGTCTGTATTTCTTGCTGATAGAATTCAGGAAATTCTTTTAAAAAAATTAGGAAAAAATTGGATAATAATACCATTCATCAATTTTCATTCATTTAAAAAATCAAGCTTGGGAAGTATGAAAGAAAAAAAAAAAGAATTTCTACAATTGAAATATGAAGTGTTTTAAAATTCCTAAATAAAGTAATTTCAATTAGCAGAAAAATGCAATTTGAAATTACGCATATAATTCCAATTTCCTTATTTATTTTGATTTTTCTTAGATCCTCATAAAAATTTAATTAAAATTGGGTGATAATTTCATTTTCTTCTACATTTTTTTACGTAAAAAGATAAAATTCAATATTAATGTGTTTAGAATTAATTTATTTTTGACAGTAAACAAAAAGAATCTAAAAATTATTTTAAAAATCAGATTGTAAATAAATTAAAATTTTTAAATTCTTTTTCATTTGAGATTTTTTTACAACGATATCTTATCAGTTGAAAAATGTAGTGTGTTTTAATTATTAATTCGAATATGTCTAAGCTTTGTACCGTAATATTTCAAATTCATTTATTAAAAATAAATATATTAGAATATCTCAATGAAAATTATTTTCACTGGAGTAAAATTTTAAAGGATAGTGTTTAATGGAATGCAAATTAATTAAAATTTCTATTTAAAATTTTCCTCTTCTGAAGACTACTTTGCAAAGAAATTCTATGTGAAAAACATTTATCTCACATAATATCTGTTTAACAAATTCATAAAATAGGAGCCTCCTATTTTTGCAATGGAAAATTTCTAAAAAAAAAAATATGAAGACAAAAAATTAATTCGGAGAAAGTCTTGGTTTATTATAAAAAAAAATAGTCTTGAAGTAAAACCGCTGTTCTGATAAAAAAAAAAAAAAAAAAAAATCATGCGAGGAGGACAATTTTGAAGTGAATTACGAAAAGATATGAATAAAGCGGTATGGTGAATGTAATTTGGATCTATCAAAATTTCATGATGATTATATTACTACACTGCCCCATAAAATGTATGAATAAGAATATTCGATTCATATAATTAGAATATTGTAAGACGTTATTATGTTTTCTCCAGAAGAGATAGAACGTTGACGTATATTGAAAAAAGCATTTACAGAAAATAGCGTTATAATTGAGGTTTGTACATGTAGGACCATAGATATATAAAAATATATACAGGTTTTTTTTTCTTTTCGAAGGCTGAAATCGGTTTACTGAATGTCATTTTCATGTTCTTAAATTTTTTTTTATATTTAATTAACCATGTCTAAAATAATGACCTAAAAATCCTAAAATAATGACTTCTATTCTACTTCAAAATCCGAATGACATCTTACTTCGTTTCAGTGTATGTTTAAAAAACACCTTTTTCATGAATGAGTGGATTAATTTTTATATAAAGAGTAAATTTAATTTGGTTAGAATATAGTAATAAATATTTGTTTCAAATAATTCAAAGTGCAATATTTTTTGAAGAATGTTTCTTATGGTACTAATTGAGTGAAAGATAACTTTCATGGAGCATAAACATTAAAAATTCGGGTTTTTATTCGGAATAAATCATTTTAAAATTATTTTTAGTTTCTTTAAATTAAATTAAAAATATTTGAGACTTGTATTCAAAACAACATATTAACAAAAATTGCTGCTTTGACTTTTTGATGTATCAGCTACTTTGAATTCGTAAACATAATGTTAATTTTATGGAATTTCTTTAAGTTTTCTTCTCAAATACATGCTATTATGTTCATTTGAAAGCTACAGATACATATTATTATATAAAAAAATTGAACAACAAATACTTAAAATTTCTGTAAAAATACATTTTTCTTCTGATTTCAGAAAGTACTTTTTTGTCGTTTTATAATATGAAATGTTTTTTATATTTCATATTTTTAAGAATGTTAAAATAGCAGTTTTAAATTGTAATTACCCAGAAATATTTCTTTTTCGAATATACAATTTCGAATATGCATTCAAATAGAACAATAGATTAGGTTTCAGAAGACCTTTCGAAAAAAATTCCCAGAGATTAAAATCACTGAATGAATTCAAAACGACTGGTAGACGGAAACTTTAAGGCCAAAAAGAGGTTTAAGAAATAGAAAAACGTACATCATCCATGTTTCCTGTGATAAAGAATTCTATGCGAATGCCTCTAACGACTATTTTGTATGTACACTAAAAGTTAGGGACTCATAATTAAATTACGATTCTCGTAAAAAAAGAATTAGAATATATATATATATATATATATATATATAGCCATTATTTTTATCCCATCTCTCTCCAAATAATTTTCTTGCAGTCCATCCATTGTAAATTCGAAAGCTGAGAACACATTTACTTCAGAAACTCAGAAACGTTGTTCCCTTTTCCCCTTCTTTTAAAATCTTTGGATTTTCTAAAAAATATATATATATATCACCTCGTTAATTTTATTTCCGGGGACAAAGAATTATAGTTTTGATTTCATCTCTAAAAATATTTCAAGTAAAATGTTTTATAGTGAATACGCGTTTGAATCAATATTCAAACCTGCTTTCACCAATGCTCACATTTATTTTCAAAAAAAAAATAAATAAATAAATATTACAATGAAAAAATTATCTTAAAGTTCTTATCACTTTAAAAGCATTAAGTACTTTTTTGTTTTGCATTACAAAGAGAAATTTTTATTCAGTTGGAAAGCATTTGTTACATGATAATAAGCTTGAGAGCATGTGTATTCATTTAATTAAGGTTATAACAAACTATTTATTCCATAAATACAATATATGAAATATTATAATTTTGATCAGCAAAAAGTAGAATTTTGTACTATTAAATTTACGAATATATAAAGCATTTGATAAAATAAATATATAAAGCATTTGAGTTGTTTAATAATTATAAAAAAATAATTCCAAAATAAAAAAAATGACAATATTAAAAAAAGACTTTGAAAATAATTAAAAATAGTTTGTATTCTTTTTAATTGTAAAACAACTTAGATTTAAAAACGATGATATTTGAATTTGTAATATTTATAAAAAGTATATCAATGAGGAATATCAACACGTGATTACAGATAATTTGGATATCGTTGAGGATAAAATATTAAGAGATATTATGAATCAAGGGATTAATTTCAGATTTAACATTTCGAAAAATAGTTTTTGTATTAAGAAACAAATTAGTTTAGATATTGATAATTTTCAATCAGGTGTTCGAATGGTTGATTGGGAATAGGAAGTAAGATTACGATAACTCACTGCATTGTAGTCCAGTGATACTTCTTTCTTTTCTGAAAAGTTTATGAGTATGACACTTTTTGCTTCTCAAAAACTCATCGCCGTAACTGTAACGACCGATAAGAGTGTCTTCGTACACTTTGGAGTAGGTTTATTGGAAACAACCCATTCTTTTGATCGCTGCTTCATTTCTAATGTCTGATGAGGAATCCAGGTCTCATCAATGGTGTCAAATTGATGCATATCGATGACGACAACTCGTCACAGCACCAAACAAAAACTAATCTATGAATCAGTGTTATTGTTTGGGCGTCTCACTCTCTGTACACACACACACACACACACACACACACACACACACACACAAACACATAATGATTTAACTTAATTCCCATTAATTTCTCACTTAAATAATATAATTTATTAAATTTGTCCATTCTCTCCTTTAAAAGTAATGTTCATTCGTATTTCCTGATACAGTTCCTATTCTTTTTAATTAATTCAATCGCGCATTCTAAAAAAATTGCTAACAATGCTCTCTTCCCATCGGAACAGACCTGTAAGGATGATCTCTACCAGACTTTAGGTCTACACTTATCTTCCCTGGAAGTCCCTCCATTCAGACAGTTTGAACTCTGACGTTTAATTGAATTTTCCCTCATATAAATAGCAAAACACAGCGAAATAAGCTCTCCTCTTCTTACTGCTCTTCTTATACTCCTCTCCTTACTGCTCTTCTTATACTCCTCTCCTCTTCTTACTGCTCTTCTTATACTCCTCTCATTACCTTACTGCTGTTCTCTGATGATCATCTGAGATATTTGTATGGTAACTTCACTTCGGCCTTTGGTGGCCGAAGTCCGACTAAAGTCTGCTACAATATGGAAATAAATGTATTTCGGCCATGTATGGAATGATTCATTACTATTGCTCAAACGTTAGCATAAAATCGTTTACAAATATATATATTCTCATGCAATGCAAAAAAGTAACTAATTTTTAAGCCTATTATTCTCTGTATAATTATTTTATTGTTTGTTAAATGTATAGGATAGGGTATGTAAATTGCTTTGCTTCTGTTATCTTGCTCTTTGCAAGTTTTGGACAGGGGTAGGTGGATAATTTAAACTTTAAAAGTTGGTGGTTTTTTTTCTTGTTACAGGATGAAGTTTTCAAATCTGATGATAACATTTTGGAATTAAGAGTTAGGAGTATTAAAACTTTTTATTATACGTTTCGATTTGTTACAAATTGAAATTTCTGCCTCTTGCTGTCAACTGGTTCAATTGATCACTTCACAAAATGTAACTACCTTTTTACAAGATGGAACAACGAGTCTAATTTTCAAATTTTGATATCCACTCTTTGGATTTTGGTATGTGTACCACTTTCTTACATTCTGCACTTCACTTAGTAATTTTCACTTTCATAAATAGCATATTTCCTGTTCTTTTTTTATTTACAGAGATATCCAGTTCTATATTTGCCTATCAAATTTCAATAGGGTATGGTCGGTGTATCATGTAACTTGTTTAACTTTGTCATTTAGTTTCGAGTCCAAATTTGCATTTCGATGCAGGAGAGGATAATCATTTTTCTCTTGATTTTCATTAATTGGCTATTTATAGGTTTTTTTTTTTTCTTTCTTTGAATGACAATATCTTTATGGTTTGTTATCTTTATCATAGCTTCAACGGGAGACTTGCCTAATAGAAATATTGACTCGTAATCAATAGGTAAGTGAGTGAGTGAGTGATTGTAAAGTTTATTGGCGCAAGAGCCAGATTTGGCTATGCTGCGCCAAACACGATTAAACTGTGGTCTAGACGTGAAGTTGAAAAAAAAGGAAAAAATGGTTGACAAGAAGGAGGGTCGAAAATAGAGAAGGATCGCTAGGGTATCCCGGGAGTGCGTCACCCATGTTTACCAAAGACAGTAAACCCCATGGGAAAGAAAGATCACCAGGGTATCTCGGGTTCGTGAAGCCCATACTTACCTGAAGGCAAGTCCTTGAGGTCCCCTGATATAATACCCAGGGGCAAGGTGCCCGGCTATACCCCCAGACGCTGGGTACCCATTTTAGTCGCCTTTTACGACATGCATGAGTTACAGTGAGACTATTCTGTCATCCCCGGTCACCACACGGGTCGTAATCAATAGGTAACGGATTAGGGTCTTGTAATTCCAAGCAAACATCGTCGTCACCCCGAAGCTGACGTACATTAAGTAAGTCATGGCCCAAAGTCCTGATATTGGAGTGACGAGGTGTTGATTTGGAAAGTAGGGGGCGCATTACAGTATCGACCTCGTCATCTGATTGTGTTTCAAAATTGGCCATGTTTAGCGGACCTTGGGGTTGGCTAGAAATAGGCAGCTGGAAAACGCTCAGTGAGTAAGCAAATGCAACTAATAAATTAAACGAACCATTGTGTGTTTTGTGAAATAATAATTAATCTTAACCATTATTTTCTCATTTCCATTGTTTATTTATTGACGCTTATAACAATAAGTGAGCGGAGTCATTTGAATGCGATGGGCATTATATAAGAGAGGAATGGGCGTTGTCAAATTCCCTAAGGACAGATTGCAGTAGGAAAAGAAAAAAAAAGGCGTATATTTCATAATGTAGAGTAAAGGAAAAGAATTGTAAAGAAGTGCCTAAAATATGCACACGAGCCTTTCATTCCAGAGTTTCTTTGGCTTCATACTTCACCTACACGTTAGAATATGATTAACAACTTTGACTAATCTCCATAACGCCTCTAGGCATGGACAACATCAAAATCTACATGATGCAGCAATTTTCTTAAAAAAATATTTTATGAGAAACAACTGTTTATACATCATACTTTCTATGTATAAATGTAAATTTTAATGTCATTAATTATGAATTTAATAGCAATGATGGGTGAAAAATAATGCCATTGAAGAAAATAAATTCAATAATAATTCCTTTTTTTCACATTATTTTTCAAGATAAAAATTTTCGAGGAAAATTGATGCAATTATGGTATAATTAGTTCAATGCAAAAAGGAAATTTTAACAATGGGGGCTGCATTTACTTTCGTGAGTACAATTAAGCTCTTTTGCAAAATTTTTTTTTTATTGCTCTTTTTGATTTGTTTAAATAACATTATTCTAGAGACCTGCAGAACACTTATAAAGGTGGACCGGGTAGCCTCTGAATCAAGGTCGAATTATAAGGAGGGCACCCGAGTGTGAATGTGTGTGCTTCATTGTAATAACTCTAAGACCATACTGAATTTTACTAGCAGAAGCTCTCATTATTCTTTAGGACTTACCTTTGGGGGATGTCACCAGCCATGAAGTTCTCTGACTGTTGTATTACCGCAGGTCATCTGGATGCATAATCATAAATGTTCAAGCGTTTAAATTTGAAAAAAGTAGCAGTAAATCCAGAATTTCGAATAAATGGTTAAGTAAAGCATTGTTTTCTTATTCATCACATCATTTTCTGAAGCAAAGAATTGAAATTACACTGTCACCAAAAATAATCTTCAAAATTAAATTGCTGTGGCATCAATCATTTCTTCATGTGAAGGACTTTAATGCCAAGCGAATAATACACCTGAAAAGTAAATAGAAGTGTTCTAGCACGTGTTAGTTATCTAAATCCTGGTTAGACGTCACCACCTGTACCAATTATGTGCTACTTCAAACTCACAACCTCCTTGCCATTGGGAATTCCACAGCGGAATGGGCAGGGCGGCGGAATGATTGTCATGTAGCTGATCATTTTTTTTTTTTTTTTCATTTCTTTTTTTAATGTTTTGTGTAGTGGTATGTTGCGTGATCATTTTGTTTAGTAAATAAAGCGATCATTTGCTTTGAACTAGAATGAGAGTTTCTTCAAATACACATAAGCTATCCTGCCATACAAATAAATATATGGTGAAGTCAATTACTTCTATAATGTTCATTTAAGTTTCCTGATAACTGTCTTCCACATCTGAATGACACATTGAAGCACTTCGAAGTTCTTATATAACTCACATTTACAGACATTGCCAGATATTAGAAAATTCTTTTTTTATGAAATGATGTCCTTAATTTTTTTCTGATAGGAAGTGAATTGAAGGAACCTTTATTTTCTACTGTCTTCATGTGTTTGATTCTGGTGAAACAATGTAACTTCGGAACTTCACAAATAAGCTATTTATGATGGGCTCTTTATTTCAAACAACAATGAGAAAGACGTTCACTTGATCTGATAACCTTAATCTCCAAATCTCGCCACTACTTTGAGCTGCTGTAGCTTAGGTTAGGATCGTGATCTTCTTGAACTAGCCATGTTTGGTGGTTGGTTGGTCAGTAGGTTTTATTGGCGAGAGGGTTATATTTGGTCAAGGGCTTTTCAAGACGTTCCTTAATTTATGAGGGTTTTTTTTATATATAAAAGAACACATCCAAGTAAAATTTTTCACATGCTGTATCTCATTCATAAAACAAATACATGATTGGGGAATATAAACAAATTTGTATGGGAATTATTTGCCAATAAATTAGTCAAAGAGATATTGACAACACCGAAATAGTGAAATCTTAGGAGTAATATATTTTTCGAGATTCTTATTTCTTAAAAAAAGTAAAATGATACTTTTAGGCTGAACGTCAAGGCACTTTCGTTTTAGCAAGAGGCGAAAACCTCCATTAAAGCTTGATGTTGACAACAGTCACAATATTTTGTTTGTGGTGGTTTTGCCTGTTTAGTCAGATATTGACCTTAGCTAGATGTTATGTCAAAAAGTGAATAGTTCATTGCATTGACGATACTAGTAGTTCTCAAATACAAAAAGAATTGTGAAAATAAGGTAGAAAATAGAATGTTAATTGCTGCAGTATATATGGTGCTTGTGGTTGGGTACCGCTCCTTTTTGTCGAGGAGAGGTGTTGCCAATGTATACGAGGAAACGCAATATGTACTCACAAATGAATGGTAAGAA
Organism: Nephila pilipes; assembly: GCA_019974015.1. Classification (NCBI taxonomy): domain Eukaryota; kingdom Metazoa; phylum Arthropoda; class Arachnida; order Araneae; family Nephilidae; genus Nephila; species Nephila pilipes. The sequence goes on from BMAW01052851.1 coordinate 26,805, forward strand.
TGGAACAAGCTCCCCCGAGATCTTTCAATAAATGTTGTTTGTTATTTTTTACGCCTTATCTGCATTACTGAATTATCTAGCAAGAAAATATATAGCCATTACAAAGGCTGTAGATACATCACTTCTTATTTGATTTAATTTATTCCGAATGGATAAGAAATTTTCCTACCTCAGCTAAAAATCGTATAGATATTAATAAGGGCGAAAAAAAAACCTTTTATTTCATCAAAATTATTTCCACACTGCAAATATTATGTATTCATAACTTATGTCAAATGAAGTTTTTAGCAGAGTGTTTGCCATGATATGGTCATCAGCTAATGCAAGATATGCTAGTTAGTGAAGTTCACTTTATATTAATCGGACAACTGTTCACTACTTCTAATGCATACCAGGCGTTTCGCATTTGGATATGTTTCATAATTGCGAAATTCTCATCATGTAATGGATGCACTATTGAAGATTAAAATCAGGATATTAAACAGAAGCTTTGAACGAAAGTGAAGTGTCGAAACCTCTTAAATGACATCAAAACCCAAGCCTTATTCTATAGTTAAACTTGTACAAATAATTTTGCAATTAAATTAATTCATGATAAGGGAAAAAGTTTTCAAAATATAAAACTTTATTCTATGATTTTCATTCGATTAATAAATAACAGGATAGAGTTCATAAATTTAAAATAAACGTATTAAAGCTAAAGTAATTTCAAAAGAAATGATACGGGAGACTGGGAAAAAAACGTCAACAAATTCCTATATTTTAATAAATTTGTTAAAATATAGGAATTATAAACTATATTTAATTATCAGAAATTATTATTCTATAATTTTATATTGATTTATTTTTTTAAAAATCAAACGTATAATTGATTTCTTAAATGATTTTTCAAGTCAAATATTCTAATTAACATTAAAAAAAATTATTCTTATGGAATAGAATTGATATCACATGAATAATACAACAGATAAAAGCTTCTAATTTCTAATAAATCAACTTTTACCTAATTTGACGCAACTATTTTAAATTTTAATAAACAAGATTTTGAAATTTTGCATAAGTATTATTTTTTTTCACACTTGTCTTTCTTTTTTAATGGGTTTTCTCCTACTCACATTGTATGCCTGGGTCAAAATTTTAAAAGTCTTTTTCTCATATATTAAAGAGCTCAATTGAGCCGAAAATTTATACATGATTGTTTTGGATGGCAATACGATATTTAATTAAAGCTAATAAAAATTAATTGATTAAAACTAATAATTTAAAGAATTAAATTTTACGCCAAGTTTCTCGCCAAGTCACTAAATGATCACTAAATCCGTCGCCAAGGTGAAGAGGTCATTGCTTAAACTCTCTTTTGTGCATTATAGATGATGAATTTAGCAAACGTCAAACAATAAAATAACTTATTAAAACTAATCATTGAATAAATTCAATTTCTTTCAACGTTTCCCTTTTGCTCTTAAAATTTAATGTATAAAAATTACGTTAAGCAAAGTGTGAAGTTTGAACGAAAACCCAAGTTGAAAAAAACTCGATTTTTTTCGGTTTATTAAAATGGTTAATTTAAACGTGTCATTTTATACTTAAAATATACTAAATAAAAGCAATATGTGTATTGCATCTCTAAAATATTTAAAAACAGTATATCTTTCGAATAGATTCATCTGAAAAAGATGGGAAAACAAGAATTAAAATTCTTGTTCGAAGGATGCACAGTATTTTCACTAGACTCAAATACTTATTGAAGAAACTACATGAAAATAACATGACGTATTTCCTTCAATATTTAACTTCATATACATCTTAAAGTCTAATTAAATAAGTTCAAAACTCCAATTGAAGATACGAAAGAGAAAGAGAATGCATATTATTGTATATCAAAGAATTTTCAAGATCACTCTCTCTCTCTCATCCCTATTAACTCAGTTAATCCTAGTTTAGGTTCAAATAATAAAGTCTTAGCTTACCAAATCATTTACCTCGATTCAAACCATTCTCGATTACAATAGATTCAACTTTTATTACTCAGAACAGGAATAATTTCTAATTACTTTTAATATAAACGATTAATTATGACGATTCACTTTAATCTACAATATCTATTGCCTTGTGGTTATCCTCTATCTCTTTTCTCCTTTTTGTCAATTCTATTTCTCTTATATATCACTATCCTTTATTCAATTAATTATACCTCTCTTTTTAGTCTAATTTACCTAATCACTTTTCATTTTAGTTGTCAAGGAGTTATTTTATACTTTTCAAATTAACAAAAAGTCCCCGAAGTTATAGAAGAGAAAATTGCGAATAGCCCAATGTCACAAAGTTAATGAAAGAAAATATATTTATTAATCTAATTTGACGAGTAAAGCATATTATAAGTGAAAATATTTTTTACACCATAAACAATACATTAGAATACATAGGTCAGATTGTTTCTCTATATAAAAAGTTCTGCTGTATTTTGATTCTACTGATATTTTCCTCTGTAACTATAATATTTTTAAAATAATACTTTTGAATGCTAGACAATTTCCAAGACCAAAATATTGCAGATTACAGAACGATTCCATCGAAAGGATAAATATTTCCTTCAGTGCACTTCCGTAAGCATTATGAGGCGTCCTCTTTTTATTCCTCTATCGGGAATATCAGTTTTGCAACTTTGTGGTGAAGCTTTCCAGTGTCATTTAGTCCTGATGTGTGGGATCGATATAAATGTCGATATCGTGGATGACAAGAGCAAACTAGGACGGTAAATTTATATCGACAAACCATCCAATGTTCATCATGGCACGAATATTCCTCAATAAATAAAAATGAAGGCAATAGACAGTTCTGAAAAGTAGCCGTGTTTGGCGAGTTTTCTTCCACATAGTTTTCAAAAGATTATAAAGCATGACATCTTTGGCATTAGAAAATCACGATGTAATCAATGCAATATTCGGATAAGAGCTTAGTTGTTATTTTTATGCATTATTACCTTTAATTTACAGCGCCAAAACATATTTAAAATAATTCGAGATAAAAACCAACGTTTTTAAAAACAACGTTTTTATATAGTGGCAAAGTTTATTAAGAAAAATTATTGAAATATTAGTTAAAACTGGTCGCAAATATCTAAATATTGCATTGTTAGGCAAGTAAGAACGATTCCCGAAATTTCAGAGCTCTGGCTTGATGGGAAGTTGGTTAATTTAACGATAGAAAATTTGATGACACACTGATACACACACAGACAGACACACATTCACCAAGTGAAGTACATAAAAACGTTAAAAGTAACTAAAATTAATTAATTCATCCGGTAAATTAAATGGTTGGAATGCAGTTTAACCCAATCACTCTTGGCGACAAGAATTATTTGGCAGTATTTTGCCAAATGTGGCTACCCTGGTCCGTTTTACGGACTTAACGTTCAGCCAAACAAAAAAATCGCCAAGTTTGGTGCCAATTTTTGAAATCACGCCAAGTGGTTGGGATAAACTGCATTATTGAAGAAAATACTAGCTAAAACTTGTCGCAAATGTCTAAATATCGCATTGTTAGGCGAGTGAGAACGATTCCCAAGGTTTCAGAGTTCTAGCTTGATGGGAAGTTGGTTAAATTAACGATCGAAAATTTGATCACACACACACACACCAAGTGAAATTCAGAAAAACGTTTTTTTTTTAGTTATTTAATATTCTTGAAAATTATAATACATAGCTTAGTTATATTTTTTCTTCAAATGAATGTTGAGTAAACAACTTAATAGTTTTTGGGTCTCAAAAGTTGAATCCTAATCTTGTGGCAGCTGTTTTTCTATAACTAATAAGTTTTGAATCCTGTATTTCGGAATTAAGAAAAGAAGTAAATTTACTGAATAGTTTTTATTACGTGTTATTAAACCCATTAATAGTCACAGCATAAATTTATATTTGGTGCTTCGTGAAGCCAATTTAAGAGTTACACGAAAAATTAAATACACAACTAAAAATTGTTGCAAAAGAAAAATCGATACAGTGCAAAAAAAAAAAAAAAAAAAAAAAAATTTTTGCAAAATAAAAAAACATAAATTGATCAAAAAAAAAAAAAAAAAAAAACATTGTTGCCAATTTAAGAAATATAACCAACTTAATAAATAGAATATTATTTTTTTTAAAATTTGCATCAGACACTAATTAAACTTTAAGAGTTATCAAAAAAATATTGGGAATAGGTTTGCAAAAGTACAAGTAAATACTAGCAAAAACATTAAATTATTCTAAAATAAACAAGAATAACACTACGTAAAATTAAGTAATCATTTGAGTTATTCGATTATTCAAGGCTTTAAACGTAACATTGCGTATTAATTAATCACAAAATATTAAAAAAATAATTGATTGCTACGGCAGATTGTTTTTTGTTGTTGTTATTGTAAAATTAAAATATTCTTCTCACGCGCGAAACCCCGATTATCTAGGTTGTATCTCGTAAACATAGATTGTTTTTCTCTTCAAGAGAATGTGAGATAAAATACAAATTTCCAGTACATCTTAAATCAAAAATTGTTCTTTGAAAAGTTCTGAAAAGAACAGAATTAGCAACTAAAAGCACTAAATTTCTTAAAAATATTATTAAATCATTCATTTAAACATTAGAATCAAGTCAAACTATAGAATATCGAAAAGGGTAATATTATTCTTTTCTGTTATTAAAATTAAAGCAAACGATAAATAAAACTAAGTATATTGTAAGATAAATATAATTATTACTCCCATAAAATTATTTATAATTTTTATATATGTTTTATTTCAGTCCAATAAAATATTTAAGGGAATTTATTATGACATTTTATAAAGAATTAACTTCAACGCTGATGAAAGAAGGCATCAAATATACAGACAAAAATGTTTATGATAAAATAGTGAAAAGTGTTTGGGTGACCATTTTGTTGTTGACTAAAAACGATGGTGGCTAATGATTTTTGAGAATGTAATCAGCAAACGCGAATGACAAACTATTTATTCACATATACTGCATCGTAAACATAATATGTACACATCTAATTACCGCGAAAAATAAATTTATATACTAAACAAAGGGATGTAGAAAACACCAAGCAAATTACGTCACAATGATTGTCATAGAAAGGATTCATTCAGACTTATTCTGGATCTCTGTTAAAGATGAATACCCGAGTCAAGCAATAAAACCACGAAACAATATTAGCTTCCAAACGTTATATCTTTGCGAGAAACATTATTATCAACGAAATTAATTTCTAAACAAGAAATGAGAAAATCCGAAAATTTAGACAAGACGAGAATGGCTCTTATTCGTCCGAAAATTGTTGAAATTTACAAAGATACATGCATTACAATTTACAAAGATACAAAGCTCATGCATTGCAACAAATTTTTAGAATTTCATAAGGTATTGCAACTTTAAATATCTTTAAATAAATATCTTTGCATCAATAAGTACCAATATTTTATTTTTTTATAATAAAAGTAACGTTTTGATGCAGGAGTTCTAATTCGAGCGCACGATTCCTTTTCAAAAATGGAGTTTTTACTTTTAATTTCGTCCCCCTACTTCGTTGCACCCCGAATTTAATGCAGATTGGCCACCTCTTTAAAATTTGTTGCATTGTAAGTGTTTCGAGAAAAATATGTCAGGGTTTATGGTTGCTTCGTTTAAAAGAGATTTAAGAACCACTGCTTTATATAATACATTAGTTTACTTCATTTGTAGATGCAGTTTGTGTGCTGAGAACTGAAAAAGATGAGGACTCACATGGAGATGAAGTTGAAACAGGCGTCATTTCAAATGACCCTGAAGGAGAGGGGGGTGACAGCTCAGGTATCGTCCTCGTCACTTGACCGAGGTTCAAAATTACGAGGTCCGTCGCCAATAGCCCTCGTGATGCTTCTGGTGCGACGTTAATAAGAACTAAACTAAACTAAAACTCACTTGACCCTTAGCTTTGTGACACCTAACTATTACTAAAGATGAAACATCTCCTTAGGGACATCACTTTTACTCCTCTGATGAGGTGCAACTCCTCGTCATTAAAGCCTGACATTCACTGGAATTCTCCAACAGATTTGCTCCACTAGCCCCGCTTAGGCACATGTGCGGGGAAAAGGATGGGAGCTACGTCAAAAAGTGAAAAAGGCATTACATAGAGGATACTTATAGCTTTCACGCACAATAAGAGTTGTGTAACAAATAAATAAATTTTGGCCAAAGAGGCATTACTTGTCAATCCCAAACTGGTATTTTAAATGATTGATTGGTTTTATTAACGTCGCACTAGAAGCAACACGATGGTTAAGGCGACGGACTTCATAACTTTGAACCTCGGTCATATGACGACTTTTATTTTAAATAGTAAGTAATTGTAAACTTTTAAATTTCTACAATTTTAGAAATCTTTGAATGTTAAAATGTCAACTGCAATACAAATGGTGGATTGGTTTGAGCTAATTTCGCCTCCAGAGCAACAAGAGAATTGTTGTTGTGTGTGTGGAGACGGAGCTCATAATTCCAAATTATGATCAAACTCGGACGACACCTAAACTGGTTATACATTCAATTACATACTATATCGTGATTTAGAAACCTAATGTAGTTTGTGTTGCAGCTTCCATTTTCCCACACGACGATTTTGTGTTGAATTAGGATTCGAATTCCTGATTCAACTTGTTCTTCGCTTCCCATGACCAGAGCACTGTAGTAGCCCATTCAGCAGTATAAAACTGGATTCAAAATGTTTTAACGATAAAAACGAGTTTTAATTTTGCTCTATGCCAAATAAATTGAGTCTGTTTTAACTATTCATGCTTTGGATATTTAAAGGTTACATTTAATTACTTTGATTTCTGGCAGAAATGAGAATGGAAATAATGACGTTATTAAGCAAATATTGGAAATAAACAAATAATACATTTTGAAAAATAACTCCATAAATTTATCTTAATTTTTACGTGTCATCTCCTCTAATGATGACACTCGAATTTGGCTTATAACTTATCTAATTACATATTTTTCTCTTCAATAGAAGCTTCCGCTTCTGGAATTTGTTTTTTATGTAATAGCTTTATTGGAACAAAATTCTAGATCGCCATTATGATAAAATTATTCTTGATTCAATATGCATTAAATTCATACTGAATCATGAAATATTTAGCGCATTATGGTACAGTGAGGAAATCTTACAATTAAAATCTGGAAGCCGATATCAATCAAGAATAAAAGTTAATTCTGACTAGTATTTAATTCGATCTTTTTTTTTATAGCGAAAGGGTCAAATTAGGTTACACCAGCGAAGTTTCTCTCTGGGAACGTATTCGGATAAATTCTTTAACAATGAAATGCTATCTATAATTTAGCTTAGATTTAATAATTTTATTGTTTACCATCTATTATAGAATTTAAACATCAAAATTAAAAGAAGTACAATAACAGAAATCATTCGTCTAAATTCAAGTATCCTTTTTCAAATGTGATCCAAAGCGAGAAAATATTTTTTCAAGAGTATCTCGAAATTTTACGCTATTAGTTCTCCGCATTAGAACATCACTTTTTTGCTTTCTATGTGGTACGCAGGGAGCAAAAGAGCTTCAGAGAAACCCTTCGCTTACAAACATTGTTTATCATTTCGGATAAATAAAGAAAATATAATTACATTCATTTGACGCTTCGAGAACATAGATTTGAACACAATATCCTTTAATAATCAGCGTCCGACTCTCTTTATCTAGCCATACCTTTTCTATCACTACCAAAAACCACTTATCACAATTAAACTTCCACTGCCATCGAGCCCCACCGCGTTGAACGAGTAAAATAACACCTGAACGAGTGATTTGTGGATGCGAAAACTAACAAACCGTAATACCAGCCCATCAATTACATCTTACCACAGTCTTAAGAACTTACGCCCAAAGAGCTGCCGAGTCTCGTCTTCAAAAAGGGGCTCCACCCTTTTGTTTACACTCTGACACTTCCTTTTTCATGTTTGGAAGCCCCCAGGTTTCACTCCACCCCAGGAGCAAAAAAGGACCCGGCAACCTTGAGTTCAGCCGAGGAAGCCTTGTGGACAGCCTTATATCAAGCAGTCCCGATTCTGTACTCGCAAAATATGTTCGAAATGGAACAGGTGGCTTGATGTAGAGGTGTCACGAACCTCCTACGTTTCGTGGAATACATTAGCTTGCCATTCCATCGAACCCAGAAGAATTATGCAATTCCTTTTTTGAATGCCTTATAAAAGAGTTTGGTTATATCACTTGAAGGAAGTAGGCATAATTACAGGGTGACGTGTATTTCGTTCGAATTGCTACGGACATCAAATATTCGATTCATACCATATATTGTATGATCTTGTGCAATGCATGGTATTTTATTGCAAAAAAAAAGCGTATTGTAATTTGTTACCTGCAATCACTGAAAATTATTTTTTTTTGTTAAGACATTAAATCTAGTTTGCATTCTGATTTGAGGTATCTAAGAATATCATTGACAATGTAGACTAACTACAAATTATTAGTTTAATGCTCTGACTCTATAGAAACGTGCTTTGCAATATGTACGTAAAACGTAAACTCATTTATTTTTTCACTAAATATTATACATTGATTATTATAGCAACGGAAATTAATTTGCATATCCATTTCTTAACGTATTCTTAACTGTTTTTGTAACTTCTGAGTGTAGAAAATAAGGAGTATTTCTTGATTACTTGCACAAACATTATTTGTATCACTATACAATCATGTAGTAAATTATATATGAATTATTCCTGATTCACAAATTCTAATTCTTAGCTCAAATTCTAATTTTAAACTACAAAAAGTAATGACAAATGAAACTTCAGAAAGATCTGTGGGATAAATTTTCGACATATTTAGTTCCCATAATTTAATATGTGAAACAATGAAAACATCAGAAAACCTATTGAGAGGCAGGATATATTTTCATCATTTACCACTAAACAGCGTTGGAGATAAAAATTCAGGCATCAAATATTTATTTCATTCATATATTGACATTGAAAATCGTGTTAGAGTGTACCAGTCTCCCCTTTCCCCGATAATAATTCATATTCACAAGAAACAAATTTGTGCAATTTTTTGAATAATAGACATTTCAATGAAAACTAAACAAATTTCATTCAAATTGCATTTTCTAGATATTTTCAGTACGTGGTCTTTGCCATGGATTAGAGAAAGAATTTATTACATATTTTTATGCAATAATTTATTTTTTAAATTTCACACAGTTTACTTGGAATTTGTTATTAGATGAGCATAGTAATTTAACTCAAATGTTAATTTCAGGAAAACTATCTTGTAAGCTTCAAAGGAGCAAAGATTTTAAATGTTCGTTCCTCTTCATATTTAAATATGATAAAACTTCGAAAGATATACCTACAATTGAATTTGTAGGGCAATACTCGTGCCCGTATGTCTCTCTGATATTAATACTTGTTAGTTCCTTATTAAGGGATTAGCAGTGTAAAATCAGACAAATCACGTGCAGATTTTCAAAAGTCTTTCACTCAAATTAGCTATGGCATACTAAGCAAAGCGTATCTGTGATCTAGAAGTTGTATAAAAAGATAAAATTTGCATGAATAAGAAGGGTCGAAAATATAGAAAGATCGCTTGAGTTTCTCGTGTGATTATGCTAACCAATTCGCTAACAGATAATTTCAATTAGCCAGCATCACGTCTTTCATTTCTTGTCATAAAAATGTTAATGGGTAAGCTTGTTATTTAATACAGATATCATTCAGTTTTTAATAAGCTTACTTATTTCTATTTTCATTGACCAATTTTTTTAATTTTCTGTTTTTTTTTTCACAATATTAATGTCAAAATTATTCTGAAAAACAACGTTATATTTTTTTTTCATAGTGTAATTCGTAAATATATTATAATGAGTAGTATGATTTGTTGTTTCAATAACACTTGTTCAAAAGACATATATATATAAATATTAACCGCATTTGTAAAAATTTAAAATTATATATATTCGTGTCCTGTCCCTCTACACAAATTTTTCGTATTTCTAGTGTACTAATGTGAAAAAAAGTCTATTTCAGTTATTTCTTAAAGCTTTATTTTCTTTTTACTTTCTATTACTGGATTTTTATGCGTTACTTGAATGCAGCTTAAAATTGGTAATTATTTTGTCTTTTCTCTTTCATATAGAGGAACACAGCTAGTATTCTCTACCAATTTACATGCAGACTAGATATGCGACCGAACAAATCTTTTTAGAGTATGTAATTATATTATTTGGCAGTATGTTATTCAAAAAGATAATTTTACTGTTGGCCTATAAAAAGAAGATTCATTAGAATTGCAGAATTTAGTTTAATCCTAATTCAAATGAATTTTAGCTTTGGGTTATGGAGATGATTTTTAAGTGATAAGACCATTTAAAATTATTTGTTATTATAAAGTTATAAGTAACATAGATAAATTAATGACTGCCACAAGCAAAAAGTTTCAGCAGGGATACTTAAAATAGATAAAATTTTAAAAAAATTGTAATTAAATTGATTTAATTGGAAATTTATTAAGATCATAAATATCAGACAAGGATATATATTTAATTATATCTTCTCTGACATCTTGATAATGTTATATCATTGTCGAGGAAATGAAACAAATAAAAGGCAGTCATTTAGTTTTAATAAATACATGTAATTTATTCAGTCATTATGATAATTTAGGAGATGTTTGATGCAAATTACTTTTTGAGTTATTGTCCAGTCATGACAAAAAAGTGCGCGAGGTTATGTGAATCACATAGCTAGTGTTAGTAGGGAAAGTAGGCGTTAAATCGAACCGAACGTTTATATATACTACTTGTAGAAAGAAAAACGAGACTCCTGAAATAATTTTGTTAATTCAACGGTTTTAAAAATGGGAATCAAGATATTACTGTTAAACACAACACGCGCGATTCTAAAGAGGAATTTAGTATATCTAAAAAGGAAAGAAGCTAGAAGTAAAGAATAATTAAAATAAAAAAATAAATAAATAAAAAAAGAGGATATATAGACTATAACGCATTTGAGCAACTGAAATCCAGATATCATCATGATGCGTTACAGAAAAAAACTGGAAATAAGTTATTGTTGCATCAAAAAATGCGTTTTTCATTGCCAACTAGTGTTTAAGAAGCCTCCAAAGCTTAAGTTTATTTTACCCCAGTAAAAAATATATACTTTACTTGCACAATTTAGAATACATAATAGGTTCTTATTCTAAACAGCATTTCAGAGTTTCACTTATGCGCTGTTTTCTTAGAACCTATTATCCGTGCATACAAATGGAAAGATTCAACGGAAACGGATCAGAATATTTGGATGATAATTGGCTCTCTTGTCTTCTCCTCAAATGTTTTTATCCGAGCTGGATTGTGTAAAATATTCCTATCTATTTTACAAGACTGTAATCAGTAGACTCACCTGTAATCTATTAAAACGTTTCTCTTCGGAATTTTATTTTCAAATATTGAAATAAGCTCTTCTGAAAAAAATAGCTAAATTTCTGCTTGGAAATTCTCTTTTAATACATTTTGTTCAGTTATTGCAAGCTTATCATTTTATGTCTTTATTACATCGAGTGTAGAATCTTTCCAACCTTTTGTAAGTATTATCTTGCATATAACTGAGTATTAAAGTAATAGTTAAAGTGATATGGCATAGTTAATTACTAAAATGATTTCCTTTGTCGATCCATGCCATTGTATTATTCTTTTAAATTTTGTAGGATAGATTACAATAATGTACATTACAATATGTTTCAAAAACTCTCCCCACTGAGATGGCTAAGTGTTATTTTTCATATGTTCTTGAATACATGAAAGACTTTCACCTTGATAGCTTGGTACCGCTTTATAGTGACAGGTTCCGCCTTACTGTTCTCGGCCAAGGTTGTAAGTAAGAGTGGTATTCGATCAACTCAAGAACAAAAAGGAATAAATTGATCGCGAGTTATGAGAAGTTACATAACATAAACTCTTCGATTTTCTTAAAACACTTTTACTTCTAATGAAGCAAAAATTTGAGATATTTCCCTCTATTTGATTAAGTAATCTGATCCAAAAATGTAATGGCAACAACAGCTCACATCTTAGATAGAAACTCATTTTATGCATTATTTTATGATTTAAGAACAATAAGTTAATAACAATTTATTAGGTATAGTATAGCGGATTAACAATTTGTGGGTATACTAATATTACTGGTTTTGCTTGAAATTCGGTCATCATGATGAGATTATTCTTTGATGCTATTATCAGCAATTATGCGATCAGAATACATAGAAACACAAGAATAAAAATACAATCTATGTTACATTTTGCTTAAAAGCAGTCTTTTCTGAAACTGAGCAATTTACTTGAGTTCATAATTTCTAAAGTATAATTCAGAAGATTTTCCATAACATATAATGACTCATTATGGAAATGGTACATTCGGGTATTTTTGAAATATTGCAAAAATGATTTCAAATTAATATTGTAAAGAAACGTAAGAAAATATATGTCCCTCTTGAAACACTGAGAAAATGGTGTTAAGTTGTGGGTGCAATGCCACCATCTTGAGTAGGAAAGTGTTATTTTATCGAAGGTTTCCTAAATAAGAAAGTTTATTTGGATATTTTAAATAGAAATTTAAAAGTCAATGTCAATTAGTTAGGCATTCAAGACGCATATGTTTTTTTTTATTAGTCAAATGACCCAAAATGATTTTGTTGGTGAAGACAATTAGAAAGAATTTAGATATCGCGAAATACGAAAAAAGTGTAAAGATCTCAAAAAGTGTTTTCTTAAAAAATGGAACAATACCAGATTTCAAAGATTCTAGAAACTTACATTCTATATCTAATTATTTATAAGAAATAATTAAGAATGAAGAACTGCCAACCAATAATATTTAGCTGACTAACGATATCAAAATGATATTTATAACTGGCGTAATTACATTATTACAGCTAATCCACAATATTAAAAAATCATTGCTTACATCAAAAGTTCAAGGAAAAGAATCATACCATTTTTATTATGAGACTAAAAATTATGTGTTTTTATAAATATTTTTATGATACTAGCTAGTGTCTTATAATTTTGTTTCTTGTATGCTATTTTTTCAAAGAATCCATTTCTATTATGGAAATCAATATGTCTACTTCTATTATGCAAATAAATAAAGTAAGGGTACAAATTTAACTGTGAGCCATTGTAGAAAATTTCAGGCTACATAGAATTCTAAGGTACTATCACATTGTTTTATTAATAAGTCAATAAAAATAACTATTGAGAATTTTGATGACGCAAGAGCCCAACATGACTTTGTTTCATCAAACAAGGTATAACTGTTATCTAGACGTTTGCAAAAAATATAAAAAAATTTGGTTGACTTGAAGGATAGAGAAAAATCGTTAGAGTATCCCAGGGCGCGTCACCCCTGTTTACCAAAGACAGAAAACCCCATGGGGAAAAAAAGAGATTATTGGGATGCCTTGGACCATAATGCCTGGACCTACCTGAAGAAGGTAAATCCTTGTAGACAAAATAACCATTGAAATAGAGAAAGAAACAATAAATCCAACAACTATTATTTTGCTACATTTACAATTACATTGAAAATATGACAAAATGTTAAAAACTTGGTCACAATTAATATATCTGAAAGAATTCATTAAGATAGAATTAAATAAATAATTAGGAAAGAGAATTTCTACTTTTTATAGTTCAGTATAAATGAATCCGAAAAACAGTTTCATTCGTTTGCAAATCCTTTATGTTAAAACAGTAACAGAGGTGCGAAAAGGAGTGGAAAATCTGAATAATTTCAAATTTTGAAAAAGAAATTCCCATGTTTCCACCGGGATGCTTTTGCGTTAAATTTTGATATATTAATATAGGGCAATTGGTCATCCATCAAATCATAAAGTGTTGATAAATTATAAGATTCAAATTTTGAACATATTTTTCTTAGATAACTTTTATGTTTATATAATCCCTCCTATGGGTGATTAAACTGTACATCGACCTGTTTTATCTTGTCTAAGAATAACTAAAATGAGTTGATTTTGGAATAACAATGTACGAGACTGTAAGATACTTAAATGTAACTAAAATTTTATTTAATAAAGTTTCTTAAATACTGTCTTTTAGATTATACATTATATTGCATAGCCGTATGAGATGTCAAATATCGTAAAGCGGCTTTATAGCTCTAACTTGTTTTATAGTTTTCTCCTACTTTTGAGATTAGAATATTATGGTTTGTTCAAGTTTTTTAATGGATCAATAAATCTATATTCGATTATGATATCTATTATATTCCAGATTATTGTGTACAAAAACGTATTACAAATTTTTCATCTAACTCTCAGCTTTTGGAAACGTACTAAAAATCTATGGCACTGAATGTAGCAATCAGAAAAAAAAATATTACGTAGAATACTGAATCTAGCAAAAACATTGCATATTATATCATAAACAGAACAAATAATAGCACTCTAAGAAATTTCAATGATAATATAATATGCATATTAATGTTCATTATGTATATTTTGAAACAATTTCTAGTACAAATTAATATAATCTGAGGATTTTAATAATGCAAAATTGTTTTTATGTTTTTTTAAAAAAATTAATAACCAATTTGTTGGCCGAAGTAAATAAATTCTTTGTATTGTCACATTTAAGATTGTTGTATAACATATTCAAAACTTGTCATTCGAAAGTTTCTTTTTACAATTTATTTCATTCGATTACTGTCGGAATTTCCAATAAAAAGTAATCTCACTGAAAAAAAATAAAAATTTCAGTGTATTGATGGCACTATTCAGTGGTGGATTGAAGGGTGGGCACTGGGGCAAGTAACTTCCTCCCTACTCTCATAATTTCACTCACACTGAAAATAATATCCAAACAAAATTTCCCAACCAAATTGTCAATATTAAGTCGTTATATCTCCTGTGTAAGTCTAGTTTTTACGTTCATATTTTTTCGAAGTCAAAATCTTATATTATTATAATAGGAGAATATGATATTAAAATCTGCATTTTTAAGGTAATTTGATATACAGCAAAGATATGGCATGAGGGTACTTTACATAAAAAAAAGAAAAGAAAAACGTTACCCCTTATTCTCAATTTCTTTTAAATCCATTACTGGCCTACTTATTCTGACGTTGGGCTATTCGCGTTTTTCTTTTCAGTAACCTCGAGGAATTTTAATAATTTGAATTGTATAAAATTACAGTTTCTCCTCAACTGAAATGAAACGCGATTAGGTAAATCAGAAAAAGATTAGTGCTGTAAACTGACATAGAGATGAGTGAGGTTTTATGATGCAAGAGCCAAATGTGGCTATGCTGTGTCACACAAGATATAAATCAGACTTAGATAGTGAATAGAATTGAAAGGGACAAGTGAAATAGAATTGAAAGGGACAAGTGAAATAGAATTGAAAGAGGAAAAAAAAGGTATTAATGGATAACAATATCCTGATAAATATTTGTAAATTGGATTTGAAACATCGTAATTAATGCTTTAGATTGAAGTGACTCCTAATTAAAGTAATAAGATTCGAATCGAAGCTAATCCAGAGGTTCTTGAATCGGAACGAGTGATTTGGTAAGAAATTTAATTATTACATTATAAATTAAGATGAGTGAGTGAATGTAAATTTTATTGGCGCAAGAGCCAGATATGGCTATGCTGCGTCAAACAAGATTCAACTTTGGTCTAGACGTGAAGTGGGAAAAAAAAAGATAAAAAGTGGTTGACAAGAAGGAGGATCGAAAATAGAGAAGGATCGCTAGGGTATCCCAGGAGTGCATAAATTAAGATGAACTGAGTTAAGATGAATTCGAATGAGAATGATCTCACATATTCTTTGGCAGTTGTCCTACTGTTACGTAACTTCAGAGTTTTGAAACTATTGACTGTTTAATTCGACTTTAAGATGGTTGAAGAGTTAAATAATGAAGGAAATACGTCAGACTTGTGATCGACATTTAACGATATTTTCCTCACTTCGATCATTTTTGCGAAAAAAGCTATTCTTCCCACTCATAACTTCATACAGCCAACTTAGTGCTCAGTTTCCCTTTTTGTTGATGCTCTGCAAAGCACCTTCTGTACCCCCTAGTGATCTTCCAACATGAACTCTCCATCCAACATTCAGCCTCAGACGCACAAGAAACAGTTTGACAAATGGGAGAAAAGTAAATGACTCCAGAATATGCAAATATCATTCTCCAGACACGTGTTTCTCTATTTAAGGAAGATTCGAAGCGGAATCCTGCTGGTCTGGGGTCGTGCAATCCTAGCGTAGAAGGAGGAAGCAATTTGTGCAGAAAGGCGTTGCCGACCACGAATCTAAATAGCGTTTCCACATCCCGGCAAGTTGGCCTCCAAAATCAACAGGAATGAGAGTTCTTTGGAGGTGAAGGTAAAATTGAGAACGAAAGGTGCAAGGGGTTGTCCGAATATTTAAAAAACATTTGGAAAGACTCTAAAAGGCAACAGATTTCTAACATACTTTTCTCTCTCGTGCATTTAATATCCCATATTATTTTCTAATAACATTTCCTGTGCGTATTCATGTTTTAGTTTCTTCCAGGATAAGGTTCTTTGAATGAAGCTTCTGAATGATTTTGTTTCTAGTATTTAAATTTGCGTGAAACTTCAGTTGTTATAAAATAGCTCTTAAATTGAAATTTAGAAAAGTAGCTATTTATTATAGAAAACATTTATGTCGAATTTTTTTTATCATCGAATAGAGAGAACGATAGTGATATAAATTATTCCAAAATTTTGTAGGACAGAGGAATTGCCAATTGTGAAATTAGTGAACTTAAAATCATTTATGATTTTCTGAACTGTTACTATAATGGACTGCATATGGATTTTCAGCTCCTTGTTGGGTATTAATTTCAAATTGATACCAAATGGTTAGCCTCTAAAAATATCTCAATGAAGCACATAAAATACTTTCAGGTTTAGTTTAGTTCTTATTAACGTCACACTAGAAGCAACACGAGGGCTATTGGCGACGGACCTCGTAATTTTGAACCCCGGTCAAGTGACGAAGACGACACCTGAGCTGGCACCCCCTCCCCTAACATCCACACCACACCACACCAACGGAGGACTTTGGGCCTCGAATAGATTTAACGTGCATCAGCCCCGGCTACACGGCGGGTCTATGGCGGCCAAGGATCGAACCCACGACTGAACGAAAACCGCCGGCCGCTAGTCCACGACCTTGACCACTAGGCTACCGCGGCCCAAAATACTTTCAGGAAATAAACAGAAAATTGTTTACTGAAAATTATTATTCACTACGTTTCCAAGATCAATTAATTTCATAATTTTCTTTTTTTAAAATATAAATTAGATTAATTTTCCACGCCACCAGCACAATGGTTGAAGAATTTCATATTTTCAGTTCCCATCAGTCTTAAGTGAAGAAATATTCTACTGCTTTATATCAACATTTCCTAAAAGTTTTTTTCCTGTGATCCAATTATTATTAAGATTCCTTTTCGTGACCCACTAAAAACTTATTGCTTATTTTGAGATTTATGGGTAAAATAAAACATTATTTAAATGTTTATATATAATTCTCATGTACTTAAATAATAGCTTATATGAAATTACTGCAAAAGTAACTGCAAAAAGGAGATTTTAACAAGATCAAATTATTGTTCAAAAGTTAGTTTTTTCCTCCTAAAAACTTTACGTCTGGAATAAAATATAACTTCATTCTCAGATACGGTTCGATTTCCAATCTGTTTCTATATTTATTTTTCAGGATTGACAACGTTCCGGCTTCATACTTTAGGTAGTCATAAAACCGTAAGACATTTTACAGCTTTTTCTGCATAAACTGGGTACTTTTGACGATACGACATCCAAAAATACATTACTGATATCCCACTGTATATTTATTTAATACGTCTCACTCCAGTTCAATTAATAATCAACATCTAAATCTAGTAATTCTGTTTCGAATTCTATGCTAAATATAAATGGGTTTCTGTATTATTCTTTGTCGCTGTTAATTAAGGGAAAACATTCGTCAAATGCAGTCTCCAGGTCTAGAAAATTTCTTTAATAGCAGCTAAAATTTCATCCCATAAGGACTACGCGTTTGTTACCTCATTTTGCAGTTTGTTACCTTTATAAGAGCTTTGTGATTAACAGCTTTTATGTGACATGCCCACAAATTAAGTTTTCCTATAGCAGCTACAGCATTTTCTTGCCTTTAAAAAACAGTAAAATTATTGCCTTATATAGTCCAATTTAAATTATTTAAAAAATCGAAAATATCACAAAGCTATTGCGTATCGCATTATGAATTTTGATATCATAAAGCGGAAAACGTGGGAAACGCGGCAATATTTTTTTCGTGACCCGATACTAGATCACAACCCACCATTTGGAAAGCCCTGATGTATATTAAGTCTTTCAGGAATCGAATATTGAACTTGTAATCGTTTGATTGCCAAGTCTATTTGCATACAACAATTCATTGTGCTCTTCCCATAAAAAAACTGAAAACAATGAAAAGCTATATATTCGTGAGAAAAATTCTCATTAGAAATGCATTACTTACTAGGCTGTAAAAAATAAGCATAGAGCATATCTTGCTACTTCCTGGTTTAAACCTTAATAGCAAATTTGTTGTTACATTAAAATATTTATTATAAAAAAAGTTAGATTGTTTTTATAAAAGGACATTGATACTGATTTTCAAATCTTTGATTCCGAAATATATATTTTAGAAACGATGATTTTGAGTTTAAATACGGCAGAATTGGGTAAAGAAATATTTAAATGGAAACCATAAAAGTATATAGATGTATTATTTCAAGTGAGAAAAAAATCCTTTTCTTTTATTTTCTATTCATCAGTAACAAAAGAATTCATATAATTAGATTATCATACAATCTCAAAAATAAGGCTTAAATGTAAAAGGCGGCTTGAATTCTACGTTAAATTCAAATTTATTTTGTGAAATATTACCCTAAAATCACCAAAATGCATTTCCATTTTGGGGAGGAAAACATTTTACAAATCAGAAACTTGAAATTGAAATTTAAGTCAAATTAAACTTTGAAAATTTAATCCTATCAACGTAAGAGGAAAATTAAGAAATGCTTATAAATAAAAACAATTCTACTGCTGACATAAAAATATCTAAGAATATAAGAACCGTGGGAAATTATTGACAAAACAATAATCAAGTGCACAATACTAATTTGAATTTATAAGGATTATGGAAAGGATGCCCTTTTTGGAGCAGAGTATAGATTGAAGTTTAAGTTAAAATTAATAATGGCTTAGGAATCATACTAATAATATTGTCTCGTAATTTTGAATCCCTGTTAAAGATGACTAAGATAATATTTTTACATCTCTTTTTTTAACTTCCACTAAATCCAATTCTGATTTAAGTTCTAAATTAAAAAATTTCAAACTTTTTGTATACACGTAACGAAAAACGTTGGAAACTTCCGAGTTCACATAAGTAAGAAATATAAAAATTAAGATTAACAGAGCTTTTCTTTTTTGCTTATATTAATTTTTTCATCCCGACAGGAAAAAAAATATATTTCATTGTATTTATTTGTATAAAATATTTAAATTTAGATAAATCATTTCAGCCGTTATACATTTGTTGAATATATCTGTTTATTAGAGTTTATTATACTTATGAATGAAAATTATGTTTTAAAAATACGTTGAGTTATTAATGTTTGTTTTTTATATAACTCGCAAGAAGATACTAAGAATATACAAATGCACTTTCATATCGGGTGATATAATTTTCAAATTAATAATATAACAAAAATCATTTACTTCCATATAAATTTCTCAATTTTGTGGAATTTCCAGACTCTTACAAGAAAGGCTTTTTTTTTTGAAATTTTGTCTTAAAATACTTTTTTTACCCAAAGTTTTCTTTAAAAATCCAGATCTTTACCATCTCGGTAGAGCATACATTTCATGTAAATACTAAAAGTGATGAGAAAAGCTTATCTAAATAAAAAGAAAAAGCATTGTTTTCTGAAATGCTTGAAATTAAATGTGTGATAAATAGTGCATTCAATATGACAGCCACTCAATTTAATATGAAAACTATCGCAGTTTATTGTATTTTAAGAAATTTTCCATTTTGTAAATCAACAAAACTTCCATATATTAACTTAATGAAGATAATATCTTCATCTAAAATTTAAAAATTGAATTTATTTTGCTCTTAAAAACTTTTTGAACAATGTAATTTTACAAAAATGGATACAGAAGCGTTCAATACCACTACAGCACATTTTTTCTGAAAATATAATTTTTTCTGATGATTTGATCGATTGTTTGTTAATGTTGCTCTTAGAAGCAACACGATGGACGCGGTAGCATAGTGGTCATAGTCGCGGACTCGCGGTCGACGATTTCCGTCGAATCATGGGTTCCAGCCCTGATGCCACTAAAGATAAGCCGTGAAGCCGGAGTTGATGCATGCTAAATCTGTCGGAGTTGAAAATCCTCCCGCTAGCGTGGTGTAGAAGTTTGGAGAAGCAGATACCAACTCGGATGTCGTCCTCGTTACTTGACCGAGGTTCAGAATAACGAGGTCCGTCACTAGTAGCTTTCTGGTAGCTTCTCAGTGCTACGTTGACAAACAATCACGTAATCACATCACATCCCATAAAAGCAGCACAAGAGTTGCAGATCTCGTTATTTTGAATCATGATCAAATAAGAAAGACAACATTTGAGCTAAGCATTCTATTCTCCAAATTTCCACACTACACCAACGATAGGACATTGAGCCTCGATAGATTTCACATGCATCAGATCCGCTACACGATAGGTCTTTAGTAGCATCAGAGAAATTATTCCCGCTGAATCGTAAGGATTCTCATTCACGATTCAACGGAAATAATGTCTCCACGAGCTTGCGACCATTGCCACTGTTTTACCTTTTTGAATGAAATTTAATTTTAAAAATCTGAACTTCAGAAAGAAAAATAATTTGCAAATCCTTGATAATTAACGAGCGGAACTTTTAAGTTAGCGGATGCCTATTAAGAACTTCTGCATCTATAAACCGTTATTGTAACTATTGCAAATCCATTTACATAGCATTAAGTTCCTTTATGGTAAAATAAGAGACCTTCACTTGTTTGACTTCCATTGTGGCCATAGAGCTTGTTTTGAATTGTGTTAATGGGTGTAGTTGGCGAAAGTCATTATCAAGGTATATAAAAAACTGAATCATTCTTCTCCCATTCATGACCACATAAAAGAAACGGTTTGAATGCTTCATCCAGGAAACGCATGTCAGGAGAAGTGTTGTAAATTTATGTACTGTTTTTCTTCTGGGTGGCTTCTCTCTCCCTTTCTTACGCAAAACGAAGAAAAACACATCAGAAATAAAATTCGCCATCCGCATCGGATGTTGAACTCAACCGTTTCTGCATAAATAAAGATTTTTATTCTTTCATTCCAAAATCTTTTGGGATTTATTAAGGATTTTTCGTTTTATGTACCAAAATATTTCATAAAAAAGATAAATTATTTTTCGGTAGTTCGTTATCAGGACCTTCATTTAGACAATGGGTTAGCTGACATAACTAACCTACTGTCTAATATACTTTTCAACTTCATCTCTCATGTTCAGTATTTACAGCAGGAATTTATGCCAATTTCAAAGCATTGGACAACGTGTCAAGTCGACATGGGAATAACTTTATTTTTTTTCTCGGATTCCATGAGTGTTTCGCAATCATTAAGTCACCCAACTTATTCAACTCATTCTTTGATCATTAAACCATTAAAAATAATTTATAATATAAAGTCCTCAAATATAGAATTAGTTTTTTTGTTGGATACCTTCTCATGTAGGTATCAAAGGCAACGAAAAAGTTGATAACGCTGCTAAATTTGCATCCGGTACATACCACCTATCATTCCATACTGCGATATATTAAAATACATTAAAACGACTATTTATAACCACCTAGAAATAGGTAATAAGTTGCATCATATAAAACTAATCATATTTCAATGGAATCCATTTTCATGCAGAAGACGAGAAGTTATTGTGACATGTCTACGTATAGGACACTTAAGATTAACACATAGACACCTTTTATTACGAGAAAACCTCCCATTGTATAATCATTGTGTTTGTCCTCTTACAGTGAGGCATATTTTAATCTAATGTTCTGCTTTTAACTCTGTTCGTTTTAAATATTTTAAATCGTATACTCTTTCTTTAATTGACTTGATTGAGGAAAATCCCCAACCAAATATATTTTACTTTTTAAATGACATTCATTTTACCCCATTCATGTAATTTTACGACATTTCATCTTACTCTCTATCATAGATTGGAATTTTTGTTTGTTTTATCGAAGAAAAAATTTAATATTTTAACCTGAGTTTGACTCAATATATCCCTAGAGGATTCAGTGAAATAAATTTAGCCAATCAACCGACATAACATCTCTATCGACAAATTCAAGCATTAAATAAATTTCAGCAATTTCCCAATCGTGGGTACTCCCTCTTTAGTTGAACAATAAAAATTCTACAATACAAGCAAACTCTTCGCCCTATAATAGCGTATGCTGCCCTGTCTGGAGCGCAGTAGTTCCAACCCACATAAGAAAAAAAGAACAAATCCTGTAGCGTAAAATTCTAAGAATAATAAATAAGGCTTCCAGGTGTGTCAGAATTAGTCGAATACATACTGATTTTAACTTTGAAAAAATCAATACATTGATAATTAAACGTAAGAAATGTTTCTACATCAATAGAATAACCCGATAAACCAATTATTAGAGCTCAAACACTATTCACAAAGTCATATTTCACATTTAAGTTTGCAACAACATAATAGCAGCTGCCATAAGGTACAGTAAAACTAAAGATCAACTCTACTTAGTTCTTCAATTTTCAAGCTAGGAATGCATTCAATTTGGCCAACTTACGTTTGCGTTTCATAGCAGCATTTTATGTTTCTGATTTGTATTTTTGGTCCTCGTATGCAATTTTTACCTCTCTGGATATTTTTTTTTTTCATTGGTTTTCTTCAATTCTTTTCTTTTCTTCCTTTATCGGATTTCTGAAACTGAATCACAATTTAAAGATTATTATTTTGCAAACAGGAAATTATTGTCTACAAAAATTAGGTTATTTAGATCATGAATAAGACAACTCTATGTAAATTTTGTCCTTCTACATTTTTTCATTTAATTTTACTGCTATCCGGTTTCGATGAAACATACTAAATTCAAAAGACTAAATTAGATGAGTAACGATAGTACAAAATAATAATAATAAATCAACATCTTTCGCATTAATTTTGCAGACACGGATTAGCTGTTCAAATTTACAAATATAACGAAAGTAAATTTGTTGCCTTGTGCTTTGAAAACGGAATATTTGCATATAAGTACCTTGTACACCAAGCATTCCAGTGGAAGAGTAATGATGTGGTAAATATTATTTTATTACTAACGGATAAAATGTTAGCTTTTTTTTCTGGATTCAAAAATTCTGAATTCTGGATAATGGTCTGTGGATTCAAAAAAAAAAAAAACAGCGCATTTGAATCGTACATTAGTGAATTTTGCTGTTCGTTATCAATAATTATATATATTTAGAAAATTCAAAACTTAAAGCTGTGAAATTTTGATTAAAACCTTCGTTACATGCTGTTATGTTGACCGAACAGCAAAGATATTTGTTGTAGGCCACGAATTTGACATATTGCTATGGTATAATGGAAGAGCATTTACATCTAATTTTCATACACTAATATATCCTGTTCCTCAGAATTATAAGTAATCCAAAGCACAATTGAAATATTTTAATACGAGTTCATTTTTATAAACACTACACAAGGGCAACACGTGTTAATGTGATATATATGACGCCGGTTGAAGTGAGAAAATTGTGGCTCCCCTCCCTTTTTGTCGAGAAGGGGATGTAACAATCACATGAAACTTGTACTCATAAGTGAGAGGTAAAAACGGAAACGAGCTCCAAGATGATAGACAATGAGAAAAAATAAAGTTAGTTACTTCTTATAGACGAGGTCTTTATTTAAGTCTGAGTAAACTAGCGAGAAAAATTAGCCATATCACAGTTATTAATTATTCTTAAAAAATAAGATCTGTTCTACTTGTTTTTCCATTAAGAATATTATTTTTGTCAGATGGCAACAAACTATAAATTTTAATCTCGAACACTTAACTTCTTATTAGAATATATTCAAAGAGTTCATTAATTAAATTAATTTAATAAAAGTAAGACTTATTAAGAGATATAATTTAAATTTGTTAATTACTTGGATAAGAAATTTGTCATAAATTACAAATTCTCAAAGGTGAAAACACTTACGTTAAAATATCAAACAAATAAAGAAAAATGAAAAAGGCCTTAACATTTTCATTAGTTTTTTAGCATAAAATATTAAAATTAATGAGCTGAGAGCGAAAAGGAAATGGTGAAATATTTTATTTGCAATATATATCGGTCAACAAGTATTACAAAATGAAAAGCAGTTTATTTACTGTGATACTTTAAAATGTGAAACTTTAAATACGGACAGAAAAATTATTCCTTTATACCAGGGGTCTCCAAACTTTCCAGCCTTAGGGCCATATTGATTACTCCAGTAAATTCCAAGGGCCAAAACCATATTATCATTCATTGTTGCCGGTGGTAAAAAGTTGAATCAGTCCACTAGTGGTGTAAAATATGATTACTTTTTTGCCAGATGCCTCTAGCGACGGGAACGCTTTAATTTTATGCCTCTAGCGACGGGGACGATACTCATTTAATTTCTGCCAGATGCCTCTAGCGACAGGGAAGCTTATGTATTTTCCGTATCGTATGGGTATCCGTTATAATGGGGTACCCGCATCGTATCGCCATAGTAATCATTGATTACAAAAGTAATGAAATACACAAGTAATCATTGATTACTTTTTTCTTCAGTAATCGTTACTTCGGTTCCTAACGAGTAACGAGTACTCAAGTAACGAATGAGTATTTTTTTTACATGAAAAAAAAAGTCCGAAAAAGTACGCCACGTTTAAAAAAGGCTGCAAATCGGACTAAAGTCCGCAAAACGGCAACACTGCATATTATTAATTTTCCTGTCATTATCTGTAATTTCTAGATTAGTCGTAGAGTACGAGTGAGCCATGAGGAGTAACGTGACAGGACATCTGGTGGACACAAGCGGAAATAGTTAGTACCTTCTATCGCTATCAGATGGCGCTAATAGCACTTACAGAATAATCTCGTTGGTTCGAGAAAGTTCTGGTGTCTTCCACTCACTTCTAGATGGCAGTAAGTGGAATATATAAGAAGGCTAGTGGCGCAACCACAAGTCAGTTCCTATGACATTGCTGTGAAATAAAATAGTGCGTACCTCCTTAAAACGTGTTTGTGCGTGTTTAAGTTTAAGACATCTTTGTAACAATATTTTGATTTGAATTGTTGCTTTTGTGTGTGATTTAGTAGAATGGAAAAGAAGCGAAAAATTGATAGTGAATGCAGAAAATTCAAAGATCAGTGGAACATTCAGTATTTCGTAATTGAGTCCAGTAACAAGGCGCTATGTTTGATTTGCAATGAAAGCATAGCCGTTCTCAAAGAATATAACATTAAACATCATTATGAAGCAAAACATTTTCAAAATTACTCAAAATATACAGGAAGTTTGCGGACAGAAAAATTCGAAGCTATGAAGCTCGGATTGAAATCGCAGCAATCTTTATTTACAAAACTCAAAACTGAACAAGAGGCTGCAACTCATGCCAGCTTTCGTGTGGCTCTTGAAATTGCAAAACGTGGAAAACCATTCACCGATGGAGAAATGGTCAAAGAATGCATAATCGCAGTAGCCGAAGAAATGTGCCCTGAAAAGGTAAATTTATTAAAAACTGTCAGTATGTCAGCAAACACTGTGGCTCGAAGGGTAGAAGACATCGCTGAAAATATATCCTCTCAACTGTTCAACAAAAATGGACATGTTGAGTGGTTTTCTTTGGCCTTGGATGAGTCAACGGATGTGTCAGATACTGCTCAGGTGTTGATTTATATTCGAGGAGTAGATAAAAGCTATGAAGTGCATGAAGAACTTCTTGATATGTATAGTATTCATGGCACAACTACTGGTTCAGATATTTTTTAGGAGTTGAAATGGCCATTAACCAAAAGAACCTTCGATGGAAAAACTTGAAATGTATTACAACTGATGGAGGCAAAAACATGAGTGGGAAAGAT
Source organism: Nephila pilipes (assembly GCA_019974015.1). Lineage (NCBI taxonomy): Eukaryota > Metazoa > Arthropoda > Arachnida > Araneae > Nephilidae > Nephila > Nephila pilipes. The sequence goes on from BMAW01052851.1 coordinate 53,125, forward strand.
AAAGGAGTGGTCGCTCTTGTGTCAAAGGCTGTAGAAAATGACGGTGGTTCAAAACCAATAGTCTTACATTGTATCATTCATCAACAGTCTTTGTGCGGAAAATGTTTGGATATGTCTGAAGTTCTGAAACCAGTCATATCAACTGTTAATTTTATCAGATCTTTTGGGCTGAATCACCGACAATTCGTGCAATTTATTGAAGAGATTGGAGAAAATGACTTACCTTATCATACTGCCGTACGTTGGCTTAGTTGTGGGAAAGTCCTTCAGCGCTTTTTTGAACTTCGAGCAGTGATCGAAATTTTTTTGAATGAAAAGCATCGCCCTCTTACTGAATTGCAAAACAACGCATGGCTGTGGAAGTTAGCATTCTATGTTGATTTGACAAAACATGTGAACGAACTGAATTTGAGATTGCAAGGAGAAAACCAGCATCTTCCTGATTTATACACTAATATCAAATCATTCCGGAAGAAATTGATACTGTTTCAATCACAACTACGAAGTAAATGTTTTTCACATTTTAAAACATGTGAAATATGCAGCCACACCACTGAGACCGAGTTTCCTATCGATTTTGCAATCGAAACTTTGAGTGCTTTGAAAATAAATTTTGATACTCGTTTCTCGGACTTTGATGCCATTGCGAATCAAATTAAGATTTTTCAGAATCCTTTTGATACTGACATTGAAACCCTAGCCCCGGAACTTCAAATGGAAATGATTGATCTACAGTGCAGTGATATAATTAAGAACAAATATCAAAACTTATCTTTGTTGGAATTTTATAAGTGTCTTCCACTGACACAATTTGATAATTTGCATAAATTTGCTCGTGGGCTGTTTTCTGTTTTTGGTACTACTTATTTGTGTGAGAAGACCTTTTCCAAAATGAAGTACACAAAAAATGTTTACAGATCTAAATTAACTGATGAGCATCTTAAATCTCTTTTAATAATTGGTACAAGTAAAATTAGTCCACAACTACAAACTATTGTCAGTGGAAAATCTCAATTACATAAATCTCATTAGTATTTCATATGTCATTATGCTTGTTATAAGTTATTTTTTCATTTAAAATGTATAAAATGTTAGTTGGATTCATTTCAATAATTTGTTAGTTAGTATATAGTAACCTACAACAATGTTATGAGTAGTTAGCCCATGACCATATCAAAGTAGATGTCATATTAATAATTATTCAACATAAAAATAGATTACTTCAGTAAACTAAATTTAATTTGCTATAAAAAATAAATATGTTCTCTAGAAGGAGTTTTCTTTCAAGTCTGCTAGCTCTCCGCGGGCCGGACAAAATCTGTCCGCGGGCCGGATGTGGCCCTCGGGCCGTAGTTTGGAGACCCCTGCTTTATACAATCAAACTAAAATAAAGTAAATGAAAAAAAAAAAAAAAAATTTCAAGAAATAATTGTAAAATTTTAGAAAAACTATTTTTTGATTTATTTGTAAATTTCATTTATAAATGAAATGATCGTTCAAGCCTGCATTCTATTGTTTACTTATTTATATGCATAATTTAAATATGAAAATCATTTACATGATGATTCTCTTTCTGAAATTAAAGCATTTATTTATAAGAATGAATCGCGCAAATAAAATTGATATAAGCCTGTTCAGTTTAAATATCAAATAAAAATGATGGCACTCATTATTTTTTGATGAGGAGTTATGTGAAATATATAATCCATGATTAATAAATTCATCAATCAAAAGTAAAAGAAGGGGAAAAAATCGCGATCTCAACATATGAAAATTGTTACATATTTTAATTTTCATTTAGAATTCTAAATGATAACGTACTTTTAAAAATTACTGCAATCATATTGAAATTAATACAGAGTGGGATCAAAGGTAATTAAAAAGGATTATATTGAACAGTAATAAAAGAGTTTAGTCTTAAAATTGAAATTTATTACACACATTATTACTTATAAACATTTGAACAATTAATATTTATTACTTATGAACTTTTTATTTCTGTTTATCTTCAAAACGTGACTGTCCAAAAATATATTCTTTTAAAAATCATTTAATTTTTTTCAGAATTTATCTTTCATATTCATTCGATTTGTTTATTTCTTCAATTTTTTTTTTTTTTTTTGTAATGTACGTCATTTAATCATTTAATTATATTTTTGCATGCATAGTTTTTAACATTTTTACTTGAATTACTTGAATGCACACTAATAATAATATTTTTATTCATATAATGTTTTTATTTCACATAACTTAATAATTGTTGAGTAATCCCAATCAGTGGATGCTTATTCTGTTTCAATACAGTTAATAGTAGAATTCTAAGCATATTTCATTCTAGAAAGTAACATTCCGTTTTTTTTCCCAAATTATGGAACAGAAAAATGCCTTTCGTCAGAATATTCTTCAAGCAAAATGTTCCAATCAGATGCTCAATATTTATACAAAGAATTCCCAAATTATCAACGCGTGAAATAGATCGTAGAACACTCCGTAGAATTAATTCACTACGCCATGATGTTATTCTGCCTTGCACATCTAAGAAGCTCAAGACAAAAAAACAAACACTTTCTTCATTCACAAACGGCAATCTAAAAACACGGGAATGCAAATGAGACGCGGCTCCCTTTTCTGGGAACTACGGCGCGAAAGAAAACAAAGAAAAATACTTTTGGCGGGAAAAAAGCTGGCGATCGAAATTCATTCGAGACGATTTAATCGCTGACCCCACGCACGGCTTCGCAGTAAATGCATTAGATTTTTAAAGGGAAACACTTGTTGATGGTGGAAGCTGACTTTTGTTTTTTAAAAAAAAGCGGAAAGGAACGGAATGAAAGAAAAATGGAAGGGAAGCAAGAAATAGAATAAATTGCGTAATGGCGGAGATTGGTTGGAAGATAGAATAAGACTGGGTGTATATTTCGTGTTATGTCTGAGATTTTTAGAGATATAAATGTAAAAGATAGCTCCGAAGACGATAATTTTATGTAATGGTTAGTTTCAATTTTATTTTTAAAATAGCGACAAAATGATAGTTAAAATGGAATGATGATTTCATATTTAAAACTGGAAACTTAACTCCCGAGTGTTAAAAAATGTTTTTATTTTAAAAAACTTTGACAGCATCATCTTTCAGTCTAATTTTAAGTGTGGCATTTTGATTATCATCTATATTTTAAATTAAAATTGCTTAACCTTTTTTCTATAATTTTTTTGTGCTTCGCGATCATTTTTTTTTTTATGGGAATAAGAAACAAAATAATATTTACTGGAAATCGAATCTCGTCAAATTTATTCATTATTTCATTGCTTACTGTTTTGTTGATACAACTTTCGTTTATTCCTTGATATTTACGTCTTTATATAAATTTAAATTTATTAACTACCCAAGGGGTTATTGTTTTAGTTAACCCAAAAAGGTCGTACCTGAGCAATTTTCAAAAATTTATCTTATTTTTGCGTATATTTTTCTCTGCTTTCACCAGAAACGAATTAATTTTCAAAAATATTTCATAATTAATTTTTCCTGAATTTTTTATTGGATTGAAATAAAATATATGTTATATATGTCTGATACCTGCTTTCATCACTAATGAATACAATTTTCAAAAAGATGTCGTAAACAACTTCCCCCAATTTTTTTCATTGGATTGAAGTGAAACAAATATAAAAAATTAAGTATTTTATTTACTTATCGATTTATGTATAACTTAAAATCATATGTAAACTGGAATCAAGATATGAGTAAAAATAAATAACATTATTCAGAATTTTAAGTCAGCTGTGAGACAACCATTTTTTTAGCTACCCAAGGGGCTATATAGTTTTAGGTGGATCGCTTTTGGCGTATGAGATCACTTTAATTTTTTTATCGTTTGCCTTAATTTTAATTACAAGTAGCTGAAATAATATTCAATTTAATAATTTATCGTTTGCTTTAAATTTTTATATCAGAAAAGTTTACTATTTTTCATTTCTCTATATTTCATCGTTTACTTTAATTTTTATATTTAATTGAGTAATTAAACAATAATTATTAAAAAAAAGCGCACCCTGGGTGGCTGAATCCATTCTTTCCAAAAATTTGCATAGAACTTTTTAAATTTTTGTCGTCTTTATTTAATAAAAAAGTAAAAATTTAAAAATATTTCACCTTTAAATTTTTTGACCTACTTCTTTCTAATTCCATTCCTATCGGAATATATTTAATAAGTAAGTTTTTTCGATTAGAATAAACTGTTTAAATTTTCTGAAAAAAACCAGCTCGCTGTGAGAATATAAAGCCACTCCGAATACACCGAAAGCTGCTGATGTTACGATTAGGAATTTACACAAAATTAAATAACCGGCTTTACAAAGTGTATATTTCTTTCACAAATAGAAGTGATTGAGGATTTTTGGAAATATTATGTATGATATAAGTGGATGAATATTATAATAATATACCAATTATTTTAAAATTTCATTCGTCGTTTGAATTTAAAACTTTAGAATGTTATTGCACGACTGTAAATGTATTGGGTAATTACAAGATGTTCTGTGAAGCATTAAAACTGTCGATAAAGTTAAAGTTTTTATTGAATACGCATTAAATTGCTTAATAAAACTAAAAATGTTTAACTTATATTTAGTAAAAGTGACATAAAAATTAAAACTTTGTTTGCTTTCTTACAATCGTATTTTCATAGATTAAAATTGGACATTTTCGAATTACTTTTTTAAAATAGTACGCTTTGATTAACAACTCAAAATTAGATAATGACTAACAGAATTACTTATTCAACACTCATCCTTACTCACGCATATAATTAGTTTTGTTAGGATTTTCATTTTGCCCATGCGCAACGAGATTCCAACGAGATGACGATGTAGGCATTTGAAGCGTAAAATGTATAAGGAGAGTATACGAGACGCTTGAATTATATTTCACAAAATAATAGTATTTGTAAGTCATTCAGAAAATTAAATAAGGCTCAAAGAAAGTTTACTTCTTTATCCACGAAATATAAAATTCATGATTTCGAGGCACTGAGACAAATGTCGTCTTAAGTTTTTTTTAAAAAAAGGAAGAATGCAACTCAACTCTCCCACCTAACTGGTTTGATTGATTGTTTATTAGACACGATTAGAAGCAACACTGGGCTTATTGTCGACTCACATTGTAATTTTGAACCTCGGTCAAGTGATGAGGATGACACCTGAGCTTACATTCCCTCTCTAAACTTCCACACAATCTTAATGTGAGGACATTGGGTATTGACAGATTCCACATGTATCAGCTCAGCGGCATCTGAGGGTTTGGTTTCAAAAAACGTCGCACTAAAAGCAACACAAGGGCTATTGACGACGGATTATGTAATTATGAGCCTCTGTCAAGTGTCGAGGACGACACCTGAGCTGGAAACCCCTCCTAACTTACACACCACGCGTGCGGGAGGATTTCGGGCCCCGTCAGATTTAACGGGCATCAGCCCCTGCTACACGGTAGGTCTTTAGTAGTATCACGGCTCGAACCTGCGACTCGACGAAAACCGCAGGCCGCGAGTCCGTGATCATGACCACTAGGGTATCGCGGCCTAGCGGCATCTGAACTCGAACCAAATGACCCAATGGGAAAAGTGCCAGTCACGAGCTCGTGACTATGACAACTCGGCCACCAACGGCTTTTCCTATCTTAGATATTTGACTTTAATCAGAAAATGATGAAAAAATGAATACATGCTGTAATTACGAAAATAAAATGTTCGAAAGAATTTCCCAAATTTAATTCCGAAATTAAATGGGACATTCTTTCGCTGAAATTTGCAATAATGTTTTAGATGTTTCTGATGTCTAACCGTGACTTAATTTTGTTTTACTATTGTTTCTTGGAAACAAAATAATACCGAATATTTCTTATTTCAATTTCTTTCTCTCTCGTCGTATAATGATCATAGTTAAAACTATTTTGAGCTCAATATAAAAATTATAGAAACTTAACTAGAAAAACTTCATTTGCCTGCAATACAACAAACAAAAATAATTAAATTTTATTGCACATGAACCCCTCCTATTATCTCTCTCTCTCTCTCTCTCTCTGTGTGTGTGTGTGTGTGTGTGTGTGTGTGAATTTCTTTTTACCGTTAATTACAAAGTGTTTTTAAATATTTTGAACTGTCAGCATTTATGAAATAAAATTCAGTCTTTTGAAAATCGAATATACTAACAATCAGCAACAAAGCTGTGGCTAAAGTTTGACACTTATTCAAGTGAGTGAATGAGAAAGTGTGTGAAGTTTTTAATGACGCAGGAGCCAGATATGGCTATGATGTACCAAATAAGGTGTAACTGTCATCTAAATGTCTGAAAAGATAAAAAAAAAATTATTGAATTTATTTTAATTATTTACAAATGTGTATTTATAAAATTAAAAGAATAATTTGCATTGGAGCAACTAGTGGAAAACGTACTTGCTATTTTTAGTGTAGAACAGCTTATCAAATTATTATTTCTAATAATATAATTAAATATAATGTTTTTGAAATAGATACATGTATATAGAAAGGTACCTTGTTAATAGGAACTGTCTTTCTTGTCATAAATACCACAAATAATCAAATCTATAATTTTCAATTGTATGTCTAAAGGTCCAATTTCAAATCTTAATAACTATTATTATTTTGGATTAAAAAAAAGTTAGGTTTATCTTCATAATACTTAATATAATTCAAAACAAGTAGATTACCAAAATGTTCATGAATAATAAAATTATATTTATAATAATGTAAGTAAATATTAATGTAAGCAAACTATTTTACCTCGTTTAGTTTAAATCCTTAGTTTTTTAAACACACACACAAACTCTTTAAAAACTTAAAACATTTTTATTTAAGTACCGTAATTATTAAAGAACTAAATTTATCATAAGAAGCAAGATCATTAATACAATAATTCTAATTTTTATAAAAAATTAAAAAAAATACCTTTACTACATCATCTATGTCTGTCAAATTAAAGAAGTCTTCCAAATCATAATAACTTTGCATAGCAAATAAATTTCTGTCTTTTATTTTCTTAGAAATATCTAAATTATTTTTAATGATAGCAGTTTATCTGTAAGTTTTATATGTAAGTTATTTTATTTATACATATAATTTATATAATTATTAATATTAATTAGACATAATTTTAAATTATGCGAAATTATCCTGAAAATTACAGATTATAACATCTAAAAACAAATTTAAAGAATTTATTATGACTGAAATTCTACAAATACTACATAAATATTTTTTAAAAAAGTCAGTAAATTACTTAATAACCAAATCAAGAAGTTCAAAATATTATTTTGATTTAAAAACATACTACTATTTATATATATATATACACACACAAAATTTGTAAAATAAATTGAAGTGACTCAAATTTCTTGAATGATCACACAGAAGTACCACATTCCTTATTTACATACAGGGAGACCTGAATAATTTACTAGGAAAATTTGTTTCCTTTTGTTGCAAAAAGGGTTTCAAGAAAAATTTTGGTTTAAAAATTTGCGATGCAGAATAAATTATATACATTATGTTTAAATGTGAAGGAATCATGTAACTTTTTGTAGTGAAAAACCATATTTATCAATTTTAAGTATTCAATATTGGGATTTTTAATAAGTTTAATTACAGATATATATTTACATATAATTATCTAAACTTGACAAAAACAATTGCTATATTATAATAACATGAACCCGAAAATAGTAAATTTTTTTACAGTACATGCATAAAATCTCATTTAATTTAAATCACAAAATAAATCATTTGCTAGAAAAGATTAATATTCTCGAGCCAACTTCAAGAAAAATATTCGTTCAAAGGAAATAATTACCGTCTGTGAATGAATTAATGAAATATTTCGTAACTGGCGATAAATGGAAAATCAATAAGCATTTCCAATATCGGAAAAATTTACTGATTTATCATTTTTCATTAACTGTGATTGCAAACAAGATTAAAAAAGTTATTGATTTAATATTTGGATAGATCATAGCAGAGCTTTTAAGAACATTAATTTATATGTTTGTAAAGTTTTAATTAAATATTAAACTGATTAAAATTTTCAATAATCTAAGAAAAATTTTACCAAACAATAGTGTTTGTATATGCATTGTTGTTCTAGTTAAATACTTAGCAATAAGTCGAAAATAATTTAAAACAAAACATATTCTGCAAAAATACTCTTTTCTTAAGGTATTTGACAACGTTTCAAGCAACCTCTTTTTAAAAAAAAGATATTTAAATAAATTTTTACCAAGATCATAATTCTTAAAAAGGACCAAAAAGACTACATTTATTAAACAAAGTTTAATAAATTTAAGAAATTAAAGAGAAATTTGTTGAAATTTGACCCAATCCATACAAAATTCTGCTGCATTATACTAAATTTAATTTTTGTCATACACATTTATGACATAGGTTAACACAATAAAATAATAACTAAGCGATATATTTAAATATGAAAAAGTTCTGGATCTTCGTGATAATTTAAGGCTTCCGTCTACCCGCCATTTTGATTTCGTGGACGTAATGTCAATCCAATGGAATTTCGATTTTAATACTCACATCTTTACTATTTGATCTGTTTGAATGCAATAAAGTGCACCTGAAAGAGCAAAAAAATAATGAATGCTTTTGTGGAATTACTTTTCCCCTCCGATTCTTAAAAAATATTTTAAAATATTTTTTAAACACCGAAAAACTTGCAAACAAATCATTAAAATAGGGGGGGGGGGATATTTTTAAAAATCGGTGGAAAAAAATAATTTCACAGAAGACTTCCTTATTTTTTGCTTCTTCAGATGCATTTTGTTGCATTCAAATAGATCAATTAGTAAATATTTGGAAGTTAAAGTTAGAATTCCCCCTTACCATAGAATTAACATTACGTCCGCGAAATCAAAAGGGGGGAGGGGGTAGTCGGGAACCTTAAGGCTCCCATCTACCCGCCATTTTGATTTCGTGAACGTAATGTTAATCCTATGGAATTTCAGCTTTTATTTCTCATATCTGTACTATGTTATCTATTTGAATGCAATAAAGTGTACCCGAAAGAGTAAAAAATAATGAATGCTTCTGTGGAATTACTTTCCCCCTTCAACTTCTTTAAAAAAAATTTATTCTTGTTTTAATGATTCATTATTGAGTTTTCAGGTCTTTAAAGAATATTTTTAAATATTTTTAAAAATTGGAGGGAAAAAAATAATTCCACAGAAGCATTCATTATTTTTTACTCTTTCAGATGCACTTTATTGCATTCAAATAGATCAAATAGTAAAGATGTGAGAATTAAAGGCAAAATTCCATAGGATTAACATTCAGCTGACGAAATCAAAATGGCGGGTAGACGGGAACCTTAAGTTAATTTTTATCAATTTTATCAGCACCATCGTACAAAAATATTTTTAAATTATTTTAATTAAAATAAAAATAAAAATATTTTACATTATTTTATTAAAAGAGGCTTAACAATATTGATAATAATATATAGTTCAAAATTTAGAAATATCTCCGTAACATTTTATAAAATCATGTTTTTAGTAAGTAATGTTTTTAAAAAATCACGTTTTCCAGAAAAAAGCATTTTAATCGGTATCTCCTGATTGGTTGACTGCTATGACGTCATTTTTAAATCGTTATAATTTCGTTTTTAATTATTCTCAATTCAAAACAAAAACTGTTTTGTAAAGCTAATGAGTTGAGTTTTAAAATGATGCACAACAAAACAAAATTGTAAATTTTGGCCCTAAATTAGGTGTTAAACCTAGTTGGTCTCCGTAAATAAACAAGTCAGTTTAATGAATTTTATTACGGGCACCACTTATCTTTTACTTAAATTTATCTGATTATCTCTTGTTTTCCATTTGTGATCTGTTTTTTTGCCTTAGTTTCTAACTAATTACAAAAACGTCCCTTCGTTTAATTCGCGGACTTGTTTAAGGTTCCCGTCTACCCGCCATTTTGATTTCGTGGCCGTAATGTTAATATTATGGAATTTTGACTTTAATTCTCACATCTTTACTATTTGATCTGTTTGAATGCAATAAAGTGCATCTGAAAGAGCAAAAAATAATGAATGCTTCTGTGGAATCACTTTCCCTCTCCTATTTTTAAAAATACTTTTATTCTTATTTTAATGATTCGTTTGTGAGGTTTCCGGTCTTTAAAAAACATTTTGAAATATTTTATAAATAATACTCACTTAATAACTCGAGAAAATATAAAGATATATCAAATAAATTTGACAACATAAAATTCTGCGAGTCTTTATGTATCGTGATTTCATCATTTCTTCTAGAAAAGAAATGTAGGAAATATCAATAAAACACGTGGCAAAAACAAGGAAGAATTATACGGAGCTTAATACTTAAGACATTGTAACTAAAAACATCACGATGCTAGAATAGAATATCTAATGAAATAACGAGATAAGAGATAACTTCTTCGAAATATTTTTACATTGTTATTCTGTCTAGACATGAGCTAAAGATGAGCCAAATTTGAGATACAATTGTGTTTCCTACTTAAGTAGATTGTTCTTTTTTTAAAAAAAAATGCTTAACATAAGACTTTGGCAACAAAAACTATCAAGCTAGTGATCGATTCGCTGTAGTATTTATTTTACAGTCATATTTCTTCAAATATATGACTTGTAAAATATATGATTCATCGCATGCTTTGGATTTTATCCATTATACAAGGAGATCTCCGAAACTCACTTAACAGTTTTAATGGGAATATTTGTAATGTTTTATAATAGAATATATTTATTATAAAACATTAAAATTATACATAAGCATGTGTATCATGTATATATAAAGTTATTGTAAAGCATATGTTTATACTCGATGTTATACATTTTTTGTACTATTGATATGGAAAACAATATTTCTTAAGCGGACATCATAGTGCAGTTCGTAAATTCGAGCTCTTTTTATAACATTTTTCATATCAGTCTGCAATATCTCTATAAGCTATATCTCTTGCATTTTCTTACAGATATTAGTCTTGAGTTGAGAAATAACTTTGTAATTATTTGAGAAAAGACCAGTTCCTCATCAAAAGACCAGTTCATGTTCCTCGAATACGCCGTCGAGTCAATGTTCCTCGTTTTACAGCTTTCCTAGACACGATCAAGACTGGCATGGCTGCGAGCAGAACGGGGTCTACCAGTTCTTGGAGAATATTTGACATAATCTTGTGTCACGAAAACCAAGATCAATATCACCGACTTGGAGTGAGTGACAGTTAAGGCTTTCTATGCAAGATCCAAAATCCAATCAAATCGTTAATGTGTAATGAAGGGGTGTAGTGAGCGTAAAGCTATTTTGCTATATTGTCTATATTGTGCTAAATACTTATTAAACTATAATTTAGACACAAAAGAAAGAAGAAAAGAGTAAAAATGGGTTGACAAGAATGAGAGAGAATGTTCTCTCTCTTTGGATATTCCGGGTTAACCAAAGACAACAACCCCTATAAGGAAGAAAAAGATCACTAGGGTATCTCGGGATCATGATTCCCGTACTTACTTAATGAATGCAAGTCCCTGATGAGAATATAAGGCTAGGAGAAGACCTTCTTAAATAAAAATGAAGCACATATGTTCTCTGTGCGAGAACATTTGCTCACCTATGTATTCATCCATAACTAAAATTACAAATTGGTTTTCAGATATAACAAAAAAAAATTAATTTTCACAAAGTTATTCATATTTTAAATTACAAAGGGAATTTTGGCTCTGAGGAATTCACATCCCGCTTTAGCAAAGTAATGGACTTTTGGCGATGGACAGAGTGCCTTGGAACCGTGGACAGATGATGGGAATGGCAATTAAACTCTTTTGCTATTTTCATGAGATATTTGTTCGAAGGTTGTCCAAAAAGCGAGAATGCTCAGTTTCTTAAAAATCGAAGAGGTAATGTTTTGAAAAATAATTACAAATTCATGTGTTAATTTTCTGCGCAGCCGCTTCTTTCGCAACGCGCATTGTGAACCGAGAGATGAGCTTTCCTATACTTACGCCCCCCCTTTCCCCCCAAAAAAAAAATCTCCGTCGCCTATCTAACCCACTATTAAATAATACTCTGGACGAAACCACGGACTACTGATAAGGTCGGAAACCTTTTGCCACCTATAAACGACTTCAGATAGGTAAAACAAAGAAAATATGACGGTACCAGATCAGGACTGTGAGTGGGGTGGTTGATTAGGTACAAATAGAATGAGTCAAATATTTGCGTGCTCTGTCAAACGCACTCGCTCTATTAACATTCCCCTTGTTTTATCCTGCATCGTCCTCCATAATTTTTTTAGGATTTCAAAGTATCGTTTAGCATTCACTGCTTCTAAAGGGGAAAAAACTAATGACAAGATCTCTTTACGGTGTTAACCCTTTCAGGGTCGGTGGTATATTTTTTTTACCACATATTTAGCACCCTAAAACACTCTGTAAAATACCTTTTCCCCCCACACTTTTACCTTCAAATGGTAACTAATAGTGTTATTTACTTAAATTAGATGGTACAACCATACAGAATTATTATAAAAATGATTGCTTTGAATCTAATGAATACCTTTATAAAACAAATGGTTGTTTTATCCCTTACAGAAATGTTTCTGAAATGAATTGAAACATTTAATTTCATCAGCTGTGAGTGAGTGAATGTAAAGTTTATTGGCGCAAGAGCCAGATATGGCTATGCTGCACCAAACAAGATTAAACTGTGGTCTAGACGTGAAATTGGAAAAAGGTAAAAATGGTTGACAAGAAGGAGGGTCAAAAATAGAGAAAGATCGCTAGGGTATCCCGGGAGTGCGTCACCCGTGTTTACCAAAGACAGTAAACCCCATGGGAAAGAAAAAGATCACTAAGGTAATTTCATCAGCTAACCAATCTACATGTTTGAAACTTTATGTAAACATTGCTAATGTCTCAAAACAAAATATATATAGTGTCCGTTTCATCCTTCAAACTATGTGGTATGAAATTTAAACCACCGCCCACACAGAGAGTTAGAAAGCAACAGATGGACGCACTAAAATTTTCGAATCGGATTGATATATGACTGTTCACTTTATTACAGTGAAAGATACAGGTCGTAAACTTATTATAAAGTGCCAGTGAGGCAAAAATCGAACTTATTCTCCGAATAAAAGAAATTTAAAACAGGAAAAAAAAATTATATGCCAAGTCTTGCAAAAAAAAAACCAGATTTAGTCATCTAAGATGCGCTTTTTTTCATAATAATTATTAAATTACTCAGTTAAATAAAAGAATAAAAAGCAAACGAGGAAGTATCGGGAAATGGACAATAGATAACTTTTCCGATATTAAAATTAAAAGAAACGGTAAATTATTAAATTGGATGTATTTAAGCTAAATGTTATTAAAATGTATACAAATGATAAATTATTAAATTGAATATATATCAGCTGCATGCAATTTAAATTAAAGCAAACGAAAAAATATTAAATTGAATATATTTAAGATAAATGTAATTAAAAATGAAGCAAACAATAAGAAAATTGAGAAGTGATCTGGTACGCCAAAACGCTTCACATAAAACACCAGCCCCTTGAGTGGCTAATAAAAATTTATCAACGCTGTGCGCGCCCACGAAAAGACATCAAATAAAAGCGCAAAGGGAAAAGGATTTCTCAAAACCAAAAATATTGCAAAAAAATCTAACAAAGCAAAGACGGAGGGAGAGTCTTCGCAGTTATCTAAGATAGAACTGGCATGAGACAGCAGAATACGGACTTGTTGTTGATAGACATGAGACTTGCAAATGATAATTGATGTATAGCGTTAGCATAAAATAAGTTGACGATAAGCTATCGACAATTGAGGGATGACAGTAGGGATTCATTGCCTGTAGCGGTGAACTTTATCAAAGAATCTAAGTAAACTAAGATGTAAATCATTGAAGAAAGATATAACAAAAGATACAATACATCAAAGAGTTACCCGCTTTGTAAGAAGAACAGAAACCTGAGCGTACTACCCATAAATACTTCAGAATAAGGAGGGCTGACCTTTTTTTTTTTTTGACACATTTGTCTATGATATATGTGAGAGGGTATGTTACGAAAGCGAACAATTACCGTGGACAGCTGGTTTTTGAACTCTAACAGATCTACTCTTAATTTTATTTATAATAGCCTTATAGTCTAATTTTAATTGATTTTTTAAATATATATATTTATAAGAGGGGGAAGAGTCTTCGAGGACGTCTAAGATAGAACTGGGTGGAGACAGCCGATTAGAGACTTTTTATTGATAGACTTGAGATTTACAAAGGATAATTGATGTAGCATAGTGTCAGTATGTGATAAAAATAGACGTTAAGCTGCCGACAATTCAGGGACGACAGTAGGGGTTCATTGCCTCTGGCGATGGACGTTATCAAAGAATCTGAGTAAACTAAGATGTAAATCATTGAAGAAAGGTATTACAAAAGATACAATACAGCAAAGAGTTACCCGCTTTGTAAGAAGAACTGAACCCTTAGCCTTAGGCATCATATGGGAATCTTGAAAGAAAGGATGATTTCTCCTAAACTGAAAAGATCTCGGGATACCGCTTTAGCGGTGATTAAAAGGAAAGAAAAGTAATTGTGAATACATCCCATAAATACTTCAGTTTTTACAACGTTTTTCTGAATTTCACTTGGTGTGTGTGTGTGTGTGAGTGTGTGTGTCATCAAATTTTCGATCGTTAATTTAGCCAACTTCCCATCAAGCTAGAGCTTTGAAATTTTGGGAATCGTTCGTACTTGCCTAACAATGCAATATTTAGACGTTTGCGACAAGTTTTAACTAATATTTCAATAATTTTAATAAGTCAAAATATTCTTTCCTCTCGGCGCTTTTAGGATTGAGGAAAAAGTTTCTTTCCCCCTCTGGGAACACCGGGCACTCCCCCACGCAGCATGAAGTATCGTAAACCTTTTGTACTCACAAAGGGGAGATACTATCTCCGAGATAGTAAGGGTTGCTGACTTTTAGTCAGTAATCATTCGCAAGAAAGAAAGTTTCCAATATTTGGCGCCATGTCTTATCACAATAATTTTTTCTGAATTCTGGTTCCCATTCTTTTTTTAATAGAATGACTTACAAACTTTCAAATGCATGTTTTGATTTTATGAGTATTATGAATTTTTAATACGCTCACAAATGTCTCTTTTTAAGTAAATTTTAAAGTTAAAAATAACTAACAGTTTTAACTAATATTTCAATAATTCTCTTTAATAAACTTTGCCACCATATAAAACGTTGTTTTTAAAAACGTTGGTTTTTATATCGAATTATTTTCTTTGACTCATCTGTCCATCCCATATGTGAGAGAATATGTTTCGAATACGTACAATTATTGTGGACGGCTGGTTTTTGAACTCTTACGGATCTATTTTCACTCTTAATTTTACTTAAAATAACCTTATAATCCAGTTTTAATTAATTTTTTAATATATATATGAAGAAGCCATGATTTTTGGGGACTGAAACAACGGTTTTTTTTTTTTTTTTTTTTTTTTTTGTAAGCTTTACGCACACAATACCATTTCATTACAAACTAATATGGTTCAGGACACTATTCCAATGAACACTTATTATTTCGTTAAAAATCTGGAACGGCGCATTTCCATGCACGAGAAGAAACCGGATTATGCTCTTTCAATCTTTAGTAGGTGGAATTCGGAATCAAGACACTTATTTCAACACGACACTGCAATAAAAGTTTTAAGCCCTCCGAGACAAAAGAGCACGTATTCTACTTCAGTGTTTTTGATATTTAACGCAGTACAGCTAACTTTGTAGAAGAAAAAAAAATCTCTTTGATCGTCAGAGACTTGGTACTCTTACTTTCTGCTTACCTCTCGTACAACGGAATATTTGAGGACTTCTTTACACCATTCATTTTATGTGCTTTATCTTCCATCATTCTGTTCGACGGTCTGTGGAGTTTAGTGAAGTTTTTTTTTATTAACGTCGCACTAGAAGCAACACGAGGGCTATTTGCGACGGACCTCGTAATTTTGAACCACGGTCAAGTGACGAGGACGACACCTGAGCTGGGACCCCCTCTCCTAACATCCACACCACACTAACGGGAGGACTTTGGGCCCCGACAGATTTAACGTGCATCAGCCTGGCTACACGGCGAATCTTTGGCGGCCAAGGATCGAACCCGCGACTGAACGAAAACCACCGGCCACGAATCCAAAACCTTGACCACTAGGCTACTGCGGCCTCGACGGCCTGTGGTGGTCTCGAACTCACGACTTGACTCAAAATTATGCGAGAGACGAAGCTTATGACCGTTCCAAAATATAGTTTCCAATTTGACAATATATACATTCTTGAATGTCTTTCAAAAAGCATAGATTTTTTCCAAGAAAAGATGTGTGTATACTTACATACTGGCAGATATTTAAAAAATTGTTTTTAAAAATATGAATTAAAAATTTATATAAAAGAATCTGACAATTATTAAAAAAGAATAAAATGTCGCATCACAATATAATATTTTCGTTTCAAGATTTAATTATTCCATTTTTTTAAAAGCAAAATTTTGTAAAAATTTCAATTTCAATTTAAGGAAATTTTCACAGCCATTAAAAGGCTCATATTTATAATTAAAAACAATTTTTCTTAGTACTAAAAACTTCATTTTATTGATAAGAAAGGGAAGAAAACTATTTTTTAATAAATAATACATTAAAAGAATTTTCAGAATATAAAAAATATTACGATTTATGAGTAAATAAAAATATTCTATACAAATGTAATTCGTTGATAATTAAAACATAACAGCAATAAAATATTAAAGAACACATTTCTTGTTCATCTAAATCCTTTGAGATACAGCTGTTAAAATTATTCAAATGCATTACTTATACCTGACTGTGTTCTCGGTAAATCACTCTTCAAATAAAATTTTCTACCCTCAATCTAGAATATTACCTCGTTAATACTGTCCGTGATTTTTGATTGTTCATTTACATTGCACTTGGAAGCAATACGAGAGGTGTTGGCGACGCGCCTCTTAATTTCGAGCCTCGGTCAAATGACGACGACGAATACCGAGCTGGCATATCTCTCTTCAAACTTCCAAGACTTTTTAAATGATCTTTTATATTTGTTCATTTTAAAACACTAGTTCATACAGTTTTTTGAATAAAATACTCGTATGTTCGTTTTTCAGCTGCTCTTACAACGAACAAACTGATGTCTAAAAGATCACGAGATGTTTACATAAATACGACTATCTCCAGCTTGGAAAAATAAACTATCTTTTGACTAGAGAACTTTTTACAGATGATAGATATGCTAACAGACATCCTTATGGAGAAAAACAAGAAGGTTAAAGTTTAGAAAAATATTCCGACTGTTGAATATTTACTCAAATGGCTTCCTTTAATTTATAATTTAATAAAATGTTTAGTTTTTGAAATTTTTTAAAAAATGCATGGAACTGCATGACAAAATGATTTTTATAGTACTGGTTTTTTTAAAAAATTAATTTAGGCATTTTAAATTATTCTATTTGAAAGAAAACAGATTTAGAGTCATTTTGAGTAGAAATTATTATGTTAATTCATGATACAGTTTCATTCATACTTTTTCTTCGCTATCTATAAAATTTGAAATGTTATTCCACTCCTGCATTATTATCTTTCAAAATAATAAACCATAGTTTAAAATCTGCTGCTAGAAAAATAATTGTTTTTATACTCTAATATTTTTAAGTATATAAAAACAGATATTTGAACAAAAATAGTTTTAATGCAATACATTTACCGAATGTTTTAGATTAATCACCAAAGTATTTTGGTGAATTTAAGTAAGCCTCTAACCGGATAAGCGTAAAACTTTCTTGAAAAAGAAGAGTATTTGCTCACTTCTCAGAAAGATACGTTCTGCTTTTATAGTGTTTATGGTCGAAAAGATAACTAATTTAGAGCTGTAAAAATAACTGTAAACGTATAATTTTTGAAATTTGATATTTTATTTACATTGTGCTTGAAATAATTAAGCATGACATCTAAAACTTGAGAGATGATCTCTAGACAGGAGAAATCGTATCACTGAACTCCATAAAAACGGAAAATCATACCAAAATTTCGGAAAAGCGATTAAATTACCATTTGCAACTGTTGGATACGTAGTGAGAAAATATGAAGGAAAATTGGAGGCATCGAAAATAGACAAATTCTAGGTCGTAAAAGAAGTGTTAATGAAACAGCTTTAAAAACCCTATGAGTTAGTTCAAAAAATTTCCGAAGACCTTGCAACATCTAATATCAGAGTAACAAATTAAATCAATAAGAAATGTTCACCTCATTACAGGTTTCTCCAATTACAGATTTAAATACTCAAGACCTTTCATAAGTGAAACAAACAACAAACAAGAAAAGATGCCTGGAATTTGCTTTGACCTTCAGAAATACACCAATGAGTTTTTGGAAAACAATTTTTTTTTCAAATTTCCTTTCCTCCGACCATTAAAAAATTCGGTGTAAAAATAAAACAAAACTGCTTAAGGTTTCAAACATATACTCCCAATTTTTAAGCATAATAGAGAAAATATCATGGTTTGGAGGTGTATGGCTTCTAATGGAATAGAAAGTTTGGATTTTATTGACATTAATTATAATGACAGCTTTAACATATATTGATGTGTTGCAGCATAACTTATTCAGCAATGCAAAGAGATTAGTCCTAGAACAAACCTTTTCACTTTTAACAGAATAACGAATCAAAGCATTCTGCTATGGTCATCAGGATATGGTTACTTTATAATGCTCGAAAACAACTAATAACTTCTCTACAATCTCCAACCCTCAATCCAATAAAGGTATTAAGTGCACAAATAAAATGCTATTAGATGCAAGAATTGCAAAAAGAAATATATAAGTAAAAAACAGTGTAAAGGAAATTCTCATTAAAGTATGTAATAAAACAAATCTAGTTGACATAAAAAGTTAGTGGAATCTATGCCACAACGTCTTGAAGCAGTCATTAAAGCTAAAAAAAAGATTTTATTCAACGTATTAATTTATATTATTTAACTGAATGTTTCTTAATTATATAGAACTCTAAGTGTACAAATGCTTTTTTGTTGTACATTATTTTGTATATTTGTCTGTAAAAATTGATTATTTTTTATTTTGTTTTTATATAATAATACATTAAATCGATGTATTGCATTATTTGCTTAAATTTTAAATCGATTTTATTATAATTTAAGAAAATGAAGCATACAAATAATTTTTCCAATTGTTAATCTCTCTCAACGATTATTCTTTCGACAATTATTCTTTCGGTAATATAAAATACAAAAGCAGAATTTATATAGATTGTGAAAAAGAATATCATTTATTGAAGAACGATTGAAATCTCTAAATACCGAATTAAAATAGTACATTTGGATAAACTCAACTCGAAAATATGTTGTTTAATAATTATAACTTAACTATTTTGCATTCTTTTAGTGTAATATTTTAAATGAATTCTGAAATAAAAAAAAACAGGAGATGGATTTTAAATATCACTTTTCATTGATGTACGATGTATAGCTAAATAAATATCAAAGGGCATGTTCATTGTTCGAAAACTTCATATGAATGAGTTTATTACTTTTCTCTGATTTTTTCGTAATCAGTGAAGTTTTTAAAATTCTATTAAAGAAAGAACTTTATTCCATTTCCCTGTTTGATAAAATTTAGAATACATTTTACGACTTTTATGATGTGCTCTCTATTTTTTTTTTAATTATACGATTGTCTACCATTCCAACATAGACCTCTAGAATAATTGTAATAGACGCAAGCATTTCAATAAAGGAACATTAGAACAATGTAATCGCGATTCCCATCTAAAAAAATTTGGAAATCCAGAACGAAATTTCGATTTGATTTGAGTAAATTATTATGAAATTAGAACTACTTAACGACTGTTTCCATAAAATTACAAAATATAATGCGACAAAGAGCGTTTTATACAAGTTATTGTTGGCCGTTCTAAGCTTCGTCAAAAGGTCAAATGATATATTTTGTCTCATTGTCAAATACATGATGTATTTAACAATGCCATTAATTAATAATATATTCTGATTAAATTTGAGGAAATACAATTACAGAAGACTTTTTTTGTTTCCGTAATTGTGTCTCACTTTTCCTTGATTTTTTTTTTTAAATCAAGGAAATATTTTACTCAATAAAGTTTGCATTAACGAAAAATATTATTTTCCTAGAATTTTTTCTGTAAAATGAACTAGAATACCATGATGTAATAATTCATATCACATTAGTAAAGCTTGCTTTGAATTAACATTTCCCCCTGGTAATATAATATCTTCAGATCTCCTGATTCTGAATTTTAAACAGGTTTTCAGGTCGATACCTTAGCTAATGTCTCATTCCTAATTTCTTTGCTTTACCATGTAAATATCAGATTGCATATTAATCAATATAAGTAAGATAAAAAAATTAAAATCAAGCTTTTATTTAAATATGGACTAAAAGGTTTAAAAAGATAATTTTTAAATGTAATATAATATATAATTTATAAAAGTTTGAGGCGGTTAGCTACGATATCTAGGTATAATTTCCGATAAATTAAGTATCACAATTACTTACATATGAGACCAAAAGGAAGATTAAAGACTCAAGCCGTTATGAATTGTACATTATTTTACATTTAAAAACATTATTTTTAAACATTTTAGTTCATTTTTAAATAAAATATCGAGTTAAAAAATTTTAACTTATATTTATTTAATTATCTTTAGCATGGAAATTTAAGACTGAAAAAGTAATTACGGGAGCTATACGAGTGTGCAAAATTTCAACTCAATTGGACATTGCGAAGTACAAGGCCCGGGCATAAAATCTTTGATACAGAATTAGGCTACTAAACTTAACTAACACATCGATCAATAACTCCCGAGTCTAAAATTGAAAACAACATTTTTTTTGCAAAATTTTTTTTTATTCATCAACATAACACCTTTTGTTAATCATCGACTCGTTGCTGTTTTTGTTCCATCGAAAGCAATCGCGGCACCCACTTGGAAAAAACCTTTTTCACTTCACTACAAAAAACCTTTTTCCAGGTCCGATCGACTTAAAATTTTGACACGTTTCAAGCAAAGGTTAGTACTCTAGAAAGACCTGGTTACTGGTTTACTACGAGCGCCATCTCTGGGTTAGTCTCGGGAGTTATTGATCAATGTGTTAAACTCTCAAATACATGCTGATTTCAAATGTGTAAAAAATAAACTATTTTTGAAACAATTTTGTTAAAAAAAAGGAGCAATCAGAGGATTAAATCTGTCGAGGCTCCAAGTCCTCACATTGGTGTGGGGTGGAAGTTTGTAGAGTACATTCTCAGGTGTCATCTTCCTCACCTGACCAAGGCGAAAAATGGCGAGATTCGTCGCATTTTCCCCTCGTGTTACTTCTGAGTTCGATGCTAATAAACAATCAATCTACAGTGGATACTTTGTGGTGAAATTTCATTTAACGGTGCAAGAGTGCCTACTTACTGTTCAGCATAACCTTAGGTAGCATCAGGACTCAAACTTGCGATTTAACTTAAATATTCCTAATCAAAAGATATTCTCTGACCCCTCCAATCAATTATCGAGACCCATTCATGTGGAATAATAGTAAAATTAATAAAATAAAATTAATAAATAATGAAAATAAATTTAAGGAAATCTGAACTCCGTTACACTTGCTGAGATGTAAAAATTTGTAAACGAGGTACCAGTTAAGGAGTCCCAATTACTTTTTTTTTATTTGATTGATTGGTTAGGTTATTAACGTCACACTTAGAATCAACACGAGGGGTATCGGAGACATTCTTGTAATAAGTGACGAGGACAACACATGAGCTGACACCTCCCTCTCCAAACTTACACGCCTCGCAATTAGAATGACCCAAAACCTCGACATGTTTAATGTACATCAGCTCCGTTACACGATGTTTTTGAGTGGTCTCAAGACACGAACCCATGACTGGACTGAAACAACGAAGGCCACAAGTTGGCGCCAATGACCACTAGGCTACTGTGGTCATTGGCGCTAACACAGTTATCTTCACGGTTATCTTCTTAAAGCTCATAATTATTGATTAGGCTCTAAACAGTTCTAGTAAGAGATTAATTAAATAATCAAGACTTTATATAATAATATTCTTTTTCATGATGTTAATTTCTGTGAGTCATTTCAACTGACCATGTGCCCTTAGAAGATAATATCAAGCAGTGATTGAGCTTTGTTATATCATAATTAATAAAACATATCAATTTTTCATTATGTAACTTCCCTTTCTACCTCTTAGGTTACTTAAACATTCAAAAGTTCTCAAATATTCTCATGGAACAATGCAAAAAGCGAGCCAAACTGCTCTCATTACACACACTGCCATTCATTAGGAAGCGCAATGAATCCAATAACTCCGAGAATTCTGTGGAAAAGATCACGGAGCACTCCACTCGGGTGCATAACTGACAGTGGATAAATTACGGTATTGACATAAATCTTTATTACGTGCCACTGGGACCCCGACAGCCATCAACTCAAATAATGCCAGACGCTTAATGAGTTTGGGAAACGGTGATGATGCATATTTCGCGTTTTTCTTGACAGGTTGACGGCCCAGGAACGTGCCGATTGGTTGACAGGTACTCCCAGCTAATGGGGAGGTGAGAATTTCGTATTTGTCTGCAGATTTTGCGATGAAAGTTCCTGGAATTATGGAGTGGGAATTTGCACACGTCTCATATGTGGGAAAAGGTACTAATGTAAGTGAAGTAATAATTTTTCTGACACATGTGTTCATTTTGATTAATAATTTAAAGATCGAATGTTCGAGGCGATTCGTACAAGTCCAAAATTTATTTTGGAAAAAAAAAAAAAAACGAGATATAAAATATTATTTGCAAAATATTTTTTTTAAAAACGATTTTTTGTATTAGTTTAATTATTGTTATTTTAGATTTGAAATAACTAGTAATACTCCTATGTAATCATCCCAAGGCGGTGAAACGATTGTTGAAAATCGTGTTACACAATGTGTCGGTTTTAATCTCTCAGGAACATTTGATTGAATTAGTTTTGATTGTTAGTAATGTTTACTGACTAGATTTCACATTAGATGTGACACAAGGATTACTGTTGATGTAATTTAGAACCACATTGTAAAAGGACGAGAATGTCGCCTGAACTGGTAACCTCATTTCACTGACTTCTATTTGTAATTAGATGAAAATTATACTGGGAAGGCTTAGGGGTTATATGGTTTTCAACTTATCAATTTTGAACAACGAATTGATGACTAGAATGAAATTTAATCTAATTACTCATTTACCACACTTCACTCTATTTGACATCAGTTCATCAAAGTCCCACGAAATTCAACATGAACTAGTCATCAACAATCAATTACTAAGGATAATAAATAGGCTATTGAACTCGCAAATGTGTAGCTATTAAATTGAGATTTCACTATCAAATTCTCTTTCATTCAAAAAAGTACACAGATTGATTTCGCTTATTGATTCAATATATCTTTAGGGCATTGATGACTAGCTTTCTATTTTAAATATTTCTGGTTCAGAAGTGCTTGGGATACAATGGGGCTGATATATATATGAGCAGTCATGGTCATGAGCTCGTGGCCAACGATAATCAAGTTGAGCAGCTGGGTAGAGCCCAGAATTCAATAAGGACTCATTATATAGGGAGTAATGGAGGTTGCTAACGGTAAAGGTGATGAGGAGGAAGGAATAAATTACTATTCATTCCTCCTCATCACCTTTACCGTTAGGGGTTTCAAAATCCTCCTGCGGTGCAGTATGATGACTAGAGGGTGTAGGTAGGGGTACCAGTATAGGTAGTATAATAGGTTTCGTCTTCATCACTTCAACAATTAAACGTCGATAATAATGTTAGTATTGTTCCAGTGAGATGTTAATTCAAAAAGTTGCATTTATGATTTGCTGCCCATTACTCCAAATTAACAAGAAATTTTATATTACCCGTTTACGAACAGTTGCTTTCAATTTTAGATAAATTGTACCGTAGAAAAAGTAAAGCAGTAAGTAAGAAGCTCATAACGACATTCCTGATCGTTGTTTTCAAGAACCTTTTTTAAGGTAGCTTTCAACGATTTTGAAACGTCCGGAACAAAGCAAATATTGTTATTTTTAAAATATGGGCAGTGACAGTCGAATTCAATGACACAAGAACGCGAGGTTGCTATGTTTCACCAAACAAGATGTAACTGTGCCCTAGACAACAAATTTGAATAAATATAAGTTTAAAAAAATTTAATCGCTTTTATTCAAAGAAGTTTTAAAAGGCACAAAATACTTTTAAATACACTACTGGTCATTAAAATTGCAACACCGGAAAGGAATAACCTAATGAACGTCAAAATCCCATGACAGGAAGAAGAGGTTAGAATATGCAAATGATTAATATGTCAGCGCATTTAGACGACGCAGGAGGGTGAGACGACATCTGAAGTAATGCATAAAAGAACGGTTGTGTAGTGGATTTCGTCTTCGGAAAGCGCTTTGTAAGGTCGGAGTTTAATCAGAATATCGTGTTATGCCTCGGATATGAAAACGAAATGCTTACCAGCAAGTTTCGGAATTCGATTGAGGCAGAATCGTTGTCTATCGAGAATGCGGATTATCGTTCCGTGATATCTCTCGTTGAACTGATCGATATCCGTTCACTGTCATGCGAATATGGAATCAATGGTTTGCTGAGGGTAATATTGAATGGCATGCAGGATCTCCATGCCCTCCCATGACTAACACCCGAGAGGACAGACATATAGCAAGGTCCACCCACATCACGGACCATTAGTCAGGAAATGGAAATACTTGCGGCACACCCAGTATCCTCTCGTAAGGAGCGACGACGCTTGCAGCAGCGTGGAATGTCAGCACGGCGACCATTGCTTCGGTTTCCCTTAACAATGCGGTATAGAGAGAGACGACGACTCTGGTGCTCCGAACGACAAAGCTGGATTACAGGAGTGGTATAATGTCGTCTTTTCAGACTAGACTCTGTTGTGCGTGCAGTATTATAATGGCCGTATTCGTGTCTGAAGGCTCCTGTGAGACCACTCGTCGTCTGCTTGCATTCGATGTCGCCATAGGGGCTCTGCACCTGATGTCATGGTTTGGGTAGCCGTTAGGTACACGACGCGCACATCTGTAGTTCGAATCAAATATAGTTTGAACGCAGAACGGTACATTTCTGACATCTTACGTCCACATTACGTGATTGTGGCCTATCTTCGAGGCCTGCCAAATGTCATCTTCTAACAAGATAATGCAAGAGCACATGTTGCACGACGTGTTCTGACCTTCCTTGGTACACAAACTATTCGACTGTTGCCCTGGTTTGCACAATCTCCAGATCTGTCACCTATTGAAAACAACTGGATATGGGTTGCTAAGAGACTGATCCACCCCCCCCCTCTCCAGTTAATACGATTGATGAAGTGGGCCATAGACTTGAAGCAGCATGGAATGAGTTGTCCGTTTCTGTCATCCAAGCCCAGTTCGACTACCATGCCTAACCGGGTAAGGACCGTCTTAGCTGCCAGGGGTGGCAGCTGTTTCTTGTAATTTTGCTCTTCTGTAACCCTCCAAACTGCTTGCAAATTTAATCGTTTTGTTTTCATGCCATACTGTTTACGTACAACAAATACCTTTTTTGTAAATAGCGAAAGATTACTATGGCGTACCAGGAGTGCGTCACGTGCACTAAACAAAAATAGTAAACCTCATGCGGAAAAAAAAAGATCGCTAGGGTATCTCAGGATCATGATTCCCTTACTTATTAAAAGAAGGTAAGTACCTCAGGGGGCTAAGCTGATATGGATTTTACAAACTTTGAATAAAAATTCAATTGAGAGCATTCGTAAAACATTATTCCTATTTTGAGAAATTTTGTATCTAGCTCTTTTCAACTGACTATGAAGTATGACTCAATTCATTGAATTAATATTGTTGTGATCAACCCTAATGAAATATTAGAAGTGAAACATTTCCCTGTCTAAATTATGGTCACGTAACAAAGGATGACCTCAAAGCTAGTGTTTAACTCTGCAGCGCTTCGAATTTGCATGAGATGAAGTTTTGATTAGTAAATAATTCAATACGATTGTTTTTAAAGGAATACAAATTCGAACCCACAACTCAATGGCTTCATTTCGCATTTCTGTAATGTAACAAGATTAGGTTTAATGCTCGGAATCTAGGAACATTTTTTTTTTGTCTGTATTCTGATGTAATTCTTGTTTTTCATTACTTAATTTAATCATAATTATTAGTGATCAGTAATGCCTCGATTGGTGAAAAATTACCTTTTCTGTGGCCTAGCGTCCATACAAATTTTATAATTTTCATTTTCAAAAATATTTTTTGTCGTAGTTAGCTCTTTTAAAATAAGCGTTTCAAAGGTGAGGGAGTGTAAACAAAAGCAATACGTTGTAAATGCTACGGTAAGCTGGTACATAATTGATAAGTACATCTACGAAGTGTAAAAATGTATCGGCTGCGAGTTTTTTTTTTTTTTTGCAACGTCAGACTCATTCAGGGAGAGAAAGCGTACGCTTATTTAAAATTCTTCTCACGCATTTTCGAGAATTTTATTAGTTGTTATTACAATTTTAAGACAAAATTATTAAGAATAATTTTTCATGGTGACATATAAATGGAGTCAATGTTCTGACTAAAGGTACAGTTCGAAACTCTTGCAACACTAACAACTAGTGCCTTGAACCTAAAAAGTTTGGGAACATTTAGTTCACTGTATTTCCGGGATTCCCTATTTAAATTTTTGGATCTTTGTCAACCGCGGAAACGAAACCACGAATAAAAGGGAACGAGCGAAGACAAAACTACAGCAAATTAAAACAAAAAAACAACTATTTCTTCAAAAATTACACTAAGTCCTAAGAAATGAATGAAATCAGTATAAAATATACATAAGTATACTTCAGAGATTTTCTCGTAAATACATTAAAAGAACACATGAGACGTCTAGAAATAAAAACTAAAACTTTCCCCCCAAAAATTCTGAAAACAGAGGCGTCGCCAGCATTTACACGACACCGCGCTACAACCCGGATGAGGATCATGACGTCACTTCCGATTCCACAACCAGGTTAGTAGAACGCGTAGAAGCGCTTTTGGAACAATTTTAGGAACGCAAGGGTGTTGCTGGTAGAACGAAAACGAAGTGGAAACAGACATAAATAAATTCTAGACTTCATTTCCTTTAGCAGAATTACAGCATGGGTATTTGCATAAAAGTAATTTGCAAACAATCTTAATACTAAGTAAATGAAAGTATTTATTTTTTTTAAAAAAATATTTTCTTAATATGGTCTTCACATCGAGTAGAAAAAAGTACTTAAATGAATTGGGACAGTCTGTTTGATAATGGTGTCATTATCCAAAAAGAAAGTGCTTAATAACTTTTGAATGGGAAAATTTGTGTAAATCAGTCAAGGTTGTTTGTATCGAATGGATTGATGTTCACAGTTTAGATGTTTTTCTTTCCTTTTAAATTATCGTTTGCTGAATAAAAATTCGATTTCAACATGTTTATAAATATTTAAATTTTGTCGCTTTGCAACAACTAATAATTTAAAGTGATAGTACGTTTTATCTGTAATCTCACGTCATTCTTTAAATCGTTTATAATCTATAATTTTCTGTTGTTACATGAACATATTATCTTAAATATTCTTATGTAAATTGTTGAAACACTTTTGAACTCGCAGACATCGAAGTTTTTTGAATCGTGGTAAATGCTATGGTTAGTGGTTAACGAAATGGAAAATTACTGGGTGTTTCAAAATAAGAACGAGTTCAGAAGGAAATAAAAAAAATTCTGTTTATGTACAACATGTTTCTAAATAGAAGAACATACTTGTTAATATTACGAGTAGAAAATTGTTTTAGAGAGAATACTGCTACAGTAGAAATGAATACATGGTAAAAGAGATTTTTTTAAAATAAATTTTTAAAAGCAAAAGAATTCGAAAAAAATTTTTTGTTCCTTTTTTTACATAACAATTTCTAATTTTATCTTTTTCTCTTTATTGATTACACAGGGAGGGGGGATGTTTAGTTTAAAATAAAGCATTTTGCATCTAATTTTGACAAGAAGATTTGATTATTTATCAGTTTACAAAAACAAATTGAAAAAGAACATTTTAAGATTTATCACAAAACGGAAAAAGGAAAAAAAAAAAAAATGTAACTTAAAATAATAATTGTAAAAAAAATCTATTATATTATTCTAAAATGATAAATACTTTTTTTAAATTTCTAATTTTTATTTTAAATGACAATGGAATAATTTGTAATTTTCTTATATTTCTATGTAAAATAAGCTTTACCTATATTCGACAAAGCTCATTAAGTTTATTAGTGTCATTTATATTTTATGATAATTATCACGAACACTAGGATCCTTCGATTTCGTTTAATTAAGGTATCACGCAACGAGCCATGACGACTACTTTTGTAATTTAAACCTCAGTCAGATGACATAAATGACACCTCGATATTCTTCGAAACTGACACATAATGGAAACTAGTGTTCAGGGGAAATTAATGACTAATAGGAATATTAATGCTGAGTGAGAGAGTGATGGAGTTTCAATGGCGCAAGAGCCAGATGTTACTGTACTGCGTCAAACAAGGAGAAACTGGCATAAATTTTTTTTAACAAAACGGGAAAAAAATGTAAGAAATTCTTTCGACAAGAAGTAGGGTCCAAAATAGAGAAGAGTCGCTATGATGTTCCAGAGGTGAGTCACCCAAATTTTTCTCATGGGAAAGAAAAAGATCATTAGGGTGTTTCATGGTCATGGTTTCTGAACGGACGTGGAGAAGGTAAGTTCCTGAGGGCAAATTGATTATAACAGAGCCTTCAGGGGTAATCCCTGATAAATTTTTTAATTTTTGTCCCTGCTTTTTAAACACTGAGGTCTGATTTTGATTTCAAAAGAATCGGACTGCATTGATCAATTCTGACTATATATATCAAACGACATATGTTCATAATAAAAGGGAATAAAATAAGGAGGGATTGGATTTCTTTTATTGGTTTTATTAACGTCGCACTTGTTGCAACACGACGACTATAATAAAGGGTGGGTACAATCTGTTTAATTTCATATCTTTAAAAAGCAATGTGCACAACAAATTGGTTTTGGGTTTTAGTAGTGTCACACTAGTTAGAGTGTAATATGAGGGCGAATCTTGTAATTCTGATTAGCAGTCAAGTGACAAGATCGACATGTGGCTTAGTACCTTAACATTTCACACCACATTATGTAAGCACCGAGAGAGAGAGAGAGATCCTATTTGTTAACTTCATCACAGTCCATTTAAATTGCAGAAGCTTCCAATATTCCACTCGATGAGTCTTTAATAGAACCTAAACTCGAATTCACGACTATTTGAACTTATCTAGCCATCAATCTTGCAGTCATACTTCTCAACAGCCACGATCATAATTCGTAATTTAACGTTGCAATAAGATATCATAGTGTAACAGCAATGTAATATTTGATTTTAGGTTATTACATACTGCCATCACCGATGATTGATGTAATATGGTTGTTTATTAAAGTCGCCCTGAGAAGCAACACGAGAGCTATTGAAGATGCTCGTAATTCTGAGTCTCCGTCAAGAGGCAGGACGACACCTGAGCTGGCATCTTTCTCTCCAAACTTCTTCACCACGTCAACGGGAGGCTTTGGCAACTCGATCAGATTTAACGTGCATCAGTCCCACTACACGGTGGGTCTTTAGTAGCATTTGGGATCGTACACACGTTTATGAAAACAACCCCGGCTGAGAGTCCATGACCGTGACCTCTGGCTACCGTGGCCATTCAAACTAATGAAGGTCGCTCATCAATGATTAGGTATCTTTCACCGATACCTCACTTTCTATTGATCAAAGTGGCTCTGACTTTTCGCATATTTGTTAGCTGATGGACTCAAAGCTATACATAGCTTTTCTGAGACATACAATTAAAACTTTATGTTAAAGTTGCATTATTCATGCTTTTACAATACATTATTTTAGAACACAAGAGGTAATTTAAAAACTTCTATATGATGCATTTGTTTCCTTTGATCCCACGTATCGTTGTTACGTTAAGAACGGAAGAGGATGGCGACCCACATGCAAATGAGATTGAAGCAGCGATGCGTCATTGCACCCGACCTTGCACCTTCTGAATTTCACCTCTTCCCAAAGATGAAAGAGTGCCGTAAGGGGCATTACTTTCGTTCTGATGATGAGTGGAAAGCTATCATTAATTCCTAGAGAGGACAATAACTTATGAATTATTGTCCTACTGATTTGTTCGGCAACTTATGGGTAGACGCTGGTGCTTGGAAAAGGATGGAGAGTATGTCGACAAATGAAAAGTGCGTTATATAGAGGATACATGTAACTTTCGGGTACAAGAATTATGAAAATTAATCTCAAATAAAAAGTCATATGGCCATGGAGGCATTACTTTTCAATCACACCTCGAACATTAAAATTGAAATGGTCAGGTAAAATTACTTAGATATATAGTTTTTTAATATTAGTTTTGCTACAGGATATTGGTGTTGCATGTGTCATTAACACAATTTCAGACACAAAGGGCTTGTTTATTTAAAATAAACGAATGTTCATTATCAAATTAAATGTTCTGTTCCGAGTTTTGTGTATATAATCACTCTGAAGCAAATTGCATCAAATAGTAAAAAGTCAATCGTGTATCTTACAGATACGAGGTGACTACTTAGTGACGCGAGCATTGCAATATTAAAATTAGGCTTTGTTTTTACACATCCCTACTTACAAAATTAAATAATTCTTGCTTGTATCCATTGATGCACCAAAACGTGCAATGGATTTCTGTGATAGCTTTTCTTCTTGCTAGATTCAATATAAATAAACACAATTATAAAAAAAACACATTTATTTACATGTTGTTGGCAACGCTTTTCGGAGCTCGTCCAGCTCCTACGTCACTCCCACTCGTTCATTCTCCCTCCAATAACATTACATTGGCAACTCTTTTCTTGACAAAGAGGGAGGGCCGCCACAATTCCCCCCCCCCGCACACAGATGCCATAAATTACAACTTCTAATGGATTTTTTTTGTTCTGAACTGGAAATCTAAGGAGAGCACTCTTGATGGGGAAAAGTACTCCGAGATCTATGAGTAACATTCTGCGATTGTATGAAACTCTACAGGGCACAGTACTGAAGAGAAACCCATGAACTAGAAAGCCTAGTTATTTTATTTGTTTTTTCGTATAAATATGCCTTAATTTATTCAAAACCTAATAAGACCGCATTTGATAGACTATATTATCTGAAAAAGGCATATTATATTCAATACTTCTGTCTAATAAGTTAACTATTTTCACAATCAACTTTACATAATAGAAAGAAGCAATCGAGAAAAGTAGATATACTTAAATCACACAATACGTTCATAAACGTTATCTATTTAGATGAAGAATAAGTAACATGAAAACAAGATATATGCTTTATTGAAATTTTTAGTAAATATCAATTGAATATCGAATGATAGTTTAGCGATAAAAAATTAAAATTACATGGAAAGATATCAATGAAAATAAAAGATTTTTATTCGCAAAATTGAATTCCATTTAGAAGGCAATTGATTGTTTTGGTGGCTTCAAGTTCCCCATCCCTACACTAATCTACTGAAACAAGATCTCAGACGTAAACAGTACAAGAAAAATTTAATGCAAAAGAATCGTCAAAATATTATTTAAAATATCACAAAGAGAGATTAAAACTATATTAACATAGGCTTATGCTTGAAAAGTATATAAGATCTGAAAAGAAATTTTATATTCGATGATGGTTCAAAAAGTAACCGAATTAAGAATAGAATAATTCACTACAGTAAGTATATAACGACCGCTTATCCTTTTCTTAAAAAGTCTAAAAGTATGAAGCCTTCTGCATCACCAAAAAATGCCGCCAAATGTTTCAGGCTGATGAGACCTACTTCGCCTTCTTTCCAGTTAATTCACTGGAAGCAAAGCATTGCTTTTACTGCGTTTTCGAGTGCAAAAAAAAATTATTCCAGATTTCATCGATGGTGACAGCTCGACGCGACAGCAATCAAAATTTATCAATGGATCAGTGTCAAATTTGTTTTTAGCAACACTTAACAGATGGCAGCACAAAATGGTAACACTAACTTAATTGAAAATTCTACTTGTGCGTTATTAAAAGCAAATACTTTTCAACTACCCTCGGATAACTAAATGGGCTGGAACACTTTAATAGAAGGAAAGAGATTCTCTTGTTATTATCTGGAATTTAAAGCCATTCTTATTAACAATGTATCAACTGAAAAAATATATATTAGTAGAATATTACTTTATTTCATGGTTAATTAAGTTAAATCTTTACATTTTATACAAACATTTTAAGTACAAAAATAATTATTTTGAAATTCAAAAATCATGCGAATATATCAATCAAAATAAGTATGGAATATTTTGATTTACCCTGTCTTTTTAATGGATTTTCTTCAACTCAAGAACTTCAAGAGCTTTTTTCTCACATTTTAAAGTGCTCAATTGAGTTGAAATTTTTTGCACACAATTGTTTTGGATGACAATTCGATAATTATATTGTATTTTAAAAAATTGATTAAAACTAATTATTAATGTATTTTCTTCTACTCACATTGTATGTCTTGATCAGAATTTTAAAAGCTTTTTTTACATATATTTTAAAGAGCTCAATTAGCTGAAATTTCCTATACACGATTGTTTTGGATGATAATACGGTAATTTAATAACAATTAATTAAAATTAATTGATTAAAACTAATTATTTAAAGAATTAAATTTTACGACAAGTTTCTCGCCAAGTCGCCAAATCCAATGCTTCATTGAGCTAAAAAAAAATTACGCGTTTTTATTTCAGATGATAAATTTAACAAACGTCAAATAATAGAATAAATTATTAAAACTAATTATTGAATAAATTCACTTTGTCTCAATGTTCCCTTTTGCTCTTAAAATTTAAGGTATAAAAAATTATGTTACGCAAAGTGTGAAGTTTGAAAGAAAACTCATGTTCAAAAAACTCATTTTTTTTACCGCTGTTATTGAAATATAAATATTAATTATCGTAATAAACTATTAAACGTGTATTAAATACAGAAGAATGCATACAATTTTTTAGAGAAAGCGTGTATGTCTGTTTCCTGCTGTGAGGGGTCCCATCAATTACTGTCACGACTATACCTCACGAGCTTGGTCAGAAGTCAAATATATTATTCATGTCGCAATTAAGATGTAAAACAATCCTTTCGGTAATTATGAGCATCAGATTTAATAACCTGGCCACAAGCTGCTATCTGAAACGGTTCTTTCGCCAATTACGTGATGCAGACTTAACGACCCGCTTGTAGACACACACACACACAACGGAGAACCTTAAGCCTTTTCTTAATAACTACCACCTGAGCCTCTAACCTTTCGCTGCAAAGGAGACGTTATTAATACCCTGAAAACAGAAAACTCGTCTTGCATGAAACTAAAATCTATTGCGTGTTCATATTTACGAACTCATTAATTCTAAAAGTCTGTTCTGAAAATGGAATGCTAGGTACGTTATGGTCGAATTGAAAATATATACGTATATATATTTATTTTGGTACGTAAGGTATATGGCATTCAGAGAAAAAAAAATGAACTAAGATTGCCTAAAAAGAATTATTAAGTAGTTTAAAAAACAATTAAAAATAGAAATTATGCGCATTTTAATTATTAGTTCGATTTACTTACCATTCGAAAAAACCATCGCGGCTGTTGCGATCTTAAATTTTTCACATTTCAGATGTGTTTCGTTCAACAAACGTACGAATATTATTTAAGTTGTACAATAGGCTTTTGACGATGGAACTTGAATTCGGATTCATGATTTGACTGCTATATTGACAGTACACACACTGTTAATTTCATTCCAATATCATACATCCAAAGTTTTGAAATATCTTAATTTCAATTGACTCTCCTAATTCCTTATATTTTCTTGATCGGAATCTTATCCTTAACTATATGCTTCTGTTGTAAGATGCGATTTTGCAACTGAAACAGCTTTGATAATTCGAATATTATTGAATCTCAATTGGCAGCCCACTCTTTTAACTTTATTCCAGTACACCCAAAACGTTTTGAACTATTCTTAAATTTTACGTCATTAATCTGCTAATTCCACATATAGGCTTTCGGTAGGAATCCCCTCTTAAATTGACGAAATTCTGTTCTAAGCCCCGATTTTGCAACTGTAAAAGCCGTGATTATTCGTTAAAGATAAAATTCATATCATTGTTTGTATCGGTTGTCTCGTTCTCCTGCCTTAATAAATATTATTGCTAGAACTAAGATTGCAGAATCCAGTAAACAAAATCCTTCACTTTTTTATGTTGATACTACATGATCTAAATTAATCCTAAGGGAAAAAAAACTACTTTAATTACGTCGTATTTAGAAGCGACATAAGGACTATTGGTAACGGACCTCGCAATTTTGAATGATCATTAAATGACGAAGACGACACTCGAGTTGGCATCCCACTCACCATGTAGTTAAATATGTACATTAAAAATTTATCTGCAAATAGAAATTTAATGAAACAAATTTGTATTTTTTTATATAAACATTGGATGTCATTATATGAAGTATTGGAATGCGTTTAGCCAAACAAACTTAAAATATATTTTATATTTAAAGTACGCAGGAAAAAAAATTAAAATTATAATAAACATTTTAAAAAGAAAAAAAAAAGTTTCCTCATTCGTATTTATTCGAATATTGTGAGTTGATTTTATTGTTTATTAACTTCACACGCATCAAACTCTTAGAAGCAATATAAGAACTACTGGCGTAGAACATCATAATTCACGATCAAGTGACGAGGGCGAAAACTAAATGCAAGTCCCTTTCCTTAAATCCACACCGGCAAATTTAACGTGCATCATCCCAGCCACACGACGAGTCTTTATAACATCACGACTCAAATCCGCGACTCGATTGAAACAACACAGACCATGAGCTCGCGACCATGACCATTTGGCTACCGCGGCTTCCAAACAAAAACGTTTAGTTTAGTTTAGTTTGGTTTGGTTTTTATAAACCTCGCACTAGAAGGAACACGAGGGCTATTGGCGGCGGACCTCGTAATTTTGAACCTCGGTCAAGTGACGAGGACGACTCCTGAGCTGGAGCACTACCCCCCCTAACTAAACGAAGAAAGCTTTTATCAGAATCATGGATCGTCACTTTCTTGAATGATTGTTGATTAACGTCACACTGCAGAGCAAAATGAGAGTTAATGGGTGGTCGTGGTAGCCTAGTGGATAAGATAGCGGACTCGTGGCCGGCGGTTTTCGACGAGTCGTAGGTTCGAGCCTGATGCCACTTAAGACCCGCTGTGTAGCCGGGGCTGATGCACGTTGAATCTGTCGGGCCCAAAGTCCTCCCTTGGAGTGGTGTGGAAGTTAGGAGAGGGGGTACCAGGTCAGGTGCCGTCCTCGTCACTTGACCGAGGTTCAAAATTACGAGAGTTTAGTGATATCTCCTAGTGCGACGTTAAAAAAACCAAACAAATGAGAGTTAATGGCGAATGATCTCGTAATTTTGAGTCTCGGTCAAGTGAACCTGAGTTTGAACTCCGCCTCCAAACTTCCACATTATACCATTTGGGTAAGACGTAAGACCTCTACATATTTAACGTGCATCATCCTCGCTACACGACAGGTATTTAGTGGAATCATGACTCGAACACATGGCTCGAAGGAAGCAGCGCGGACACCTCCTCGTTACTTGACTGCTGTTCATAATCGCGATGTCCGTCTCCAGCAGCCCTCGTGTTGCTTCATGCTTCATAGTGCAATGTTAATTAACAGTAACATCACAACACTTACTACAGCTGTAACGTGGTTCGTCAAAGATAGATCGATACGGAATATTTCGCAATACTTTTAAACGATGTTTAAAAAATGTAATGTATAGACCAATTAAAGGATTAAGTTCAAACACAAATGCATTTGGAAATTTCCATATTCATGACATTCGACGTTTGTGTAATACCAATTCTAAAACATCAAAAGGTATCTTATTACATTAGAGAAGCTTAAGAACATCGTTCCTACAGCAAAAATAGTAAATTACATGCTAATTACGTATTTCATTTGAGCTCAATGGAAAAATAATATTCTTATTGCGCGGCTTGAGATGCAGAGAGCGTAGGCAGTTCACACGATCCTGAACCGTTCAATTAGTTTCTGCTAATTGAAATGCTTTGAAAAGTATTCATAAGAAAAACAATATATTTGATTAATGAAAGATCTACGCTTGAAGGCTGCAATTCAGCTGTTCCACTATGAGATAAGAAATCAAATTCTTACAAGGAATTTGCCGAGGAAGAAAGATCGATATGTTGTTTTTAAAAACTGATGCTGATTTTATCTTGATTCGCTAATACTTTCTAAATATTTTTGTTTGCGCATTAATTAACTATTTTTAAATGTATAATCCCCAATTATTCTCCTCAGACCTTAAAAGATTTTTAAATAAGAGAATTACGTAGTTTTTTATTAAGCTTTACCAAGATATTAATTTTGTAATTTTTATTCGAGTACAGATTTTTTTAAAAAAAAATTAAGTTACTGATTGATTGTTTTCAATTAATGTTGTTCTGGAGTTTCACAAGAACTATAATAATTCGTAATAAATGCGAAATCCATTGACAATGGTCCTCAAAATTTTATTCAAGGATTAATAATAAGGACAACACTAGAGTTGATGTCTCGATCATCTCACTTTTGCCCCATGTTAAAGGATCTCCGCGAAGGATCTCTTAGAATCAGGACTCGAACTCGCTGTTTGACTTGAATATCATTGGTCATGGATGATCATGAGAAATCAGTTTCTACGGTCGTGGATGCTGAATAACCATAAGATGGGCCTGAAAGTAAATGTTTAGCTAATACTTATTTACATTATTATGTTTTGATATATCTAATTATATTAATCCTTCAAAATAATAATAGTAAAGATGTTGAACAATTTTTTCTTTTAATTCAGCTTATTAAAAAATATTGCAATCAACAATAACATTAATGAGTCTGGAGCTTTAGATATTTGTTTGAAAAATAGAAGATAAAATTTATAGTAAAAATAATAAGAGGGATAATTTTAACTTTGTAATTCCCGAAGTACCACTTTGGACTAGTTTCTTAAGTCTTAGTACTTCAAGAAACATTATTTATAATTATATTTTACATAACATTACACTAGCGAATAATATACATGATGTTTGCATAAATCTTGATAATATTCATAAAATTTACTAGTAGAATTTTTTTCCTTTGAAATTCATTAAAAATATTTGAAATATAACAATTATAAAATAAAATAAGTATAATTTTCGTTCTTTTAAGTTTTTTTTTTTTTTTTTTGTAAATTAAATTATTATTTTTCATCTTTATTTTTCAACTTAATATTCATTTCAAATTTGATTATTCATTTAATCTTGCATATACTTAATACTCACTCTCTCTGATAGATGGCATTGCTATCCACTTCAGTTTTTCAATTTTCGTCTAGTTCTGATTTGGCGTTTTTTATGTTTTTTTTTTTTTTTTTTTTTTTTTTTTTTTTGTCTGATCTATATAGTTTTTGTGAGCTTTTATTTTTGATATTTTTACTAATAATTCACAGTTATTTCATCCTCTGGTAATGGGATTTATCTTGCATATAATCTCTGTGTTTTCTTGAGTATTTGTCTTTTTTCTTCTGATTTCTAAGATATTTTGAATTTTTTGGTTCTATAACCATTTTTTTTTCAACAGCTTTTCTGTATAGGGAAAGTTAGGCTTGTAAAACTAGTTTAACCCAGCAAAAACTGTATTAAGCCAGTTGCAGAATGAAAAAAATTCTATAATTAATTTTCTTATTGGTTTTTGTTTTATATTTTCTTTACTTTTTTCAACCATTTGATTGTACACCTTTGTATTGTTTTAATTAATTTTTAATTAATACTACCTATAGGCATGGTATTCGTTTGGTGAGTATTGTAATTTGTTTAACCTTTTATAGGTTTAACAATACTTTATTTTTTCTTTCGCGTTTATGAAATTTGACATACAAAGTTAAATTGGAATGTTTTCTCTTTTTACAACGTTTTTCTGAATTTCACTTGGTGTGTGTGTGTGAGTGTGTGTGTCATCAAATTTTCGATCGTTAATTTAACCAACTTCCCATCAAGCTAGAGCTTTGAAATTTTGGGAATCGTTCGTACTGGCCTAACAATGCGACATTTAGACGTTTGCGAGAAGTTTTAACTAATATTTCAATAATTTTAATAAGTCAAAATATTCTTCCCTCTCGGCGCTTTTAGGATTGAGGGAAAAATTTCTTTCCCCCTCTGGGAACGCCGGGCACTCCCCACACCACATGAGGCCTCGTAAAACTATTGTACTCACAAAGGGGAGATACTATCTCCCCTTTACTATCTCCGAGATAGTAAGGGTTGCTGACTTTTAGTCAATAATCATTCGCAAGAAAGAAAGTTTCCAATATTTGGCACCATGTCTTATCACAATAATTTTTTCTGAATTCTGGTTCCCAATTTTTTTTTAATAGAATGACTTACAAATTTTCAAATGCATGTTTTGATTTTATGAGTATTATGAATTTTTTAATACGCTCCAAAATATCTCTTTTTTAGTAAATTTTAAAGTTAAAAATAACCAACAGTTTTAACTAATATTTCAATAATTTTTTTTAATAAACTTTGCCACCATATAAAAACGTTGTTTTTAAAAACGTTGGTTTTTATATCGAATTATTCTTTTTATATATGTAATTTTAGTTCCATCCTCTAAAACGGTTTTTAAGTATGGTTTTTTTGTAACTTTTAATTTAATTTTTGTTTAAATATTTGTTTCTTGACAAATTTTAATCAATTCGTGTTTAAACTACTTTTTTTTAGTTTTGTTTGATTCATTATTACAGAAGTATTCGTTTTGGATTGTTAGTTTGACATACCTGAAGAACTTGATCTTTATATCCGAAGGTCTCCAGTGTAATAATTATAGAAACAAACGAGAATATTCCTTTGCTCTTGGGTTAGAAATTTATTAACCAAATGTACACTCTACGCCCCACGTAATCAGAGAATTTATAGAATTTAAGAAAGAAAAAGAGTATCTGTTATTTCACTTAATTATCTTTTGTAACATAGAACTTCGAAGTCTGTATGCGATATCATATAAAATCTGGAAAAATGAAGACCTCCAGAAACATTGTTCTAGTAGAATAATTGTGACATTGGACTATTCACGATTTTCTCTTCCTTAACCTAGGGGACTTTATGATAATTTGAATTGCATAAAATTGCAATCTCTTCCCAACCAAAATGAAACGTGATTAGGTAAATTAGATGAAGATAGAAGAGAAGGAAATTAGAGATAATGATATATAAATGAAATATAAATGAAGAGAGACAGAAGATAGCGATTGGTGAAAGAGATTTATAATTTGATTTGAAGCACTTTAATTAGTTTTGTGGATTGAAGCGAATGCTAGTTGTAATATTCAGACAAGAATTGGCTATTTGTAGGTAGTGATTGAATCAAATGTGTGAATTGGTAAGCTAAGAATTCATTAGTCGATCCCAATTTAGTATTGATGAGTTAAGTGAGATCCTAGAGAGAGTGAACTTATGTATCAATCAGCGATTATTATTCAAGTATTTCAGTTTGTTCTTGCGTGTCTACAAATGAAGTTAAGATCCTTGGCCACTAAAGCCGGGACTGATGCACATTGAATCAGTCGGGGCCCAAAGTCCTCCCGAGGGCGAGGTGTGGAAGTTAGGAGAGGGGGGCAGCTCTGGTGTCGTCCTCATCACTTGACCGAGGTGCAAAATTACGAGGTCCGTCGCCAATAGCCCTCGTGTTGCTTCTCGTGCGACGTTAATAAAAACTAAACTAAATAAACCCAACTGAAGTTAAGTGGTTTTTGACTAATATATTAGATTGACACAATGGCACAAGAGCTAAGTAATGAAGAGAGGGCATTGCACATAATGACTCAAAATTGTAAGGTTCGTCTCTAACAGTCCTCGCGCAATTTGGGCGACTTGGATCCAAACTAAAGGAGTACAAAATCGAATTTCTACTTTAGAATTTGATTGCTTATGTCATTACTACAGCCTATCATACTTACGTAAATGTTATATAGCTGCAATTCTCAAAAAATAAAACCGATATAGTTAAAACTTGTTTACTAGGTACGCCGAGAAAGAGAGAGAGATTCAGAAAATTCTTCTGCAAATATCATTTGTTGAAATAATTCTATTCTAGTTCTTTATGTTACTGTAGGAAGAAGAGATAACCTTAATGATCATTCGAGACGATGTGAAGTTCTTAGTTCTGGAATAATCCGATCAATTAAGTGGCATATATTGATAGGATTTCATATTTCATTGGGTTATTAAACATGAAACTATATCCGTAGAAGACACAAATGATTTTTTTTTTCCAGCGCTGAAATGAAGTCCAGCTTAAATCACATTTCTTAGATTCTATGATCTCAGAAATAGACACATATTTACTTTCTGTTTCGACGAAAACACCCCGAATTGCTCATTAGAGGAGAAATAATAGACGTTTTTATTGGCTTCGTTGGGAAAGGTTTATGTTCCATTTCAAAAACAAAAAGCTCAAATCGCGCTCAATTTGTGAACATTCAACTTCGACAAAACTTACCTCATTATCTTTTGCAATCGTAGACCTTTAAAAACGGTTTTTTATTTGTTTTTCAGACCATTTTCGTAGAATGATAAGACGATTTTTTTTTCAAGAAAGAAAAAAATGGATGTAAATGATGAAACACGTAATATGAAAACGAAAACTCTTTATAGAACAGGGTTTCACATAAATTGGGATGAACTACAAGCAATTTACCTAATGAATCTACCAGGAATTCCGAATGCGTCATATACTTTTCTACACTACCTACAGAAAGTAACAAAAATGGTTTTGAATTAATGTTCGATAGGAACTTATTTTAGGAAATTAAAGGTCTAATAGAAACTAACATTAAGAATTAACGTTCTACTGGGTTTTGAATTAACATTATACTAAGCTACGTAATGAATCTACTAAGAATTCCAATTGCGTAATGTATTTTCATTCGTTTCTCATAGAAATTACCAAAATATGATTAGTGTGGAATTAATGGTATACTAGGCTATATAAAGAACTCCAAAATGTACGTATTTTTCGCAGTTGCACCAAAAGAAGGTACCAAAATATGATTGGTTTTGATTCCACGTTCTGATAGGAACTAACATTAGGAATTTAAGGGTCTAATAGAAATTAACAATAAGAATTAATGTTCCACTCGGTTTTTAATAAACATTCTACTAAGCTACTTAATGAATCTACTAAGAATTCCAAATGTGTTACGTATTTTACTTCGTTTCTCATAGAAATTACTCAAACATGATTAATTTGGAATCAATGTTATACTAAGCTACCGAATGATTCCAAATGTGTTCCAAATGTATGTATTTTTCTCCGTTGCACCTGTAGAAAGTATCCAAACATGATTTGTTTCGAATAATCGTTCGATTAGCCCTCTTAATGAATCGACTAGAAATTTTAAATGTATCATGCATTATTCTGCACCTGTAGAACCCTGATAGATGTACAATTAAATCTATAGAATTCCTAATTTCGAGCCACCATGAAATGACATAAAAAAGACATCTGAGTAATCAAACATTCATCAAATTTCCACACCGCGAAAGTGATGGCATAGAAATTTTATTAGTCTCGAAGCAACCTGTACCAACCACGAGGCAATTTTTGATGAAATCCGAACCTGAACTTACTCTCCCAAAATCCATGATATTCGCACTTCTAGGTATGCTATGGTAATCACGAGGAAATGGTCATTAGAATCAATGGGAACCAAGAGTTAGAGTTCTTTAATTCCAAGAAAGAGACTTACAGCGAAATAATTGAATGCTGAATAATCATTGAAAATGGGCATGAAACTACTCACGTGAAGGATTTTGAAATTAGGAGAATGGGGAATCAACTTGGGTATTTGAGGCCAGGGTAGCCTAGTAGATAAATAGCTCAATATTCTTTTCAATTTGTGCTATTATAACATGTGAAACTGATAACGGAGTGCTCAGAATTGTTAGGATCTTGCCTCCTGCATGGACCATCATAAGAGATAGCATGATGTTGGTTGATTGATTGATTAGTTTTATAGGATATAGAGTAACAAAGGCTATTATCTCCTTGAAGTTGGTTCCACAATTTCCCACACATCATAGAAAATATGGATTTATTTATTGAAAAAGAAACTTTTGTTGTAAATTTATTTGATTTAGTGGAGTTCGAAAATAATGTTTTACTATATGTTGGGATACATGTGATTATTAAATCGATCAAATGGGGAGTAGCATTTATTTCAGTTCAAGTGCGAAAAGAAATTTTTTGGCTCTGTAGTCTGAGCAAGAGTTTGAGAAGCGATTGGCTGGTTTATTCCTATTGCAGTAGCCTTTTTTTTTTTTTTTTTTTTTTTTTTGTTCTTTTACTTTAACTGTTTTGGGGGGAAAGG
Source organism: Nephila pilipes (assembly GCA_019974015.1). Classification (NCBI taxonomy): domain Eukaryota; kingdom Metazoa; phylum Arthropoda; class Arachnida; order Araneae; family Nephilidae; genus Nephila; species Nephila pilipes. Next base: position 95,915 of record BMAW01052851.1, read on the forward strand.
AGAAAAACAAATATTTGAGTTCACAAAAGCCTAGATTGAGCTCTGTGACTAATGTATTTTTAATACATATATGCGTTTATTATACTTGACGGAGTTTCAAACTTACAAAGTCTGTCCTCAATAGTTTTTGTGTAGACTTAGTTCGATATTAATTCAAACTGTGGAGGCTCTGTTCAACAACTGCGACAGAAGTTAAAATCCCTTCAGGATTAACCCGGGGGTTCCTTTTGATTGAGTTATTTAGAACACTGCAAAAAGAAGTCCGGATGAGTTTTCTTTGGACCAACAGATCGAGGGTTTTAATCACCCTGTAATTCAAGGTTAACCATCCTCTCTGCCACAGGGTAGAAATTCATCTCACAGAGTCGTGAAAGAACAAATTTCGGTCGAAGTGGTGACCCAGGATTTGGACACCAGGTGGCAACACAGGCTAGAGTTACTGGTTACATTTTTCCTCAATGGGAACTTGTCTCTGAGTGTCCAAAGATACCCACTCATAAATCACAACTAGTGATATACCTGATGCGGGGCACTTATCAGAAAGACTTACCATCTCAACTAGAGACATCCGATGATACCTAAGGAAACTATCCAAACAGTATTCAATACTGAAGAGAGAGGATGTATGCAAATTGCAGCAACGGCTGGAAGAAACAACCTTTTCAAAATATCGTTCAGAACATCCCTCTCAGTTTCAATATAATGGTACTGGAAGGGGAGTATGTGGTGGCTCTTTTCAACAAGGACTGCAGCAGTTCAAGTGTCTCATCAACGAATCCGGGGGAATCCCTTTTGGACTTGTTACAAAGGCCACAAAAAAAGAACACCAAACGGATTCTTTCCACACCAGTAAATTGAGGGTAGGAACCGCCTCTATCATTCAAGATCAACCAACCTTTCTACCTTGGGGTAGAACCCCCCGAGGAGCGAAAAACATCTTGTCGTCGAAAAACCAAACCAAAAGTTAAGCATCTCTAATTCGTAACTTCATCAATGAAATTATCTTTCCAATGTTAAGAAATAACGAATCCTAGGGAAGGATTAGATTCGATGAAATTAAAATAGATAGTTGCTACAGTTATTATACAGATTGCTTCCAATATACATCGCTTTTGAACTGCAACTAGATCAAATAATCAAAAAGGGTAACATAATTCTTATTAAGTGAAATCTTTGTATACTTTTGTTTTCTTCATTTCTACTCAAAACATATAACAGCGAAATCCCTAATCCTGATTTTTGAATAAGCTTAAATAATTAACTATGCTTTTGTTTGAGACTAAGCAAACAACATGGTAAACAATTTTTCAAATTTTTTATTATTTATCAAGCTGAATTATTCGCTTGCTGCTCACTTTAAATACATTTCTTGCAAATGGCGCAAGGCAAATCATGATAAGTTGCTTCAGAACATAACTTATCCCTTTCTCCCTACAAATATCCCTATATAGGGAAATCTCGTGGATTATGAATTGATTGTGTTTACGTGTCTGTAATGACGGGAAACCAAGCGGAACATGTATCAGCGGCAAGAAACAGGAAATGAATGGTGAGATATGAAAATTCGACGTTATTAAACGTGTTAGCTCATAATGTATTTCGTATGTACGAAAAAGTAAAGAAAAACAGTCAATCGTCGATTACATAGAGTTCCAAATACAGTATCTGAAACAATTATTGTTTATTTACAATGTGATGTTATTTGGTTGTTTAGTTTTACGTTTTTAACCCTTAGGCTCCTCTATGGACACATGTCTCCTACATATAGAGGTAAGCGAATCATTTTTGTAACGTAAAATACTATGTACGTAAGTTTACGACCTCCAGAATAAAAACGCCAATGGTTGTTACAAACTGTCATCAAACGGCCTTAGTGGGGTGGAGGTTTGTGCACTTGATGATTATATTTTGTAATGAGAAATATTTGAAGGAAACATGAAACACAAATGATTTCAAATTTGCGAAGCCTTACAATTTTAAATTTAAAACCAATTTCTAGTTGGTTATCAAATTGAGAGGAGAGAATTTCGAATGATAGATAATCCTGGAATCGAGATAATATGTTTGAAAAGGAAAAGGATTTGACAGAAAACTACACGTTTTATATTCGGGAAATAAAAAATAAAGATTGTCGAGTATTTTCCATTACAGAAATCGTTGGAGAGCTTCACCAAACATCAATATCTGTTCAATATGAAGCTGGAACTTTTCGTTATACTTGAAGCTGATGCACGAAATAAGTCCGGGATCCAAGTCCTTCTCATGGTGTTGTGTATAAGTTTGAAAAAAAGTGCTAGCTCTGATATCATCCTTGTCACTTAATAGAGGTTCAAAATTGCCAGGACTGTGGCCATTAGCCTTCGAATTGCACAAGTGCAATGTTAATAAACAATCAATATTTGCTGTATTTAGGGGACGTTTTTGAAAAATTTCAGACATCGAATAATTATAAAAATTCCTTCAGTAATAAAAGAACACAACTTCAGTTTTCATTTATATTTTTTAAATTTCCATTCCTTTAATCCAGGTTTGAATGTATTTTTTTTGTTTCACTATTAAGTAGTATTGAAAAGAATTAACCACATTCCTTCTATCTGTGTTGGTATATATTATAATAATCAATATTGAAAGTCGAAGGTTAATAACAAACACAGAGTACTAAAAAGAAGTCAGAGTTAATTAAAGAAAATTTCAGTGTATTTAACGTATTAAGATTTAAATTCTCTCTCTCAATTTTTACTGATAAAGTAAGTGCTTGTACGCAGAGTTTTAATGGGAAAAATGTACCAAGCAAAAAGTAGAAGACTCTTTTACCTCTAATTTCATTTAATACATATGAAAAAAAATCTTCTACGGGTGTATATATTTATCATTTAATTAAATATGTTGAATGGTTTTGAAATAAAAACCAGTGATTCATTATAATTTAAATATTTTATTTCTAACAATGAGAAAAACACTACAATCAATTCTAATATAGATAATTCTAGATTAGTATATAAGAATTGAATATGCCAAATTTTTTTTGTTCAAAATATTTTGATAATACACAAGTTTTCTTCAACACTAATAAAATATCAATAAATGTTGAGAAATTCGGCAGCAATTACATAAATTTGATCAAATAATGGTATGGAGTATAAAAAATTTAACACAATCAGTTTTAACTTTTTGTAAAAATGTAACGGAAAAAAAAGAGTAAATATTCTGAAAATTGCCCTTGAGCGTCATTTCCTTCGAATGGTAAAGCACTTCGCCCGTTCTAGTCAATTTTAGTGGCGGCCAGGAAAATAAAATGCATGAGGCTTCGGATATTTGTAACAAACAAGGCATACCCCGAGGGAATTTGAACGATCTTATTTTGTAAAATCAAAAACATTGATTCGGTTTATTTTCTTTTGGATTTAATCCGATTATTTATACATTTGAATATTATCAATCAATTAGTACACATTTCACTTCCATCGGTTCATTGCAAAATTGAGTGCTTTGAGTTAATTATTACTTTTGTAGATAGTTAACATCTATCAGTTAACTATCTAAACACATGGATTTACAAGTAAAATCCATGGATTTACAAGTAAAATCCATGGATTTCGTTGCACTTGCATTGAGAAGGCTGATCATGATACCGTTTGATTTTACGGAGAAGAATGAAAATTAAGTACTCCGAATTAAGAAACAATAGATAAAAGTGGTGAATGGGTAGTATTTAAGTGAATTTAACTGAATAATATAACTAGAGTTATAAGTATTTCAGAGACAAAGGAAAATATAGCTTCTATAACATTTTGATTTAGGCATTTTGTAAAAATCGTCTGTCTTTCGAAAATATATCGCAAATGTATCTGGCATAAAAATGTAGTCTTCTGATCAAATAATTTAATAGTATTATTTTAGTTACATTGTTGGTTATTGGGCTAACATTTCATATACTCCGTACCTTACCAATAATTGTATATTGTTATGAATGATGCAGATGCACAAAATGAAAAAAAAAAAAAACATTATTGTTTTGTTATACGAACTTTGTTTCAGGGCCCGTAATTTAACTTTGCACTGGGCCCGCTTTGTTCTGACCGATCCTGGTAACAAAGATGGTCAGTCTGAGAGAAAACGTCATGAAGTAAATTAGGCTTAGAAATGCTATAAATATTAAACAAATTGCTAGTGCTCGTTGGAACAATTATTTTAGTACCCAGATAACTCTCCATCATACAATAATATAAACGATATGTTAATTGTATCTTTTAATCATGTTAAATGTAACTTTTTTTATTTGTTACTCTAAGCTTGTTGTACCTGAAACCTACATGTATTATCTATGTCATGCACTATCTACTTTTTGACATAGCCCCTATCCTTTTACACTCATTTGCACCACGCTTGACAAGTCTGGAGAAAAATTCCGGCGGTTGTTGACGTCATCAGACTTTAATATGGCAGCTATCTCCTCATCGTCAAAATAAAAAGGATGTTCATTATGGTGCTCTTTCATCTTGGGTAAGAAGTGCAGAGATGAGAACTTCAACTTCATTTCCAGGTAAGTCGCCATCTTCCTCAGTTCGACGACATCTGGGAACAAAAGATAGACGTACATAACTTTCAGACACAACAAGGAAATTGATTCTAATTGAGTTGAGTTTCAAAATCTTTTATTTCCAAATATTAAAAAATATCTCCCTGTTATTTTCAAATAAAATCTCCGAGGAAATTTATTTCCTTTATTTATTTGTAAAATTTAAATTGAGACTGTTAAAAAAGAAAGAATCAGGCAAAATATTTTTTGTAAGTTCGAAGACTACGTTATGGTCCCAAAAGAGACATTGAAATTTTAAAGAATTGATAGCAAAAATTATTTTCCCGCAATCCAGATAAATATGTGTATTAAAAATAATAGATGCTTGTTCATTTCCCGATAGTTTCTAAGATTGAAATGTATTCTTTGTGAAAAATGTTTTCCTAAATTCCTAAGCGTTATTTAGCTATTGAATCTTATCTGTTCACGATAGTTTATTGTTTTTCGTTTATCAGCTCACCTATTGTCTTCTACTTACTTTTCCTTGTTATTCAGGTTTTAATGTTTCTCTTCCCATTACAGGTAGTTAGTAGCAAATATTTAATATACTTAAATATATTACTTATTTCATATACTTTTGAGTAAATGATTAAATTATGGTAAATCTCCCTTATTTATATACACTATAATATTATTTATATACTTCTGCTTAAATAATTTTAGAACATCTAAATTTTAAATACTGAATTCTCGATCTTTATGTAATAATTTGGTGGTATATTCATTATCTTTCTCAAGGTTACAAGAAAAAAAATTTATTTGAGAAAAGGGAATCTTTTTTTAGTTTGTCAGACATCCATTTTATTTCAAACTCTAATTTTATTCGATCGAGAGATTTCGCTCACAAGTAACTATTTGTGAATTTAACAAACTACCAAACAAGTATGTACTCTGTAAAATCTTATTCAGTATAATCTATTTATCATTGCATCATAATACGAGGAAATTTTACTTTAAGGAATTTCTTATGCCTTTTTAAGAACCTTAAATTATATTTTTCCTTCAGGATTAAAATTTTAATCTTACTCTTGATAAATATTTATGTTTGATATTTTAAAGTAATGATGCTTTATAGTGTATATACATCTCTAAACTTCCAAACAGGTGGTAAATAGTAATTTTCAAAGTCATGATGTCATCATCATATTTGACTCAACAACCCAGGGTGTAACAAGGCCTTATTTTAAAGATTCCATCAAGATAATCTTTTGGTGCCTTTGGTGTTCAATTAATGCTAAAATTTAAATCAAATTATTTGTTAACTAAAATGAGCAAAATGTCTAAGCAAGAACCGTGTTTTCTTAGCTTAGCAAACACAACCAAAAGTCCCCCCCCCCTAAAATTGGTGACCCGGCACAACAACAACAACAACAAAAAACAGCTGTTGCCAATTACAAAAAACTTTTTATATAAATAAGATGTCACCACAAACCTGCCTTTTGCCTTCCTTGGTCTACCCGTCCCTCTCCCAATCACCTTAAAATCCGATTCAACATAATCAAGCCACAGTAGTTTCGGTCTTCCTCTCTTTCTAATGTAATGGGCTTTGCAACAGAATCTTCTTAACTGGATTTTTCTCATTCATTCAAACAATATGAGAAGCCCAGTTCATTCGTTTCACTTTGACACATTTAATGATATCAGGTTCATTAAAATTTTTATAAATTTGAGAATTAAAACGCCTTCGTCAAAAGTCATTTTCTTTGACTGGAGTCATTTTTCTCACAAAAACTTCAAATTTGTATTCTCCATATTAAAGGTGACTATTTATTGGCGAATAATTGGTAAGGAGAAAACAGGTATTAACAAAACTGAAAGTATGGATTTTAATTGTATTCATTTGATGTTGAATATAATTTTCCTGAAATCTCTTTTTTAAGAATTAAATTGACTTTAAAATTTTATAACTTATTAAGTTGGAAATGTTCAGGGGCGAATAAGATTTGCTTATTGTAGAACACCTTAAAAACAAAATAGATATGTTCAAGAAATTGTGAAAGGACAAAAGATTATTAAGTATTTATCTATTTTCCTCTCAATCATACAAAACACTGACACAAAATGACGTAATTTAGTGCCAATAATAGATTTTTCTTTTCTTTCTCTCTCTTTTCCTTTTATTAATAAATGAAATGGACGAAAATCTTCTACCTTTTACGGAACAACATGAATGGAGTATTTTCAAATGCACGATTTTTTTTTTTTTTTTTTTTTTTTTTTTTGAAAATGTGCTCTGTAAAGAGAAAAACATGGAACCCATTATTTCATAAAAGGCAAGCATTGAAAGTACAACATTAAAAAATTCGAGATAAAAACCAACGTTTTTTAAAACAACATTTTTAAATGGTGGCAAATCTTATTAAAAAAAATTATTGAAATATTAGTTAAAACTTTGTAAAAAACCTCATATCTCTCTCGTCTTTACGATCACTCTCTCTGCGAAATTCAATATATCTTCCATAGATGGTGCCACGTTACTACACGAACTACGTTATTAAAAAAATTATTGAAATATTAGTTAAAACTTGTCGCAAATGTCTAAATATTGTATTGTTAGGTGACTAAGAACGATTCCCAAAGTTTCAGAGCTCTAGCTTGATGGGAAGTTGGTTAAATTAACGATCGAAAATTTGATGACACACACACACACCAAGTGAAATGCAGAAAAACGTTGTAAAATAGCAATCAGTGAATAAGAGAAGCGTAATTCGAAGGATTCAAAATTACATTTTATAATTCCATTCTGATTCGTTTATAGTGTGTCCAGAAAATTATAATCTATTTAGTGAATAGTCTTTGGATAAATAGAGTCTGAAATTGTACTTAAGTCATGTGCTTTACCAAAAGTCTTAAACGAAAATAAAATAAAAAAAAAAATGCCATGTATATGAGAGATCTGAAGCGGCCATTGCAATGCTAAAGATCCTTCTTGTAGAGAAGTTGATGCACGTTAAATATATTGCGGCTCAAAATTCTAGTGTTGGCAAGGCGAGAATGTAGTGAGTAGGATGCCAGCTCAGGTGCCGACCTTGTCAGAACATGGTTCCAAATTGTGAGGTAGTCCGAGGACGTGAAAGAATGCTCCAAATCCTAGTGGGAGAGAAAAGGTCACGGGGGTGTAACTGGGAACAATAAGAGCCAGCTTAATTAGTAAATAACTTAGTTACCTGTGTAAAATATCGTATAAGTACCAATTATTTTTTTAAAATGGTATTTTTTAACTTATTTCAATATTTGCTGTGAATGTAGAACATATTAATACATTGATAATAATAATCTAAAACGTCCTCACTGTCAAAAAATGCATTGTTAAATTGCAATATTATATATATATAATCATAGAGATATATAACAACATACATATATTTTATTATTTCCATATAAAATTCCATAAAAATAACTAAAATTTGTAGAAAAAAATAAATAATTCATTCTCTTGTGGAACAGAAAATATTTGTACAATGCACATAAATTTAAATGCTTAAACTGGGATATTATAATTATTATGTTGCAGAATATCCTTTAACTTGAATATTTGCTCTAATCCTTCTTTGCAAAGATTCAACCAAATTCGATATCACTGCACTTGAAATGCAATACCATTCTTGCTTCATCAATTATATTTATTAGAAATTAACCTGGTTGGAATATTTTGATCAAAAATTTCTCATGCATGTTCGATGGGATTGATGTCTTGTGATTGCAGAAGAAATTTCATAAATTTAACAGTGTTATATAAAATCCAAAGAAGAGTGTTTAAGTTTATATTCTTTGAAAATCTTTACGTTATATAAAAGCATAATAACCATGAAAATCTGTTTTTGTCATACTAGACTGTAAATTATTTTTCAAAACGCCTGTATAAAGTCGGTGATTCATGATTCCATTAATTTGGACTAGGCTACAGACCATAAATTGCACACATATGAATTCCAAAAAGCAAGATCCCCCTTCTATGTTTCGTTATTGGATTCATACTCTGGTTGAATTTCTGTGATCTGTTTTCTCCATACTATTCTTTTAACATCCGATCCAAAAATTTTAATCTTACTTCATCAGAAAAAAATAGCTTTGTACCAGAAACATTGAGCTTTCGTTTACGTGTTTTATAGATAGTGGGATCGATTGGGAATTAGAAGTGAGGTGGCTAAAATTTATAGAGAACAAAATAAAGGGAGATGGGAGAGAATAAGGGAGTTAGACTTGTGCAGACATACATACATTTGGACATTACATTCAAGCAATACATTTTGAACGCAGTTCAACGGAGAAGTAAAAGTGGATAAGTTCATACAAGTTTTACCGTGATTTAGATTTGATGTTAGTAATGTTAGTGTAACTTTCTTTTGAAAATTTGATTAATACTGTAGCGTAGGCTATAGATAATCCCCGCCTAAGACTTTTGCTTTCAACTCCCGCTTTTGTTCCCAACTTCCCATTCAATGTCACAATAAAAAGTTTATTGCTTAAAAGCTATAAATGAGCAAAATCAGGTGGCTTGGGTCAGCCACATTCATGAACAGACCGTCCCGAGGTATAAAAAGGGAGGGAAAAAAGAAAAGAGGATTCTGGCCGGGGAGCGAGAGAGGGTTCCAGCTAGAAGTTGGAGGCTATTTTCTGCTCTTACGATTTGAGAACTAAAATCGAATTACATTTGATATTAAGCTATTGGTGGTATTTTAACTATATGTGTTTGGACTTGTGCTGTGTAGCTATATGTGTTTGGACTTTGTGGGAATAGAAACCAGACGGAAACGCGTAACTAGAATATAATCCATAGATTTGTAAAATAAAAAATTATTTTTACTTAAGCTGTGTGATCCCTTCAAGTTACCTCTTCATTCCACGCATTCTGGGGTCACGACGTTACAATACTATATACAGTATAATTTTCCTCCAGTGAAAAACGTTATACTTGTATTGCAATTTAATGAAAGCATTTCGAGAAATTTAAAGTGATTAGAGATAATTTCACTGATGAAAGTAAGACTTGTTTAAAATAAATGGCTAGAAATGAAAATTTTACAAAATCAAACTAGTGAGTGCTGTGATGCTTTACGAACGATTAGTCGTAAAGTATGTCATTATATTTTGTGCATATTTCCAAAAGTAAAGTTTTTAACAGTTAAAGAGAAATGGGGAAGGAAAAGAAATTAGGTCCTAAGACAACAGAATTTACATAACTATTTTGTTTATAATTCCTATTTTTTTCCCCTCTAAAATCGAATAAAAATTTGATTTTTTCCAAAAAAGTAGGCGGGGGTGCCTCTAATTATTTTGTACAACAATTGATTTTGTATAACACGGCTGTGGAAACCATTTTTCTTGCACATATGCATTTTGGACTGTACCAACATATATGCTATTCCTTTGTTTCTTGCAGCTTCTGTAAAGTTAGGAGCACTTATTTTCGACGAACGGGCCAGGAAGCGTTTGTCGACATAGGTAAGTAGAGACAACTGTTCCGGCGTGGAACCGTTATATAGTATTTTAGAAGTCGTAAGCCTCTGACAGCACTGTAAAACGTGGTCTACTAACTGATAGTGAATTTTCCCGTGTGTATGTAAATTTTTCAAAAATAGGTTACTTTTTCGATTTTTTTTGAAATTGAACATCTTACTTTCTGTACAGCCCTCGTATTTTAAACTTTAGGCGTGCTTTCTTGTGCCATAATACAATCAATAGAACTAACTCTATAAGTAAATAACCAATGCAAAGACACCCCAGTCAGTTCTAACGCAACTATTTCTTTATCAATTACTCTAAAATAATGCCTAAAGAGCTTTCGCTCTCTTTGGGGGCCTTTGGATTAATCCACCTTTTCAAAAATAATACTCTCTTACCAAAACCTTTCCAGTTGAGGTTGCTTTGATTTATCGAATCCACTGCGACAATTATCACCCGTAACAACTCTTGATATTATGGATCTCTTGCTAGGTATACGCTCAGAGTTAACCGCACTCGTTCTTTATCCTCTAAATTTCTCTTTACTTATATACCGTCATATCTAAATCATTTCACTTTATTTCCATCTGCATCTAATTAACATAATCACTTTTTTTGGGGGGTTGGGGGGTTGGAAAGAAATAGTTATTTCCAACAATCAATCTCAATTAAAGTACCTAAGGTTAGTGAAGAGAAAATCGCGAATAGCCCAACGTCACAAACTTACCATCTTTGAAATTCAATGTTTTTATAAATGAAATAAATGATAATTGTAATTCAATCAACAAACGCATACTTCATACTTTGTACAGTGTACTGGAATACTTTGCGTGTTATAAATAAGACACAGTTACAATTTGTTTTGCATGATTCAGAATTTGAACTCACAGATACGTGGTGAAAAGGATGCAAAATTTTCAATCTTGTTCCTCTAATACATTCCAAATAATTTTGTACTTATGAACTTATGAAAAGCTCTACGGGTGCCGAGGCGGCGTAGCCGCCCTTCATCTCGTATCTTGCTGGGAACTGCGATGTAGGCCTGATATGGTTGAAATTTTGCTGGAATAGGTCTAACTGCTTGCTTATTTAGAGGCGGCATTATTAATTGTATTTATACGTGCTTCTCAAAATCCTCTCCAAGATTATCAAGACTTAATTCTACTCGCTTTGCTGAATAGGGTCTTATAAACCAAATAATTGTACTTGACAAAGGTAATAAAGATGTTCAAATGCAATCATATTTTTGTTTGGTGGTATTGTTTTCAATAAAAAAAAAATTGAAACTTTTCCAAACTTTTTTTAAGATTTTCCCTGTTATATTTTGTATTCAATTTAAAAGAAATTCGCTGTCGAAGTTATCCCGGAAATATTAACGATTTCCTGAAGCAATAGAAAATAATGCCATTCTTTTCAATGAAAAACATTAACAGTTCTCTAATTTATACTTCAAATGTCTGCGATGCCACTGAAACCCCACCATGTAGCCGGGGATAATGCACGTTAAAACTGTCGAGGCTCAAAGTCCTCCCATTGGCATGGTGTGGAAGTTATGAGAGTGAAGTGCCAGCTCAGATATCGTCTTCGTCACTTGACCGAGGTTCAAAACTATAAGTTCCGTCGCCAATAGCCCTTGTGTTGCTTCTAGTGTGACGCTTATAAAACCAAACCCAAATCAAATGTCTGACTTAATCTAGATTTAAAGTAAATTCTTAAAATAATTTTTCTTCCGTGTTTCAAGTTTTCGGAGATAATTTAAAAATTGTTTTAATTGATTCAAGATTAAGATCATGTGCAAGAAAGGACGGGTATTAGGGAATTACCAAATGCAATTAGAGGGAACCAGGCACTAATTGTAAATTACGTTTTGTAGAAGATTATTTGCTGTCTTCGAAATCCCTTCTTTCAAAGATCTTCAGCTGCCTTAGACATATTTTAAACGGAATGAAACATATGCTGTTGCTTAACTCATAAAACAAAGAATTACATTTTCCTTTATCTCTATTACTTCCTATAACTAATACGACAGGAAACTAAAAGAAACAATTACTTAAATTAACTTTGAAAAACTCAAATCCTTTCCAGAGTTTCTTTCATCTGTTTTAACGAAGTTCAAGGATTCAATTTCCTGGTTTTAATCTACTTTTCTTTCACTTCCTCACAGAACCTATCCCATTCAAAATCCGTAGTTAATAGAGCCGTCTTTTCTCTGCTTAATCTCCGTAAACGTACCATTCCAGTGCGCCAAACAATCCTCATTCGATATCGTTTGCAATTACAGTACCTTATTCGAACTTCGCCTTCCCGTCACACCTGACGCAATCGCACACCCTTTCTGACAACTGGCACTACCAGTAGCGGTGTCGATTCTCGCTGGTGGAAGGTTCACGGTCTGCAGACGACCAACTAGGCGAGACACTGACCCACTTACTGGCCGAGGTCCCCATGTGACTTATTTATGCATCACGTTCTCACTGGGGTGGTTCTTTTTCTTTTCTATCTTTTTTTTTTTAAAATAAAGGGATAGATCGCGTGAGGGTCTTCGAGGATTCGAACAATTACCCATGGACGGTTGTCAATCAACCTGAAGACGTGTAATCCGAGTTCGGGAAGGCAAGACCAGTATGCGTGATTAATTGAGAATGGGTCCAATTCAGAAGCCTTCTTCGTGGTTTTCATATCGTTACTTTGGATCTCTGTGAAGTTGGGCAGAATTTGCTTTTTGTTTACCGCAGTTTCCTCTCTGTTGCTGATGAAGAAGAGAGATTATTGAAAATTCTTTTTCGGGCTTTTTGATTGAATTTCATGTGCCTTAAGAATTTTATGTGATTAAGATAAGATTCCAGCAGGATAGAGAAAAATTAATTTTTCATAAGCTTTTTTGTTTTGTTCTGGGCATCCAGTAACAGTCTTAAGATAAGGTTCCATGAAAATGAACTACAATTATGTCATAAAGAATACGAATTCTGCTTTTGATGTCTTTTGCCGTACCAATAAGTAAAGTATCATTATTATAGAAGATGTCACAAAAATATATTATTTTATTCATGAATAAAAAATAAATATCAGTTCATGAACGAAAATGCTGGAATTATTTTTTGTTATATTCGATTCGAACTAGAAGATCTCACCTGATGGTCTTGAAAGCTGCATGTATTAGACAAATAAATATCTGATGAAGTTCCTGGTTTTCAGATGTTCCAAGCCCTCTTTGAAATTTTAGAAATAAGTTATGAGCAAGAGAACAACACACACACACACACACATATATATATATATATATATATATATATATATATATATATATATATACACACACACGCACGCACATATGTGTGTGTGCGCATATATATACATAATATTTTAACTTCAATTTATATTAGTTTCTCATAATAATAGTTTAATTTCCTAATTTTTCCCATTCTCTAATTTAAAAGTAAAGCTTTCATTCTTATTTCCTGATACCGTTCCTTTTTAACTTAATTTATGCAATCACGCGCTCTTAAAAATTCGCTGATAATGCAATTCCCACTGCTTCAGACCTGTAGGGATGATCCCTACAAGACTTTCTGTCTGCACCTAAAATCCCTGGAAATCCCTCCACTCATCACACGTGATCTAGTTTGAAAATCCCTACTATAAAATACCAAGCAATAGAAAATTATCTCTCTTCTGATCTCTTTTGCTCTTCTGACTTTTCGTACTGTTTATCAAACTGTGGAGTTGTATCTACCGCCATGTGAAAATGCTCTCTCTCTCTCTCTCCGCTACAATAAAATAAATAGTTAAACTTGAACTTGGCTTCGACTTGCTTTTTAATTAACAAAATAGTAAATTTTAAAAAGAAAGGTTTTTGCATTACATTTTTACTTAAGCGGCTTTTGGCAGTTATCGATGATTATTAAAGAATAAGGTGCAATCTGTATATTTTTTAGATTGAGAAAAGCCTCCAATATAAGTATCATATTTTGACTTTGCTTACTTACAGAATGCAGCATATATTATTATGTTACTCATTTCTGATGGAATCAATCTTTTTTCCCATATAAAATATGGTCTATTCTTATACAGAAAAATCGGGAGAACTATCCTGTAGAGAGGAAAATATTTTATTGAGTAATAACGAAAAAAATATTTTGCTCTACTCATATATTGGATTTCTGTTTGAATTTTACAATTTTTCTCGTATAAAATATGTTCCATACTTATTCCGGAAAAATGTACGGACATATTGACTTTGCTATGCTACAGAGCAATACAAAAAAAAAAAAAAAAAAAAAAAAATATAATACCCTGTGTAAAATTTCTGTTTGAAGCAATCCATTTCCCCTCTTAAAATATACCCCAGATAACTGCATTTATGTAGTAGTTTGAACTAATATTTAACATTACCTTATTATTTAAAAAAAATGTAGAGTTTTAAAATTTTTAAGACTTTAAAATATTAAAATGGGTATCCATGCTATAACCATACGAACTTGTTTGAATATCAGGACAGTTTTTATGTCTCAAGGTATGTATCAAGTTCGGTATTTCTCCAAGACCTTAATGCCTTATTAAGGTACAAAAACTCCAATAGTACAGATATACTGTTCAGGCTAAAATCTTAAATATCAGTGCTTCAAACTGGATCAGAATGTCGGTTTGAAGTTAGTAAAACTATATAAAAAAAATAGAATGTATGACGTATTATACAATAGAATGAATTACAGTGAAATCCTGTATAACGCGATGGAAAAAATTGCGACAAGAATTTCTATAGTGCAGTTAATAGCCCTATATTATGCGAACTATAAATTTAAAATTTTCACATAGTTTTCTATTTTTGCTATTTGAATATTTTTAAAGTAATATTTTACTAGATTAACAGTTTTTATATAATATATATCATCAAACTTTTTTCTATCTCATTCACTAACACATCTTTTACTCGGGCAACTTTTTACAAATACTATAGAAGATGTAATAGACATTTAGCTATCATTTTAATTTAATGCTGAAGCATTTAACTCTCATAATCTCAATTATGTAACAGATTTAAATTCATCCAAATTTCGAATTTTGTCAACTCCATGGTTATTATGATTTCTTCAGTACATGTGACTTAAACGAAATTTTTCTTCTAAAAATATTAACGCGTGCAAAACTTTTTTTTAATGCAAGGTGAGCCCATTAAATATCTGAACAAATAAACGACCAAAAAGTAAAATAAAAATGGGAAATAATAAACGTATGGCTAGAAAGAAAGGCATCTAAAATTCTTGTTAAAGTTAGCTTAAGTTGGTTCGTGCTTGTGCAAATTCTCTCTCTCTCACTCTCATACGGTTAATTTGAGCAAAATCAAACCAATATTTGTTTTACACAATTTCCTATAACGCGAAATGCATCTCCGCATTGTAGGAGGAAAATAGAATTTGAGGACGAAAATAGAAATTCCATAGGATTGACATTACATTCACGAAATCAAACTGCTGGTAGACATCCTTAAATCTCAATTTATTCGTGAATGTGTGTGTTTATACCGATGCAGGGAAGGAAAAGCAATATTTTCAATAGAAAATGAATATTGATTATAGTTCATTCATTAGCGTAAACTGAAAAAAAAAATGTTCAATTAATCTTAAATCTTATTGTTCCAATGTTGACAGCACTTTCATTTTTAGGAATAATTCATTTAATAATAATTTAAAATTTGTAATAATACTTACATATTAATCTCATATTTTCGAATTTGTTTTTTTAAAAAAAGAATACTAATTCGCGTGGATTTAAAAAAATTTGCTACGTTATTTGATGTTAGAAAAAAAGAAAGAAAGAAAAGGCAAGTAAACCAATTTCCTTAAATTAATGGATGGAATGAATAAAAACCGCTGTTAAAGGAAATGAAGTTGTATGGAAGAGAAAAAATATATATATGTATGGATTGAAAAACGTTAATCCGAATGATAAGACGGCGAAACAAAAGAGAAAGAAAGAAAAAAAAAAAAAAAAACATGAAAGAAGAGAGGAAAGAGATTTGTTTGAGGGGGAAAAAAAAGAATTACTCCAAATATGAAAATTAACTGTAACAAAAAAACACAACTGTATATTAGTTCTCTCATTTCGCACCATTTTTCTTCTACGAACAGAATCTGCCATCTAGTGAGGAAAATTTGAACTAAGTCTTAAAAGGGAAGCAAGGGAATTTGTAAATAAGGTGACCAATTTTTTGACAATTAAAAACAGGATGAAAAAAATTTAAAAAAAAGTACAGCATAAATAAATCAAACATTTCATTAATTCAAACAAAAATACGCTAATTATGCTAACATTCCTTTTAATTAATTTTATTTTTCCATTGAATAAATTTTTTTTTTCAATGTTTTATTTTTTCTAACAATATATACTGGAAATTTCGGAGTAAGAAATATTCTTTGAAATATATAATAAGTTGCAATATATTCGTTTAGAATGCAATTTATTTTTAAAGTCCTACTATTAGCTCTCTCTCTCTCTCTCTCTCTCTCTCTCTCTATATATATATATCTTGTTCAAATTTTCAATCGTTAATAAAATACTTTTTTATTCATCCACTCATGTTCAAATACATTTTTTTAAATTTGTATTGGATGACACTTGTATTTAATACAGTTTTTTCAAATATTAATTCATTTAATTAAATTTAATTGATGAAAATGTAATTTAGTCCAACCACTTGGCGCAATTTCAAAAATTGTCAAACTTGGCGATTTTTTTTTGGCTGAACGTTAAGCCCACTAAGCGGAGCAGGGTAGCCACATTTGGCAAAACACCACCAAATAATTCCTATCTCCAAGAGTGGTTGGATTAAATTGCATTCCAACCATTTAATTTACCGGATGAATTAAGAAACAAACCAATGTGCCGCTGTGTCATTTGTCTTGCAATTGTCAAAGTTGGTAGAGCGTCAACGTAGAATCTTCGTGGCTTCGGATCGAAGCATAAAATTTTTTAATTTGATTTTCAAATAATTAATTTTAGTTTTATATAGGAGAAAAAAATTCGCTAATATAAGATATTTAGCAGGATGTAAATTTTCGAATAAATACCGTCAGTGACGAAGCGTGTAGATAGCTAAGGAAAAATTTTTTTTGCCAATTAATACTGTGATTCTGTCATATGTATATACATATTTATATTAATTGTAATTATTTCATAAAAAGTAACTAAAATAAAAATTTTCTTTGTTGACCTAAGTAGGAATTGACTTTAAAAAAATTCTTTTTATATTACTTGTTAAATACTTTTGTTGCAATATACCAACATGAATAAAATGACATTACTGTGAATTTTTGTTTTATGGTCACGGCTTAAAGAATTCCTGGTAATTTACCGGTAGACAGTTTTTGCTTGGCAGTTTTACCAAATTACAGGAAATTGAAATGTCAGTAAATTTGCTATTACTATTCACTAGATATTGATTCACCCAAAGGAAATTGAATTCAACCAACAAAGGTTGGAGTTATCAAGCCAGCCTCTCAGAAGAACCGTCACTCCAGACTTCCAGACTTTAGTGAGAGCAAAATCCATTTTTACAGAAATAAGTTTACATAATGAAAAATAAAGGTCATGAAACGAATCATCACATAAAGAATTTAAAAAATTAGTACTGAAGTATTTTTGAAGAAAAATAAGCAAACAAAGCAAATAAATTTTTATCAAGTAAAGTTCACACTCAGGATAGACAAGTCTTAAGTATACTAAGACATGGTACAAATATAATACCTATATATTAAACAAAAAAATGTATTTTAAATTGAACCAATATACAGTCGATGAGAACATATTTACAAGCAGAAAATTTAAATATTGATATAAATAATAACAATCGGAAGAATTTACTAACAACAGGATGTATATATAACAAATGTAAAAAAGGAAACTTTTCTCAATGGAAAATAATTTTTTTTCATTCGCTAAATTACTCTTGAGAGTTGTTGATCTATAAATTGCTCGAACAAAACAATGATGTCAATATATAAACAGAAAATGCGTAAAAAATGTAGCTTGTAAATGTATGATAGCGGATCAATTACAAATGAGATTTTTTTAAAACGATACTTTCTCGCATAATTACGAGGCATGTTTCGAAGAAAAGTTTCGTCATTTTTTTAAAGAGCACATGGTACATCAGATGAAATAAACAACCACCATAAGAATTCGCATACATTACTGGTTCAACGACGGAAGTAGCGTCAGTGAAGGAAGAATGATGCATGCGCAGACCGACGAAGAAAATAGGGTAGCAGCAGACCAGCGTGCCCTAGACTTGACTGACAACGTGTCATCCATGAACGCCTACAGATCCTATATAGTAAACAGGTCATGTCAAATGATTGGACTCTGGTGTTGTATGTTCAGGGAAGGAAGACAGATTGGGGAAGATGAAGATCAAAAAGGGCGCCCCTCCACATCTACGAATGAAACCAACACTGTACTGAAGTTCAGGACATGCTATTAGGAGATAAGCGCATAATGGTGTCAGGGGTGGCGTCCACGCTGCGTACTTGTCGTGCTCGGATCCATCCAAAACAATACTGAGGTGGACCAGGCTGTGCGACAATTCCTTGCATCGCAGGGCACCGAGTTTTACCAGAGAGGTTTCTTCAGACTGATTGCACGCTACGACAAATGTCTCAATGTCGATTGTGACTCTGTCGGAAAAATAGTGGAAGCTGTACAGTTCATGATGACATGTTTAATTTTTTTCATGCAATACAATTTCCTTGTGAAAAAAAATGACGAGACTTATTTTCGGAGCATCCCTTATACCAAAATTGCCCCTCTTTAACATTTACATAATCTTTACAAAATATCGAGAGATTCTTTTAAGCTTGTATTATAAAAAGAAGTGTAGTGTGCCATATGTGAAAAGACCCTTCTACTTCTTCATTCGATGAAAATATTCTGCTCTTTAAAATTCTTTGAAAATAAACAAATAATAATTCGTAGATGTTAAGTGTGGACTAAAGAGAGAATGTCTGAGTGTTGTCCAGTGAAGTTTGCTTAGTTTGCCTTGTGTTTTGACAGTTATGTGGGGATTTTCATTACCCTGAAAAGCGTTGTGGATCGCAATGAGAAGTTTTTTATGTCCGATATGCTACTTTAACCTCTCTAAAAGTTTATAGTACTTTATTGCATCAGCTATGAAGAAATTTGGTGTAAATAATACACCATGAATTCGGGGGAAAAACAGAAGTGAGAACTTTTCCAGCAGATGTTTGCCCAGTTCCTCTTTTTGTGCGCTGTGGCCGCGGTAGGCTAATGATGATGGTCGCCAACTCGCGGCTGGAGTGTTTTCGTCGAGTAGTGGGTTGGAGCTCTGATGCCACTAAAGACCCACCGTATAACAGGGTTGATGTATGTTAAATCTGGTCGAGGTCCCAAGTCCCCCTAGTTGGAGGAGTTTGAAAATTTGGAGAGGGAGGTGCCTACTCAGATGTCATTCTCTTATCATTTGACCGGAGTTCGAAACAACTAAGTTCATCGCCAGTAGTCTTCGTGTTGCTTCTCAGTGCGACGTTAATAAACAACTACTATCACTCAACTTTTGTACGCTTTTCTATACTGAATGACTTTGTTTCCGGCAGACGGCGACTGAATAAATTAATACATAAAGAATATAACGATACCAAACGATTATTTAAACTTTAATACTCATGGTTATTATGCAAAAATTATAAGAATTAGTACCGCAATTAAAAAAAAATCTCGTTTATGTTTGATCCATCTATATATATTCTTAATATCATAACACATACATGATACAGAAGTCACTTTCTCGGCTGACAATCTGTTAAACAATCCCCAGTTGAACCAAGTCTTATTAAGAAGAAACTGTTGCACAAAATGCATTGAAAAGACAGACAATTGCACATACTATTTTCTGGCTGATGTTTTATTGGGATTTGTTTTTCTTTTTCATAAGCTTAAAAAGCTTAAATGGTCTCATTCTCAACATTCCAATGATTAGAATCCATTTTGATTTAAATAATAAATGGAGAAAGTCAGTCTTATTCATTTTTTTTAATTAATGGAAACTATCTTATCTTATTTTATCTTCAGTTATATATTCTGAATATCATAATTTTTAGCCAAACTGAAGAATTCCTTTTTAGACATAAAATATCAGAGTGGATGATTCACCAGAATTCTTCTACCTATTTTTCATTTGCGATTCCTTAAAATGCGATCCAATTCATTTGAAAGAAGAAGAAAAAAAAATCGAGTATTGCTATTGATTTAAGAGTTGATTAGATGGAGCTACCATAAATTCCTAAGAGAACAATTTCCAGCGTTCTATTTCATTCCACATCGGTTGTCATGACAACGTTGTAATTTCGCTTTCTTTCAACAGAAAAAGCTACCGTATCGCAAAACTGTACGAACCATACATTCCCCTATCAAATAAGCATATGAAAATAAGAATGGTTATGTATTCGTGTGATTAGCATGATTTCAGAAATTTCTTAACGTGGGAACAATTAAGAAGTGTTCAGTTTCATATTAAACCCATGCCAATGTACTTTAAAATTAATTTTGTAATTTTTGTAATTGTTAAAGAGGCTCATTTTCCTTGATATTTTAACTTATTCAAACACTAAATTCCTAGAAATAATCTGGTTAATAAATACAACACATTAACTTATCAATCATAGTGATTTTAATTAATTCAAAACATTTAGGGGAAAAAAAGTTCCATGCAAAGGTTTGCAAAGAACAGATTTAGATACCTAAGGTGCGCTTTTTTTATATAATAATTATTAAATTACTCAATTAAATATAAGAATCAAAGTGAACGATGGAATATCGAGAAATGGACATTAGTAAACTTTTCCGATATTAAAATTAAAGGAAATGATAAATTATTAAATTGAATATATTTAAGCTTAATAAAATTGAAACAAACGATAAAAAAAAAAGCTGAAAAGTGATTTAGTACGTCAAAACGCCCCTCCCCAAGCAATGGCCTCTTGAGTGGCAAACAAAAAATATTTTTAACGAACACTTATTTAACAACCTTTTTTCCAGCTTTGAATAAACGTCTCAATAAAGCGAAGTTGGCCACATATTTTGTAATTTTGAGCAATGGTCATGTGATAAGAATGACACCTAAACAGGTATTTCCCTCTTTAAACTTCCACACCACGATTGTATACTGAGACTCAGTTTCATTTAAGATGTAGAAGTCTATTAATTCGCATGGCAGGTCTTCAAAGGAATCGGTATTGATACCGCGAATGGACTTGATTATCGCCGATCACAAGTCGGGCACAAGACCTCTCGGCGACCGCTTCTGTTCACATTTGTTTTGTTATAAACTGCTGTTTGTAGAAAATGCAACACCATGAAGGAATCATCAGAATCAAATGAAATTCGCAGCAAATGTCAATTATAGGATATTATGCAAATTAATAAAGTTTCAGAGCCATCGCGCGTGCGCGGCGCGCGCAGCGCCCTCTGCATTGATGCCGAAAGCGTATAAATAAAGTGCTGTAGCGGGACGTTGAAAAAAGTCTATGATTATTTGTTAGTGGCAAACGTTTAGTGAGACCTGAGTATGCCTCCACGACGGAAGAATAAGAAATTCAAGCAACTTACGGAGTTTGAACGAGGGAGGATAATCGGCCTTCGAGAAGGAGGATTTTCCTATCGCGCAATAGCAGCTCGTATGCAGCGGAACAGTTCCACAGTGATGCGAGTTTGGAAGCAGTGGACCGACGAGCACCGAACAACTCGAAAAACAGGCACTGGACGACAGAAGGTGACGTCAGAGCGCGATGATCGACACCTGCTCCGCATGGCGGTGAATGATCGCACAGCTTCCTCCAGGCAGCTGGCAGCACGTTGGTCTACTGCTACAGGTGTACAATTGTCGGCTTCGTCAATTCGTCGTCGTCTGCTGCGCCGTGGATTGCGTGCAAGGGTGCCTTTATACAGGATTCCCCTCACGGCGAATCATCGACGGCTGCGTCGGCAGTGGGCTCTTGAGCACAGAGACAGGCGAGCTGATTGGCACCAAGTTGTCTTTTCAGATGAATCACGCTTCAATTTGTGGACCCATGATGGCCGTGTTCGTGTTAGACGTTATGCCGGTCAACGCTGCCTTCCTGAGTGTATTATTGAACGACATAGTGGTCGAACACCCGGAGTTATGGTCTGGGGTGCGATTTCGTATCATGGACGATCCAATTTGATACGAATTGAGGGTAATCTCAATAGCAACAGGTACGTCCGTGAAGTGCTACAGCCCGAAGTCGTTCCTTTCCTTCAAGGCATCCCTGGAGCTATCTTTCAGCAGGATAATGCACGCCCACATGTTGCGCGGACTGTTCGAGACTTCTATTCAGCACAACGCATGCAACTTCTTCCTTGGCCTGCTTATTCACCGGATATGTCGCCTATTGAGCACGTGTGGGATATGGTTGGTCGGCGTCTCGCTCGTGATCCGCGTCCTGCAGTTTCCAAAGACGAACTTTGGTTGCGCATACAAGCGATATGGAATTCTCTTCCTCAAGCAGATATTCAACATCTGTTTGACTCCATGCCACGTCGTATAGCAGCACTTATTGCAGCGCATGGTGGCTGCACCAAATACTGATTTCGGACGCTTAATTTGTTTCTTTTGTTTTGAAAATTTCATCATTTATTTGTATCAGTACAAGTCGTTTCTGCATTAAATTTCATTTGATTCTGATGATTCTTTCATGGTGTTGCATTTTCTACAAACAGCAGTATACAAAAAATTATATTAAAAATAACTAGCTCCAAAATTACTTCAGTTTAACAGGTTTAGCGCAAAGCAAATTATATTTAAAATATAAATAGCATCCATTCGTAATAAAATAGCTATCAAAGTGATCTTTAAAAGATTCAGTATGAATTCAGTAACAGACTTATAAAAGATATATTTTGGGTTAGGGTCTTACAAGATTTAAAAGATCTTTCTCAAGTTTTACAAAACAAAAACGACTTACAGTGCAATGAGAACTAACACGCATAAAATATACAAAATCCAATAAAATAAATTCAATTTTAAATATCAATGGGGCATCCATTTCGTGATAAACTATTTGTCAACGGAATCTTCAAAAAATTTAGTGTTATTTCAGCAACGGACTCACACATAAATGATTTATTTTAAATTTAAATCTCATAATTTAAAACAAATATGTCTTACTAACGCACAGTAGACATGTCGGGATCTCAAAATATTCTCTTCGGCGTTCCTTGGGTGTGAAAAGTAAAGTGCCAACTTATTGTCGACCTCGTCACTTGGATCATGGTTCAATATTTGGAGACATATTGGCAGAATTAAGTGGACTTTTTAGTCGGTCAACTTCAAGTATTCAACGAATAAATGAAACAAGTACATCATTTTAATAAAAAAATCAAAAAAATCCTGGTTACAAGTCTATAGTTATTATGAAACAATAATTAAATGGAGTTTTATGAAAACAAATTTCTTTGTGTTTAGGGAAAATCCTACATTCTTGTTTTATAGTCGGTTTTTTTAGAATCTAAGGTCCAGATTAATTTTTAAAAAAATGGTATTTTACTCTTACAAGTAAACACCGTACTTTCCCCTTTATCTTTGATAACCGATGTAAAGAAATTTTTTAATTATTATTATTTAACTTTAATTGTTCTATAATAATTTGCAATTCTAATTTATGATTTCATTTTCCCCAGCTCCTGTAATTAGGTTGACCTAATTAATATCTCATCAGCATCTACCTCTTATTGTTAATTCGTAATGATATTCTGATGATTTATAACAGAAGGATTTATTTTTAATATAAGTACGCTGCTGTTTAAGATCTAATCTTTTGAATGACAGCTAATTAAACCATAATCCCTCTTATTATGCGGGCATTTTTAATCCTTTGTATAAAGTGAACATAAAATGTAATTGTTCTGTTTTGCATTTACATAGGGAGGAAGAGAAAATCAGACTTCCCAATTTAAAAACATCCGGGCTTCACGAAAAGCCCTAATATAAAATAAATTCTGACCTTCACCTATTTTCATATTTTTATTTTTATTTTAATGAAAGAGAAGTTTTAGTATTTTATTTTTGCTCCATAATTTATTGATGATCTAGCAAGCGTATTAAAGTTATAATTAACAGGAATATTGGATCTTTTTGCCTCTTTTTATAATGCTAAGTTAAGGTGGAAATTACTTCATATAATTTAATTTATTAATTACAAAAATGACGATTCAATAATTTCTTTTAAAAATTTAATCTTATTTATTAATATTTTTCTTACCTATCTGAAGTTCGATATAAGGCAGCAGTTGAAATGATATGAAATTCTTAAATTTTATTTCAATCAATCAAAAGATTTTAATTAAAAAGAATATTATACGGTAATGTAACATTTAAACAAAATCTTTCTTAATTTACAAGTCTGGTTTACACAAAAACATGCTGGGGCCTATCGATATAGTAGATTAACAGTCCGATTATCATATGCACTGCCCCTGGGCATTTATCTTTTTGTCTCTACTTATGCCCCGCCAGCAAGAAGACAGTCTTGCAAAATAAGCGAGAGAGAGAGAGAGGTTGTTTCTTCCTTAATTCCAATTGTGGTGAGATGCGACCTGGCTTCAGCCCTTTAATACAGCGGGTGTTTGGGTGAGCATTGAGCACAGCTAATGATGCTCAGTTCAAAGATTTCATTCACATTAACTTTAAAATTCCCGTTTTAAACTTGATTCTTATTATAAATATTGAGCTACAGTTTTTTAAAAATCTTAATATTTTAATCTCATACTTTAAATTGTGGATTTCTTCAAAATGATTTTTAATTAAATACAATAGCTATGATGAAGTAGTACATTCTTCGCTTTAGAAATAGAAACTCCATAACATAACTCCTTCGCCTTCTCAAAAACATGTTGCACGTACAAAAAAAAAATATTTTAATTAGTTGAAACCCATGCAATACCTTCTTTAGGTTTACTATACATTTAAATAGTGATGAATATCTGCAATATAGTACACATTGAGAACCTATCCTAACTATAAGTGAATTACAGTATGTAATTTTTTTTCATCTTACAATACATATTAGAGCCTGGCTATTTGATTTAAATTTAAAATTTAGAAAAAATATTTGGAATTTATTTTTTTAAAGAACAATCCTCTATTAAAATGTTTCTTCCACGATATTTTACAGGGATTTATTTTGTTCTCTTCTTTTCTTAGAACAATATGAATTAGAGTTGTCTAAATATTCACTTTAGAGATTCTCTTTTGAGCGAAGTGCATGAATTTCAATGAAATCTTATAATTTTTCACTGCTGAGATAATATACTATGATATCTTTTCCGAAGGAAATTCCTAACCGCATACACCCTTTTCTTATAAGGATTCGAAATTGACAATTGGGTGTCTTCCCTCCGGAATTCAGATTCCATCACTTTTACAAAAATCTTTAGGTAGTTATCGATATTAATTTTCTACTAGACTTCCCAAAAGAGGCTCGATAAGCAATTCAGTTATTAATGAAATGAATATCCTCAATTTTCAATAATTAGAAATAAAGTTTTGGCTTCGGAACTTGAAAGCCAAAGTCATAATAATACATTGTTGACATTTTATTTAATTTTACTTATTTAGAAATGGTACAAATAATTGAAAATTATCGAAACTTGAAAGTTAGAATCAAAATCGTCGACAATAGCCCT
The DNA here is from genome assembly GCA_019974015.1 of Nephila pilipes. Classification (NCBI taxonomy): domain Eukaryota; kingdom Metazoa; phylum Arthropoda; class Arachnida; order Araneae; family Nephilidae; genus Nephila; species Nephila pilipes. Next base: position 121,653 of record BMAW01052851.1, read on the forward strand.
CGTTTAGCTTCTAAGGTGACGTTAAAAATACCAGTCCATCAATCAACATCATGTAGGATTAAAATGGGAAAAGATATATAAATTTACTTATTTAGCATTGGTTCTTATGATTAAAAATTATCGAAGCTTGGATACCAAGTCAAAATAATACAAGATTGACATGGAAAACAAATATTAAAATTTACTTATTTAAAATTAATATATACGAGAGGATATAAAAAAAAGGCTTTATTTATAATATTAAGAAATAACTGAGATATCTACATAAAATTTATCCTGAATATTTTTTGATAGCTATGAATATAATGTTGTAAATTACAGAAATTAATATTGATTAGTTTGAGTTCAAGGAACTGTAGATTGAAGTAACCCTCATTATGGAGAAGATATTCAATTTGCTGTGTTGAAACTAGAGAATAGAGAGTGCTGCGAGCTATACGAGATGCTCTCCAGCCCAGAGATGTAACTGCCTTCCGCAATTTACGACCTATCAAAATAGTGTTATATTATTCTCTGTTTAAACGTGTTGTGACTTCGAATTAATAAGTTAATTTAATGATGTCAAGCAAGTCTGTTGTATGAGTTTTTGATTAAATTAACAACCGATGATTTGAAAGCCAGTCTGTCTGACAGGTAAAAGAAATTTCCATAATTCTTAAATGCGAATTATAGTGTTAGTTTATGCAAGCTAAGTTCTCTGCAATGACGTCCTTCGGAAAGTCAAGAAACGTTGGGAGAAATATATAACTCTGGATGGTGATAATGTAGAGAAATCTTAAAAATAATAAGCAAAAACTAAGTTTCTATCTCGATAATATTTATTAATGAATAAACCTTTGAGATATCCAGGGATAACAATTAAAATTTTACTATACTGCGGGTTACATTGATCTACAACTTCCTGATACCAAATAAAGTAATATTAATAATTGTTATTTACAAAATTATGTACTCAAGGATCAATAAATATACAGGCTAAATTTCATCCAGATATCTACGTTATTTCTTAGTAATAATTATAACTTCACGTTATCCCTTCCTGGGATTGAAAACTATTGACTCGAATTCGAGCAAAACTGACAAGGGAGACAATTTAGCTTATGTAGAATTGAAACATATGACAGAAAACTATCGAAACTTGCAGCGTTTGGAATGCTTCCTTCATTTCAACTGTCCTTACGGACATTTATAAGACTCCTTTGCTTGATTCCAATAATTCAATTTGTAAAATATGCACTGCAGAGTTACGATATAAATTGAGAAAAAGTAAATAATGTAGGAAAAGAAAGACCTAGAGTAGAAGATATGGAGACAAATATATTGCAACAATAATAAACTAGAGATTCCATTGTTAAAAGAGAAAAGGGAAATTGATGGAGTGTTGAAAACGGCCATCATATAAGTAGTAATATTAGAACCTGTTGTTGAGGGCTCGTACTATTAAACATTGAGTTACAGTATTTTGGCTTTTCTTATCATATGATATTTGACTGAATTTTATTTATTAGTGATGGCATAATTAAATTCAAGTAGGTGTCCAGACATCACAATGATGTTCAACCTTATCCACCCTTGGATTTGATGCCCAACCGCACCAATTACACAAAGGCGGGCAAAAGCTCCAACCCTAGAATGAGGACGACACTCCCCTAAAGTCGAACCCGTAATCGTACGATCAATTTATCCAGTGAAATGTTTTAGTGCCAACGAAAATATTAAAAAATTTCTTAATAATATAGATAATCGAATTTACTTTTGTAACATACCGGCTAATTTAAAATGTTCCTTTCTCAAGAATCATCTTACTGGCAGGGCTAAATACCGGTTTATAGTCATCGGTGAATCTCTAGTCCAAGCTCTGAGGCGAACTGTGCGAGCTTAAAAAAACAGCACCTGATAAATGTCTTTCCATTCGTGCGCAGCCGCACACGGCTCAAGTCAAATTCTACGCTTCCAAACAGAAACAAAATCAATCTTTAGCTGATTTTATTTATGCTGTCTTAAAACTAGCACAGTTATTAAACTTAATAATGCTGGAAGCTGACTTAATACAACATATAATGCTACACATGTTACCCCGTGTATTAGATAATTTTACTGCTCAACCGCTCAATGGAAGCATTAATTCAATGTCCGGCATTGAATCACAGGGAAGAAACACGAATTCAAGAGCCAAAGAAAAGGGATTCCATCCTTCAGACCAACTACAAGTAAAAAGATGACGGCTTACATCGAACCACTTTACAGGAAGTGAGCTCCGACATCATCGATATTGTTACAAACAATCTCAGTCTCGCTCCAGTGTACGAATAAAATCAGTCCCTCACAAAGGATAATGGCAAATGACGTTTTATTTACAAATATTCTAGACAAGAGAATACAGGTAACAAAACTTGGACATTCAGGTCTTAAAGGAAACATGACAATTAGGATTAATGATGAGTAAAACTCTACGCAGACTTCTATAAGTGTAGCAACCTTCATATACAAGAAGGAAAAACTCTAAGGCTGCAGGCAAGATTTTTTGCGGATTCTTCTCGATGAGAAAACTTGCTTGGATACTGATGAGAAATGAAAATTAACTGCAATGCAATATTTTACAAACAAACAAATATATTTAAATTTACTTATCTAGAATTAATTCATCTGAATGAAAATTATTGCAATTCTTGATGATATCTTAAAAGTTAGTCATTTAAGTCATTGAAACTATGTCTTTGCTTAATGTCACGGAACCGTATACAAAACCATAGCATTTTTTCGAATAGAAAAATGTCCTGATTTTAAAACAAATTCGTGATAATATTCTTATTTATTCCATCATATTCTTATCATTTATCCCTTCATATCCCATCATTATCCCATCATATTCATCATCAAACTAAAATTCTAGAAAGAATTTTGTAACATAACTGTTAGAGGAAATTCATGGATATTCTTAAATTATATATAATTTACAACAGAATCTTTAAATATGATCTCTCCTTAATTGATCTAGTTTTATAGACTTGATATTTACCACATTATTACATTTTTTTTTTTTTTTTTTTTAAAAAAAGGATTTTAACAATTGGATCTTTAAACTTGATAACCTTGGGCAAGTTGATCGAATTTCCACACACACGGCCTCGATATGTACTTATTGTAATCAAGAGATATTGAATAACTCTACAATGACCTACTCTTTAAGCTCTTTGCTGACCACTTGGACTGTGACATACATTAGCAATTTATCATTGATTTAATTTCTTTACCTAAACAATCATTTTAATCACATCTATACCTAAGCAATCAAATCTATTTTACATCAAATTAAATAACGCTGATAAAAAATTTAACTATGCAGTCTAAAATAATTGTTATTAATTCGCATCAAAGATCCAAATAGGATTATAATGTTACTGATAATACATGAAAGTTATTTGGAGTCTATACAAGTTGGAGCAAATCCAGCCACTTTTACTCCAATGATTTCCAATTCAATTACACCAATCCAACCACCATTTGTGGCGAAATTTTTTTTGATAGAAAATGGTCCACTAGATTTTGCATATGTATTGTTATTAGTTGTGAGAAAAATGTAAAAGAATATGTTAGCCACAATTGAGAAGTGTTTTCAATATAATTTTTGCAAAAAGAGGGAGAAAGAATAATAAAAATAAATTCAGATATTTTTCTCTTTTCGAACGATTAACGAACAAAAGCGATTTAAGTCTAGAGAAAATAGTAGATTTATAGATTTTAAATATCTTTTATACATAAATTGACTATTCATATTTTGTATATTCTGAAAGATATGTTTAAAAATTGAAACAAAACCTTCTATACATAGACCATTTTGTCGTTAACTAGTTTGTATCAAGTCTTTTGGGTGATTCTGCTTGAAAAGGTTCATTGTTACATCAGTTGCTGAGATTACAACTAGGCTTTAAGAGCAGACAAATGTAGTATTTCTCAAGCTGTGGAACTAGTATACTATGACGTTTCGCGTTCGCTACTAGTACATGTTTGATTCAACACTAATAATTTGAACTCACAGAGGCAAGAGGGTTAGTATTGAAAACTAAACTGAAATTTGTTCTTCTCTTACAAATAAGTAAATATCAGGATTTTCATCACACCTGTGGAGTGATAACTATCACTGGAGCATAAAGGTGGGACCGAGCCTTGAACAATCTCAAATGAATCTCAGCATACGCTCAGAACTAACCTGTATATGGTTCCAGTTTATTATTATGTTAAACTCTTTGCATCTACTGTTGATTCATCCATCCTCCTGTCTGCTATTAATCTCCTCTTACCGGTACCTGCGGCCACCGTAAACTTGGGGATCATGGTCGCGAAATCGCGTCCGTGGAGTCATGAGTTTGAACCCAGATGCCACTAAAAGACCCATTGTGTAACGGAGTTAATGCATGTTAAATCTGGTTGAGGTCTCAAGTCCTCCCCTAAGGTTTGGAGAGAGAGATGCCAATTCAGGTGTCGTCACCGTCACTTGAAAGAGGTTCAGAATTGCGAGATCCGTCGCCAATAACTCTCGTGTTAGTACGACATTAATCATAAATCATTCAATTAAGTAACAAACCATGATTCTAATAAACGCTTTCTTCTTTTAGTTTGGTGGCCACAGTAGCCGAGAGATCATGGTCGCAAGTTCATGGTCTATTTTGTTTCAGTCGAATTAGTTTGAGATGCGTTGCGACTGAAAACTAATTGGATGATGTTGCGTAATTGGATGATGCACTTTAAATCTGTAGGTTGGAAGTAAGGAAAGTGACTTTTTAGTTCAAACGTCGTTCTCTTTACTTGACTTAAGTTCAAAATTACGGGTACGTTACCAATAGCCCTCGTGTTACTTCTTAATGCGATGTTAATAAAATGATCAGTCAAAAATCTTCCTGAATCCTGCAACCTTTTGTCCACTAACTTCTCTCCATTAATCATTATATTTCAATATAGTAAACTGATTTCTTAAGTTACAAGTCGAGACTCTTCATTTAATGTATTAGTTATGACCGGAATGTTAATTCAAGAGAAATAGGCTTGTGAACAACGTTATAGTACCTCTAGGAATACGCGAATCATTGCTAAGAGATTCTAAAACACACGAGTAGTTGACACAAACACACACACGCAATTTTTTTTTTTTTTTTTTGCCTATTACCTTCGAAAGAGCACTTTAATTTAAAATAATTTCGCCCAAACATTACAAAATTGCTGTCGTGAATAGTTTTCAAACAATACAATAAATTCACAGAGTCTCTTATATGGTGTCTGTATTTAAAATAGTGTCTAAATTTCTAATTACAAAAAATTATAACTCTACCGTAATTAAGATGCTATCTCAGTGTAGTATTTTAGATTTTAACACACTACATTATACAATCATTTTCTTTCTCCAAAATTCATTTATAGCAAAGTAAAGAGATAACAACAATTTTAAAATTTCGGAGAAACCCTCAGAAATTTATTACTTTGCATTGATGTAAGCGAATGGAAGCATAGTATCACTTGCATTCATGTGCTTTACCAACGATATGGTATAAAATAAAAAAAAAATGAACTACTCCTCTAGTACTCTATTTGATAGCTTTCCATTTATAAAAGATAAGTTAATCACCAACAATTCCATGTAAAAAAACAGTTTTATCAGTTTTTTTAAGTTTTAATCGTAGATGTAAGACTCTCCACCCAAATAAAGATGCACTCGAAATTTTAGCCATGATTAGGGTGTGAAACGTCTCATGAAAAATTTATAACTTAAAGATACGTTGAGAAAAAAAAATTGGAGAGCCTCTCATCTAAAATAATTCCTTCTGTATCGTCATTTCATTCCTGATTCATCTTTACTATAACATTTTTTTTTATTCAAATGGATAATCACCAAAGTCTCTCTTTAATTATCGTATTGTACTGAAGGACGTTCTTTAATTACTTTCTGCTTTTCATCTCCTCTCGAAAGGAAGAATCTCTGAACGAAAACCACGAAGGCATTTTCGAAAATGATCCCAGAGTTCTTCCTCTTGGGCACTTGTCATGCAAATGGTCCATTCGGGAAGCCTCATTGTTGGACGGACGATTATAAAAAGCGAAGTATCCCCGGATATCGTCGAATGAGAGATGGACCTCCTTTATGAAAATGGCGCGTGTCACGTGATGTCGCGTGATTGTTCCTTAGAAACCGGTAGTCATGTGTGCGTGGACATGTCACGCGAAAGATGAGATCAAAGGAAGGTAATGATTCGGTGATTCCTCTCATTTTGGTACACAAACGCGCAAAAACGCGATCATTTCGCAACGTTTCTCATCACTGTACCTCTTGAACTGTCGCCAGGCCAGCTTCCTTATTTCCAATCTTCGTGATTCTGGTTGGCGCGCACCTTCATTTTCGACTGGTCCTCGGAAATCTTTGGATGTTAATTGAGTAGTTTTCTCGATCTGTACTGCAGTCGTTTTTAAGCGGAAAACATTAAATATTTTAATTAGCAGAGGTGAAATATATTTAATTTTGTAGTAAAAGGTGAAACATTCTATTTCATGTTGTCGATGCAAATTATTGTCACGAATAAGATTATAATTGCATCCAGTAAGATTGTGTCATATCCGTTGAGGTTTTGAAATATTCCTCTGGTTAAGGCATTGAGAGGGCTGCTACAGTTAAATCTGTCGAAGTATCAAGTCTTCCTGTGGTAAGTGCAAATTTGAATGGCAGTTGTCACTCAGGTGTCTACCCTCGTCACTTGACCGAGATTCAGAATTACGAGTTCCTACTCCGATAGCCTTCTAATTCGTGTGTTATAGAAACAACCAGAAACAAATCTAGTTGATGCATTACTTTCATTATTTGGGATATTTTTTCAGAGGTTAAAAGTATCCTCAAATATGTGAAATATTTTCCTCAGTTGCATAGTCATATTTTTAACAATATTATGAGACAAAATAATAATTTTGAATTCCAATCAATAAAACAAGTTGTTTATTTTTAACAAAGGAATTTTTGTTATTTATTCTTGTAGTAGGAGTTATTGGTGCTCGAATGTTTTGCTTCATTTTTACATTTCAAATCTTTTAAGTGATAAATAAAATTTGTACACAAAATTATAACATCTTTAGTAGTGTTGATTTTTTCCGATTCAGTTTTGACACACGCACAGGTAGCCTTGGTATAAAACTAAATCTAATCAAATTAATCCAGTTTCTTTATAAAAACAGATTTAAGTATTACAAAAATATAGAAGATAAATTGATCATCTTTTTTTTATGCTCATGTCTGTTCATTAATGGTGCAATCCACTTGAATAATTTTCTTAATTTGAGTTTGCGACCTTCTTTCGATCTATGAACCAATGATTGTCATGGCATTTCCTGCCACATGTTTCAGGGATGATAAACGGTTCCAAGTTCTTCCAAATGGAGAACACGCCACAGATCACTCTGAGTGTTGAATATAGATTAATCAACGAAAAGAACATACCATTCTTGGTGTATCCAGAAATGATGTATTTCAGGCTCGACGAAAAACGAGAGTCTTTATGTGTGATGCGCACTAGAGTGACATATCTGGACATTGGCGTAAGAGCCCTTTGCTGAGCGTCTGTTTATTGTTTGTCTGAAAATTTTGTTCCAGACGCAAAGCAGATCACAAGAGTGCCGTATCCGTCTATGTCATCGTGAGCCAATTCCAAGTAGCAGTCTTGTGCAGGTGTCAGTTCATACGTTTTGGTCTGGCGTCCTGTAAGGGATCCATACTACTTGTGGAAACTTCTGACAAACTGGATACCACTTTTGGGGCCACGAATGTAACCACCACCGATTCTTTGAGATGTCATGAGCGAGGGCTTCCATCTCTTGTATCATCTAAACTGGGCTTACTAACTGGGTCGCGACCCCAAATGGGAGTCGCTGTGGCAAATCGGCAGGCTGAGATTTTTGTGTCAAAGTGTTTATATGTAGTTTATTAACATCACTAGGTTGGCAATACGTGGACTTGAGCGTCTGAACGCGCATTTGTGAAGGTTTGTGACTATCTCCACCGACGGAGAAAAGATCGATGATCTGCTAGTTATTCATCTGGCTATACATTGTTATATCGTTTGTCAGTATCATACATGTTGAATAACTTCGCGCGCTACATTCCTCTGACGCCACCTCTAAATCACAATCAAAGGGGAGGAATGCGCGCTACATTCACTGCTTCAGCTAAACAATGATTCATCTAGGGTCGTCAGGTTGTATGGGTCGTCAAGAAACTCACGCAATCACATAAATGAGGTCGTGAAATACAAAGTTTAAAGCCCTGATCTAAACGATTACAGGAATTCATTTTCACTGCTTGATCAGTCAGGAGTTTTAACACTATATTCTCAACTCTATAGAAGTCCCAAGTTTTAAAGTCAATTTCCGTTGTGCTGCACAATTAGCGCTAAACACAATTTATTGAAGCTAACATTGTATTACCCATTTGAAAATATGTACAATACAAATTTTATCAATATTACTCATAGCAGTTGTATTCTTGTAGAAAACAGGATTGCCACACTAATTTTAGACATCAGTGAATATAAAAGCCATTCTACTCAAAATAATTCAAATTTTTTTGACTCCATTATTACGAAACTCTTGTGATATTTAAAATTTAACTGTTATGAAGTAAATATTTCTATTTAAAGATTAATTATTTAAATTCTCATCAGATAGGGATAAGATATAAAACATAATAAAGATTTTCATTTTTCATTTTTTCTTGACCCAATTTTAATAATATAGAATTGGAGATAATATTAAATGTAGTCAAATTATGGCTAATCAACAGTATTTTATAGGTTTAATTACTTGTTTATTTTCAAGTTATTATCGAAAAATTTAGCTTTTTGCAATGAAAAAAAAAAAAAAAGGATTGACAGCCGTTATAACCCTGCTCTAAGTTTCGAGCTTCTAGTCTATCCTAGAACAAGGAGTTGCCACTTAGTTACCGAAAAGCTCATTCAACTAGTTTACTCGAAAGTACTATACTTGCGACATTGTAAGGTGGAGAAAATTATTTTCGCTCACTTGCATCTTTTGAAAGATAGGAAATTTAAAGCTATTAATTAATTAAGAATTAAAATCTGTCCGGGCCTGAGAAGTCCCATTAGGTAGTGCCCATCTCCGTTTCGGTAGCCTTTGGGCCGGGAGCGCTAATTACTAACTAGTGTCCAGACTGAGTGGTTATTCCGACGCTCACCCCAGTTAATTTCCCAAGCGAAATTGGTACTCATTTATCGAAACAAAAGGGATGAAAGGCTGAAAGGACCTAACCCAAAGCCAGCGGGAATCAACCCCGAGATGTTTGTGCTCGCTATCAGACATGCTAATCACTAAACCACCGCGGCCACAATTTAGAGCCATGTGTTCTTTAAAATGTTACTCTTTTTAATATTTTTTAATTGTCTGCATTCAATAAGAGTATTAATTTCATTCAAAAGCTCTCTCAGCTATTTTACTCGAAGTACCAATCAATTTTCGTTTTACTGCGACTTTGTTAGGAGGAACAAATCATTTTCGTCCACTTGCACCTTTTGAAATACAGGAAATTTAAAGCCATGTTTACATGTTTATTTTTAATATTTTTAATTGTATATATTCAATCTGAGTGTTAATTTCAGTCTAATAACGACTATGTTTCGTATTTAACCTGTCATCTTGAAAAGTAAAACAATCTATACAGACTGTTCCAAGAGTTAATTACTTGTGTTTTGCTTTCCAACGTTAGTAAGAAAGCATCACTTACCTACCCTTATTTCGTACATCATTGGTACACAGATTATTAATTAAAAACAATAAAATACGTATAGTTTGAAGAATTTTGGAGGAAAGTAAAAAAAAATATTTAAAATTGTCTTAACTTTACTTGTTTGTTATCTATTTCATCAATGATTTGTTCTAGCGACTACACTATTTTTATTATCAAATAGACACTTTCCCAGATTTCTGGTTTCTAATAAGAAACAAAATTTCTAGCGTGAAGTATCTGAGACCCTTAAAGCTTCCCAGGATATGCTTCCTATATATTTATTCAAATCTGTGGAAGATTAAAGATTTTTTTTTATCTCCCCAAAATTAAAAAAATCTAATTGTATTTACTAAGAAAAAGATTTATTGATCTTACTTCAAATGCAATTAAATAATAATAATAGTAATAATAATGGATCGTTCCTAGCATAAATATTAAAGAAGAGATTTTCTTTTCCTCTTCCGTGTCGATGTCAGCGTTGAAATAACGAGTCTATACGATCAATTTATCATGACAAGAATGATTGCTATCAAGAATATTGTTACATATTTAAATGTATGAAAGGAAACCTATAGATGGTATCTTGTCACAATGTCTCTTCCAGAGGCCATCCGAGAAATATCTTAAGAGTGTCTTCGTAACTCTTTTGAGATGAGAAGATTGAAGAATAAGATCGCTTATTATATTGTCCAACTGACACTCAATTACTGAGATAGAAAGGGTTAAAATAAATGCCAAGAGCCAGTGTTAACTAGGAGAAAATTTTTATTACATAAACAAGGCTCGATAATTTTTCTTTTTTTATTTAAAATATGATAATTCTTTTATAAAAACTACGTAAATTCTATTTGCTTATGAATCCTCTTCAAATAGTGTTTTCGAATTATTGTTTGTTTTGATTTGGTTTTATTAATGTCGCACTAGAAGCAACACGAGGGCTAATAGCAGAATACACAAGAGGACCGAACTAATCCAAAAGGCTTAGAGGTACAAACCGATCCCCCGGAAGACAATCATCCCTTCCCCTGCATTCGGTATTTATTAGTAAAAAGATTTTTTTTTTACAAATTCTTGCTACAATAAAGAGTAACAAATAATAGTACATGTCGCAGCAAGGAACAAAAGATAAAACATAGTTCCGAAAATCAAGAGAAAATAAAAGCTAATAATTTGCTTACAGAGTCTAACGTCATGGTTCTATGCTATTAGTGACGGACCTCGTAATTTTTAAACTCTGTCGAGTGATGAGGACTACATCTGAGTTGGCACTCCCTCTTCTAACTTACACGCCACGACAAGATTTTGAATCTCGACAGATTTAACGTGCATCAGGCCCGGCTACACGGAGGGTCTTTAAGGGCCTTCGGGGACGAACCCACGATGACAACACCGGCTGTGAGTCCGCGACCATGACCACTAAGCTACCACGGCCTTCGAATCATTTATTATCATTTGATACAATGAGTGTGATACGCATTTTAAAATTTAATTTAATAGAAAGAACAAAAATTCTCTCGACTTGTTTTTATTTCGGTGAAGAAATGTCCATTTTTGAAAAGTATAAACACGATTTATAAGTCTATTCCGATTAGTTACCAATTACTTGTGAGAAAAGATAATTCACACACATATTTTGCTGATTTGTCTGAGAAAATTGGATTATTCTTTTGTTTAGATTGGATTATTCTAGTGGTTTTTTCCTTAGGAATTGTTAGTGTTGCGTTGATTCATGAAATATATGAATGCATCTCCTACTCTTCCTATCACAACTTTAAAAATATTTTTTTATTCTATACACAATTGGTATGGTTGCAGTCAAAAATATTTTTGGATCAAAATACAGTTATTAAACTTTCTCTCTATGTAAAAAATAATGTGAAGATTGCTGAAGAAGCTATCAACAAAAAGAGAGACAATCACGATTGTTCTTCATATATTTTTGAATAAACTGTAACTAAGCATGTAAACATATAAATATATGATTGTATGTAAAATGATTTTTGCTAAGATTTTTATCTTGGTTTGAGGTGTTGCTGTGAATCAAGGATTTGAGTCAGGGGGAGGCTAAGGTCACAAAAAATCTTGTATTACCTTGATGTCTTCAAATTTTACTGGGATGAACGACGGTTTTTTTTTATTTTTAGATTATTTATTATCATAAATTCATGTAACAGATGCTTAAGCAAACTAAAAATATGTAAGTGATAGCTTAAAGATCTGATGGTGAAGTTGTAAACATAGAAAACATAATCAAGTTTTGTTTATTATTAAATTTTTATTACAAAATGTATTACAATTAAACTTTAAACTGAACAAGTTAGAAAATTACATCAAATGATTAGATAATATTCATGCGTCGTTTCTTTTCGTGCCATTTTCAAGAAGGTCATCTGCATAAAATTTGACCACAATATCGAAATCATTGATGTTTCCTGATCCAGATACCAATCAAGAAAAGGAAGATAGAACATTTTTATGAAATAAAAACCTTTTCTGAATTTTTACAATCATATCATTCAAAAATGTGAGAAAGATGGAATAAGATAATACAATTTGGGATCAGTAATATCCATGATCGTTTATTTCTTGTTTATTTGTTCTCGGAATAATGATTTTTCTTCGGAATAATTTCCCACACATTGCTCTTGCTTTAGAAAAAAAATGGTTTTAAAATGATCATCTGCATTTTTTATGATGTCCACCATTAGTTCTTGAAGCATCTGGACATATTTTTACCGAGACAGCCAAATCCACTTGGTGTCGGAATCTTCTTCAAAGAATGCTGTTGCTGAAAGCGGTTTCACTTATAAAAAGTTTAACCATAAAAACACAGTGCCGATAGAGATCATTAATCAAGTAGCAACAATAAGAGCTCAGTCCAATGACTAATTTCATCTAAACTCTCAGCATCTAGAAAACCAACGCAAAGCATCATAGAGTCATGTCTCTTATCTTGTGGGACAAAGTATCTTTATTGCAATATTTTTTGTCCCGGCGTAAAAATCGTCGATCTTCTTTGATAAAACCTCTTGTCTCTTTGTGGTATGAAGGAACTAATATGTCTTTTCAATTACACCCAAGCAATTTATGATGTCTTGGACTTAGATAAAATCCGAGACTGCAAGATTTAAGTAGTATGACATATAACGCTCATAACTTTAGATCGATGTTCGGCAGTATGTGCTTGTCTCTCTAAACTCTCCGCTTATAAAACGAGCTTCAACGTAACACCTTGCCCTCTAAAATATTTGGCAACCAGATCCAAACTTTTTAAAGTTTTCAGATTTTCTTGTGAAGTACGTTGCACAGTTGTAGAAACAAGAGTAACAAAACACAAATCTTCATCTGCTCTTGGTCGAAATACCAAAGAGAGAGAAAGACATTAACTCGATAGTTGCAACGTCAGTTGTTTCATCCTTCAAGACTGAGAAATATTGGTATTTTTTCCTCATTCTATAACTTTTTTTGTATTAGAGAACTACAGGTTTTAAGTATTTGATTTTGGATCTTGAAACTTGTGTACGGTGCATTTTCTTTGCTGTACATAGATGATCTTCTAGAGATTTGTATCCAGACTGAATGGTAAATCTTAAGTTAGTCATTAGCTTTCCTTCAGTTTTAAAAGGTAAATTATCTAAATCGATAGGTCCATGATTTCTATACTCGTATAATGCCAAACTCTATTTTCCACACTATACTATGGTTTTTATTATAGGTTTCAGACGACCTCGATTCCGTTTAGCTTCTTGGATTTTATTTTGAGCCAATAAAGCATTCCCATTTTTTTTTATTTGTTGTCGAGTATTTGCCTTAAGTTAGTGTAATACAAAAATAAATTTTTGTGATATTCCAAGACGTCATGGTAATTGAAATATTGTAAGGCGAGTTTCTATTTCTTAAATCCCTCTTGCATCCTTTTTGCCACAAGTCACTTGCACCATTTTTTACCACAATTTGTGAAAATGTGCGTCCAACATAATGGATAAAAAAAAAAGCACAATATTTGCAGAATGATGTGCCTTCTATCTTAGAGAACACTAGTCAGGTATACTTCTACACAATATATACTGAAAATGTTTAGATAACTTTTTACTCGAAGCGCTACTTGACTGGAACTCATAATTCTCAGATGGTTTCCATGTAAAATATCACGAACTGCAAATAATCTGTGTCTGTTGCAAGGTTTTTATCATTAGCAAAATGTCATTGGCCTCTATACCAAAATTTTTGTATAGAGGCTCTTGTTTATATAGAGAGTTTTTTGTTTAAGAGAAGAAGAGAGAGCTAAAGTTTTGTATAGAGAGTTTTACAACAAACTCTCCTCATTATTATTAGTACTACGACAACCCCAAGGACTGGTACTAGGTATGCAACTCCCCGTCATTGAAACACAGTTAACTACTACCCATAAGGAACTACTGTGATCACCACTCTTTCTCTCGACTACTTCAGCCTCCATCATATTAATTATTTTCGACTTGAAAAAAAATTCAGCAGAGAAGCTTACTTTCTTGTTTCCATTTCTTTTTAAAATATGGAATAATAATAGTGTGATAGCATGTAAAAATTTATATTACCTCAAAATGAAAAATTTAATATTTAAGGACACAAAGTAACTATAATAATTTAAGAATAATAACACTCTCAAATTCTAATGAAATCGTGCTCAATTACAAAAAGGGTTATTTTCAGTCATATTCTGTAAATAAAATTGAGACATTTAGCAGACTCATTAATCACTAGTGCCAAAGTTATAGAACATTAAACCTAATGATTTATATATAAAAAACACACACTTTAACTTTACAGACTATACTCACCTGACTATAAGAATAACAATGGACTCTCTCCACAATACTTTCCATGATTTAATAAAAACTAGCCAAGAAATGTTTTCGATTGTGTCAACCTTAAAGTAAGAGTGAAACTACAACAAAAGCTGGAAAATTTTTAAGGTGTCAAGTCAGAGAGCAATGTCACCACGCTTTTTTTTTTTTTTTTTTCTTTTTTCTTTACAAAAATTGAGATGATTAAGAACAAAACGGGGTAGTGATTTTAAGAAATAAAGAATTCTAGCTTATCTCTGAGGGAGGCAGCAGTCTTACAGCACTTATTCCCCCACACGGATTCGCCACTATTGGGATGTCATTTCCTCTTACAGCCGAATCTCATTGCCAGTTAGTGATGACACACTTACAGTCTAGTGGTACGTAGACAAAATATGACGAATTACTCTGCTGCCATTATACACAGGAGTTTCTTTTCAGCTACATAATGCCTGGCCACACGTCTTCGAGAATTATCTTCAATTTTAGAGCATACCCCTTAATCCATCTAAATCGCCAGATCTTTCGCCCTTGGAACACATTTGGAAATTGATGGGGAGACATCCGAGAATGCAGACCATTTAGAACAACAGTTCGACAAATTTTTTAAAATATCTTGCAGGATACCATCCAAAGACTTAATCAATCTACTCAAAGCCGAGTGACAACTTGCATCCAGGCTAGAGATGAACCAATGTCTTATAGACTTTTTCACTTAGTAATAATCGAACTCTGGAATAAATCATCAATTATATTGAAATTATATGACAATTTCTTTTCCTAAGCATGTTCAACTCATCTACCATTTTTTGTAGAATAGGACTGTTCCTTCATGGGGAGATGTTTTTGTTTTTTAATGCATTTATGAATTTTATATCATCATAATTACATAAAATTTTATTAATTATTTATTATACCAGTGAGTGTTATAAAACATTTATTTACCATGCATGGAATCATAGCATGGAAACAGCATTAGATCTAATTATAATTGTGTTATTTTGAATATGTATTAAGCAAAAATTCAATTAAATTGGCATATTTAAATTAAGGAATTAATAAATTAAACTACATTCGAACCACACTATTGTAAACTTGAGATATAGCAAACCCTAGGTTATAGTGAACATTTTTACGGATCTCAACTGAACTCATATTTAACTAATGTTATTTTTGATGTTTACATTGAACTGCTGAGAGAATTTAAGTCCACTTTCTCTCAGGGAACTGAAATTTATATATACTATCCACATATTTTTTCCCAAATTTTAAATGTTAATTTTTCGCATACGTATTACGTTCCCTTGAAAGACAGTATTTCACACCTATATCTAAAATCTCGCATTTTTGTATCCTCCCATCTGTTACTCAAAATCCACAGGTTCACATCATAGACCCCACTCTTCAAAACACCCCTCAAGAAATCAGAACAATAATGGAATGGATCATAGAGGTGTTTTCTAATTCCTCCCTCCTTTTTTTTTTTTTTTTTTTTTTTTAAAAAAACCTTCCTAGGGTTTGTTTCATATCCACATGACCACATCGGACAGAAAAGACATTTTGCCATCTCAGTAGTATCCTAAAATAAATTAGTAACAATGACGAATTCTGTAAAGAGAGGAATTCAATTGAGCATCTCAATTTTCAATCTCTAGCATTTTCAATTGAGGATAAAGGAAAAATAATCAAACGTTTATTAGAGGAAGCCAATCAGTCCGCTACATTTAGGCAATTATCTCTATCAATATCTATGGTTTCCTACGTCTGGGAAAATCGCAGAAAAAGATCTGGATGAAGCTAAGAAGCTACGGCCGGATGAAAAAGAGATTGCAGAAGAAACTTTTTAAAAATGGTACACCACAATCAATGGAATATATATATATATATATATATATATAGGGTTAAAAATTTATTAATAAATTGTGAGTTGTCACAATGATTGTTTTCAACGAAACTGGGTATAGTGAACTATTTATTGAATCAGCAGAGGCTTACTATAACAGCGTTAACTGTAGACATATATTTGTAATTCTAATTATTATAATAGCTCCAGTTGTAATGGTAATTACTACAATAGCTACGAGAACCCCTTATTATAAATTTAAATTTTAAATATATATTAATAAATTTAACCGGTAACTTTAAGGCAATTATTTAACGCTCTTAGTAATTCACATCTCCCTTTTGAGAATATTAAATTTAATAAAACTCTAAGTTTAATTGTGTTTTTTCTTATTTCCCAATCTTCCAAACGCGAGTTTTAAACTTTTACGAAAGTCGCGAAACATGTTAATTTCATCAAAAACCAACTTTTCACCACAGGGGGATTGACCTCTGTGGATGGGAATGACCTCCCGGGGGCATTGAGTCCACAGGAGTCCTTTGCGCATCAGCAAAGGGTAGGAAGGTGCTGTTTTCGCAATCGTCGTGGGGCCCCCCTCCACAAGCGTCATGCCTCGTTTGCGGAAAGCGCGCTCACTCAAGGCCGGCTTCTACCGGTCATTCACTGCTAACTGACACAGTTAGAGATGTGCAAATGACACTTCGACCAACAGCCTCGATGTTGTATGTTTTGATGTCGAAAGTATTATGAGAGAGTCTGCTGATTTAATGGAAATCGCGTGAAAAGAATAGTAATTTTAAAACAATATATTGAGTCTAATTTATAAAAGAAATATTTTATTAATAATTTGCTTGTAATTAGTTATGTGCCTCTAATAGTTATTTTTAATGAAAATTTTACAAAAAGAAAGAAAAAAAAAATCTGGTATCGTGGTATGGAGCTGTGACTTAAAATCACATGTGGTCTCCCTAACCAGTGGCGTACCCAGGGGGTTGCAAAGAGACATATACACCCCCACCGGAATTTTCCCCGAAATTGAAATAGTTCAGAAACATTCTCTTATAGATATTTTAAATTTTAAACATAAGAACTTTGTTCTCTTTATGACTAAATTAGTTTTCATCACGAAGAGAAAAAAGGATTTCAACTAAGTGATTCCTGAGAAAAGAACAGAAAAGTCTTTGCTGTCTCTGAAATATTGTCTCTAGTTCAATGTTTGTAGATGATGAGAGGGGGCGCATCCCTAAAAAATGCACCCCCCCCCAAAAAAAAAAATACAAATTTTACTATCATGAATCTTAATTCTTCTTCTTAAGCATTCTTTATTTTTTAAATTTTTATAACTTGATAAAATTATTTATCACTACTTGAACAGTGTTAAACAGGAGAAATAAGACTGATATATCGTATTATTTACTTTTTACCAAATGGTAATTCTAATCTGAAAAATTGATTCTGTCACGGCGATGACGATATGCATCCTCCCACAATTATCTTCTAGGTACGCTACTGTCACTGACCATCAAATACGGCTTTCTAATTGAATTCAAATTTTGTTGAAGTGCTTTATTTTTCTTGATATATTTTTAATTCCCTTTTTTTGTTCATAAACAAAATAAATCTAATATTAAAATTTAGGAATCTCCTGAATTAATAGCACAGAACAAGATGATTTTGAGAGCAAGTTGAATTTTAAAGTGCAGGAAAATTCGTTATATTCACGCTATCGTCTTATAGCTTTTCTTAAATGCTCTTTTTCACTGTCCAAAAAGGGATTCCCTTTCGGACTAGTTATTAAGGTGTTTTAACTTTTGTAGTCGTTGTTTAAGAGAGCCAACACATACTCTTCCTCCAATATCATCGTGATAAAAGTAAGAGGAACATTCTGAACTATATTTAAGGAGAAGGTCGCTTTTTCAGCCATTACTGAAATTGTTGCACATCCCCTCTTTGCTGTATAGTTTCGTTTCGGACAGATTCCATTAAACGTCATCTTCTGTATCAAGTTGAGAATGAGAGGGGGGGTCTATTTGACGCGTGTGCTGCAGCCGGTAAAGCAAAAGTTGTGATTTATGCACGGTTGTCTTAGTTAGACACACAAAGGCAAATTGTTGCGTCGATTCATATGCAAATAGTAGTTATTGGCTGTGCTGCGATCTAGTGTTCAAGTTTTAGGGCACCACTTCTATAGGTGATGTTTTCCACCTAATGGTAGAGGAAGACAGTTGACTTTGAGT
>BMAW01052851.1:162806-180377 GCA_019974015.1 Nephila pilipes
TTATGATTGATCTGTTGGGTAGAAAATTAAAAGCATCCCAGCAGAAAAAAAATCGAATGACCAAAATGTTTTTTGAAGTTTTTTGAAGTGTTCACATTTTGTAACATTTTTGATACAAATAAAAATTTTGTTCCGCATTTTTACCTACTTTTAATTTCTTATTTCTTTGTCTAATTTTACTGCACAAAAATAGAATAATTTGAAATTCTTACTGTCGATATTTTAGGGACCACACGTAGGTAATTTGCAGATATTATCGGACATAAAGCTGAAACAGTATTTATAAAGCTTCCAATACATAGGATTTAACTTACATGTTCTAAAAATAAAATGCTGTTTACTTAAGCCTAAAGCTGTAGAACATTGTTGAGCTTGCATGATTTTAATTAAATTAATGATATTTAGAACACAAAATTATAGATCTATTTGAGAGAGAAAAAGAAAAAGAGTGGTTGAAGTATATGTAAGAAACTGATTTAGGAAATTGCGAAAGTACAAAAAAGACTCTTCAATACGTTTATTCAACCAGACAGGGATTTTAGAAGACATCCATTGTGATGAGATACCAAACTAGAAAAATGGTAAGTACCTATTTGTATGAATTACTTTTCGAGGACATTCGAATTAAATTTTTTTTCATGTGTAATAGTTAGAAAATTCAGAAGTAAAAGACTTTAAATTCCTTGAATTCATACTTTCTCATTATATCATATTATTTACTTGTAGTATTTATTATTATTTATTGAGCTAATTATTATTACAATTATCACATTATTATGATTACTTTTAATTTTACACATTATTGTTTTCTTTCACTTTCAAATTTTAATTTAGAGATTTTTCTAACTCGTAATTATTTAATTTATATATAAATAATGGATATTACTTTTATTGAGATACAAATATTATTAATTATTTAATTTCTTTTTATATTTATAATTTAATTACATTTGCTTTTAGCAATTCTTCATATAATTAGAATCCAGTATTTGATTAGTTTGTGTATACTTGGTATTTGAGAGTATATGCTTGAAGCATATATACTCAATAATATGTTAAATTCTATTTTGTTAGAAAGATGAAAATAATTTTCATTATTATTTAAAGTCAATATTAAACTACGTATGCACTTTAATCAGATATCGAAAATGTTATAAGTGCGTAAAAAATGTGAAATACCGAATCATTAACAGTAATTGACATGTGTAAAATTATTCATTTTATGTAAACTCTTTCTTTACATCATTCTATACTAAAATCTTCCTTACATTACGTCAGTTTAAATATCTGGAATAGAACTTCTACTAAATATTTAGAAAATATGCGTGAAAATAAATTTGTTGACTTAAACATTTAAGGTGAGTTAAATAAGAGTTAAAAAATTCATGAAAAAATATCGGGGACAGAAAAAATAAAATCAGTTTGGGAATTAAAACTAGGAGGTTTTTCGGTGAAATAACTTCCTTGAAAAACAGATTTCGACAGCATGATCCTGAATTAAATTTTTGCAATTCTAATTATGTTTACTTGTAGATTTTATCTATAAGGCGTTAACTAAAGTCTGTTTCATTAAGAGGGGGGAAAAATTAGGGATCGTGTAGGGAAAAATTCCTGTCGTGTACGACTAATCTGAAAGAAATGAAAGAAAAACGGTGTTGCATACGACTTTTCATGTTGGTAACACAATTTTTTTCAATGTTCTATTTTTAATGAAAAGAATTACTAATTTCTATGGTGGCACTAATTAATAAAAAAATACGAGTAGCATCGAAATGAAATAAATAATTTGTGATTTTGTTTAAATGCTTTATGAAAATGAAAAACAGTTAGTAATCTTTCTCTTAACGTCATCGATTCAACCGATTTCATAGAAAAGCGGAACCATTATCTGGAGGTCTCAATATTGAAGCGCATGACGTCATAATGACGTTATCTATGTAAACCAGATGACGTGGTTTCCTGGAGAACATTGAATGTGAGAGGAACATAAATCAAGAGGTAAGCTATAGTTTTTAAGGAGTAATGACTTCCTCCACCGAAATACTGCGGTCACCAGGTAACGATTCCACACTTTCCTAGGAATTTGTAGCTTTACTTATATGAAGACTTGATTTATTTGGAACTGCTCCTAACTAGTCTGTATGTTGTCTTTCGTTTTTTGTTGTTGTTATTATTTATTTTTGTAAAAAATGCCTTATTCTTGTGACGCTCAACCTTTCTGTTTCATAAATGCCTTAGTGACAATTTTTACCCGAATGTTCCTTCTGATCAGGATTAAAAGTTCTAATGTATCCTCAAAACAGTGCCCTTAAATGACGATTGACAGAATATTTTCTCGCTTTCGCTCCGTACTTAAAATTTACATTTGGGCATAAAACATTTCACCGAAACTGACCGGAAATCACCCTTGACTGATCTATCTTTCGAAACTGAGAAGGCCTTGAATTGAATATCAAGATCGTCCATTTTACCTAAATCTTTGCACACAGTATTATTGGGAAGGCACACGAATACATGACTTGCCGGGGATTATATTTCCATTCTCTTCATTAGAAAAGAAATTAAAATATTAGGTTATATTTGAAATCGTCAAACTCTTATCGATTCCTTAGAGTGATAAAAATAATTAACATCGGAGAAAAATAAAATCAATGCAATGCTATTACATTGATTGACTGAGTGTTAATTATCGTCGCAATTAGAAGCAACACAAGGGCTATTGGTGACAGACCTCGCTATTTTTCGCCTCGGTCAAGCTTTTATGACAACACCTTAGTTGATACCTCCAGACTTACACAACCAACCAAAGAGGGAAGGTAGTACTTCGACGAATTTATCGTGCATCAGCCACGCTACATGGTGGAACTTAAGGTTCGAATCCACGATTGAGGAAAGTAACCCGGCTGCGAGTTCTCGGCCATGACTATTAAGCTATTTAGGCTACACAATGATATTACATGAGCTATTTTAATATATGTTTTAGATGTTATTTATCCTTAAGAGGCCTAACTTCTTAAGATCTTTAAATAAGTTTATTGTTATAAGAAAACATGGATGACGCTTCTCCCTGGATGGAGGCACTAGCAATCCTACTTTATTTTGTATTCTACTTCTTATCATCGGATTCATTTATTTTACATCTCTTTCGTCAATTAAGTGTGGATCACAAATGCATTTAGTTTGGTGCAGCATTCCTAAATCTGGCTCCTGTGCCAAAAAAATCCACAATCACTCGCATTTCGATATAACTTGATATTAGTTTCCAGTATTAAGGTAACCATTTTTGAAATTTGAAAGCTACATGTTATTTCACTCCATCTCCTCATTAATTAATCTCCAGATTTACTTCAGTTGGTTGCAGAGTTTTCTTGTGAGTGTTTTTTGTAACCGTTTTTAGGAGCAATTTGCTTTGAAAGTATTCTTTCGAAACTAATCTTCAAGAGTCAATTTTTGAAACATGGCTACTCGCAAATCTTCAAAAGTAGGAGTACTTCAATTTGAAAGAAACTTTTCTGCTCCATCGAGCATAGTGACCTTGGTAGACAAGTGATCATGATCATGGGCTTGTGCCTTCGAGTTGTGGGATCGAGTCATGATGTCATTAAAGACCCACCGTGTAGCTGGCGATGGATACTTTTATCTTCGAAGAAAGAGAGAGAGATTTTAATGATATTTTTATGTGTTTTATGACAAATTAATTAAAAATGTTAATTCATATACGAAGACTTCTTTATTGAATATTTTCCATCTTTCTATTTCTATATGACACAAGGTCTGCTAACCACAGCTAATACAATGGTTTTGAGCGACATTCAGTTAACGAAGTTGACACATGAGCTGGCATCCCACTCTTCACATACACGTCTCAATAACGTGAGGATTTTAAGCTTCAGCTGATTTAAAGTGCATCAACCTCTCTAGACGACGGGAATTCAGTGCAAAACAAAGTCCAAACACGCGACTCGACTAAGACATCG
This sequence comes from Nephila pilipes, assembly GCA_019974015.1. Classification (NCBI taxonomy): domain Eukaryota; kingdom Metazoa; phylum Arthropoda; class Arachnida; order Araneae; family Nephilidae; genus Nephila; species Nephila pilipes. The sequence continues at coordinate 166,784 of BMAW01052851.1, forward strand.
CAGACCATGAGCTCAATGTCAAGACCACTTTCCTATCGTGGGCTCATATGATAAGACTTTAGGAACACGATTGGTAAATATCGCCAATTGGCGACTTGAATTTTCATTGCCATATTTCATAGAAGTATCATTGAGATTAAAACCGTTATGAGATAATATGGAGTTACAAGTAAGGATAATAACCTTTGATGCTTTATATATCTCAAAACTTCAATCAATGAAGTACAAACAGAGGAGATTGAAGATGAGGATTCTAACCAAGTGACTTCCGTAACGCGTTACTAAAAGTCCAACATACTCATTTTTTTGTAGATTAATACATAAAATAATAATTTGAATATACTGTATATGATAGATTAAAATTTTTATCAGTAAATTAGACATAGCGCATTGTGAAGTCACAATTTAGATTATATATAATTTTTTTACTTTTCTTAAGAATAGCGGAACTTCGATCGAGAATTGAATGTCATGTATATCATCCTGTGTATATTGATGTAGCTCTAGTTTATTTCATTAACAATTAGAATGCTAAAATTTTAATTTGTGTTACTCTCCCTGTTTAACAGCTTAAGGAAATATGGTTTACTTATTTTTTGCATTGGTATATTGAGCGACACTTGGGAGCAAAGAAAACAAATGCATTCCATAAAAGACATTTGCAATTTTTGGTTACAACAAGAATTTTCGGTTGCAAATAAAAAAAAGCAGTTACGGCCATGAAGGCATCACTTTTCAATCAAGCTTTGCATTACTTGAAGCTATTGTATATATTCAAAATTTCCAGTCTAAGCAAATGATAAAAAGCAAGAATTTAATAATTTATTTATACATTCAATTTATTGAATAAATATAACATTTGTATTATATTTTATAAAACTGTAAAAATTACATTGGTGTCTTAAATTTTAGCTTTCCTGAGCTAATATATATGAATTGAATCTACTTTCTTTTAAATTACTATCTATGCGACTTCAGGCCATCTACACTTACAACCACAGAATATACAAATAATAAATATTGTAAACAAAGGATTTTTACATGACCTAATTTCAGATCATATTTTTATTTACTGAAGGTGTAATCCAGAACATATTGAAGTACGATAATAATACATGCATAGATTAAATTTTCGCGTTTTACATAATTTTTATAACCATTTTGAAAGAAAAAAAAAATTAGCATTGGGAATTATGAATCCGACTTGCAATCCTTACGACTTAAGAACGTTAGTCGGAAAGGAACTGGTTGTAAGTCAAAATGAACCTTTTTTTTTTTTGCGAAGGATATATCTTTTTTATATTAAACATGTTTTATGTGATTCTTCATACCATGTGATATCTATTTGTTATATTTTATTGTCATTGCTAATATTTTTAATCAGACAACAGTTTGGATTATGTCCATGAAACCATGCTCCAAAAGATGTGAAACACCAAAATCTGGATATTTTTGGAAAGGAGTTTGTGAAAAGCTCTTGTGTAATAATTAATATGGAATGGAGGTGTTAGAAGTATTTAAATGGTGACATATGTCCATTTCTTCTCGCTTAAGTCATATTCTTATGTTTCTAAGCTTAGCCAAAGCTAATTGCAACAGTCAGGAACTTTCATACCATGAAGATACATTCCAAAACTCTCAGCAGAGTTCTTGAAATGAACCATACTATAAAAGAGAATGATGTAGAACTATTACAGTATTTTTTATTACAGAACTAGATACAGTATTTTTTATTACAGAACTAGATACAGTATTTTTTATTACAGAACTAGATACAGTATTTTTTTATTTGTTTCAACAGGGAATGAATCTCAAAGGTGACAAGTGTGTGACGTATTGCAGTGTGACCAGTTTACAATCCTTTCCCAGCGAATATGCCATTTCATTAATTTGTTCTGCCACATGCGATGACGTGAGATCCTTTTGCAAGATAAATTATAAGAAGATATATATTAGAATGATCCTGTCTTTTATTTGGCGTATCTCTAGCTGCTTGGTGTTACCTCATTGAAATGGGGACGCTGTACCCTAGTGGTCAAGGTCGTGGACTAGCACCCGGCGGTTTTCGTTCAGTCGTAGGTTCGAGCCTTGGCCTCCAAAGATCCGCTGTGTAACCGGGGCTGATGCACGTTAAATCTGTTCGGGGCCCAAAGTCCTCCCGTTGGCGTGGTGTGGGTTTTCGGAGAGGGGGTGCCACCTCAGGTGTCGTCCTCGTCACTTGACCGTGGTTCAAAATTACGAGGTCCGTCGCCAATAGCCCTAGTGTTACTTCTAGTGCGACGTTAATAAAACTAAACTACCTTATTGAAAATTTTTTTAGATGTTTTTGTAATATAGCTGCCCATTTTATATATTTGGATGAATGAAAAAAAATTACAAAATCTCTGAATAAGCATCAAATATACTTTTCAAAATCTAATAACTCGCAAAACTTAAGATTATCCTAAATATTCTCTCAATAATGAAAAAGATAAAGACATTTTGAAAGCAAAACATTGTATGTTATTAATTAGTATAACACAACTGAGTATGTTCCGAACATATTTTTTAAAAATATAAGCACTTTCAAGACTTAAAAATATCCAAAACATTCTTAAGAATGTGTGAGTCAAAATTTTTTGAGTGAAAAACACTGCATATTATTGAAAAGTAGAAAAAGTTGCAAGAGAAGTGATACATATTAAATAATACGTAGAAATTTATAGCATAATACTCAGAAATAAACACTCGAAATGTTTTCAAATACAATGGCTTCATATAACTTCTTTATTTTTTATGTCAGAACGTAAACGGAGAATAAAATAAGAAAGCATACACAAATCATTTCAAATTATATAATATTTTATGTAGAGCATTAATCTGAGTAGCGGAATAAGTTCTTCAGCATAAGAATCTTTCTATTATTCAACAAGAGGAGGCATGAGATCAACCTCAGAATAATAGTATAACCTCATTCCAATGCCTGTCACTTCACTTCAGTCTCGGAGAACGAATCTCATTAAGATTTTATCACAAAAATTAAGTTCTTTTCTCTGTAAATGTCAGGTGGAACGAAGTTGATAACACGAAAGGCGGAATTCTCGAACATCGTACTTGTTGTTTGAATGCACGAGGATATTTCACTCGAGGTAATAAATATAAAGATATAAAATTATTCACACTTCCTTTGTTTTTTTTAAAAAAAATTCTAAACATAAGAGCGGCAAGTTAGAAAAGAAAAGATAAAGCTATTTTGCTTCTTTAGAACAAAATATTCAATACACAAAATAAAATTTATCGTTACACACTATAGACGAAAAACAACACTATTAAAATTAAAAGTAAAAAAAATAAACGTATGGCTATTATAACAAAAATTGATGCTTAAGCATATGTTTTAAATTTCTAATAGATCTAATGTCCAACTCTCGATTCTCTACAGATTCCATATAAGGACAAATTATGGAGGAAAGGGATACTATATAATTTGCCCCATTGGTACGATGTATATATTATTAAAAAGAAGAGAGTTCAAATGTAATTATCACCATTACTTTTTTCATATATATATGTGTGTGTGTGTGTGTGCGTGCGCGTGTGTGTAGGATTTTCCAGCTAATTATCAAAGTATTAACAGCGCTTTCAAAAAAAAAAAAAAACACCTACAAATTCAGTTCCCCAGTTACTCGATAGATGGCTCCATGAATCAGCGTCATATAGCTCACGCAGCTTCCCCTATTTCTGAACAAAAGCGGGAAGCGTTTAGCTCTGGTTCTTCTCTTCTATTCTTCTCCGCCTTCTTTCTTCATCCGCTGTAGTTGAACTCCGAACGCCAGCGCGTTCCAACGCCCATTGCCGATATGCGATAAAATTGGGCTGCCATCTATCTTTCTCGAGAGAACTAGTTAATCCAAAATTACCTATACATAGTAATTTTGTAAATAGTACTATTTCATCTGATCACGAATGAAATAATGATTCGACTACAAGCTCATCATTGAACTGGTAAATACCGACGCAGAACATTTCCCCCCCCCTAGACACCGAAGCACAAGAAGGTGTCTTGTCCAGACGGATGTCTCCTACATATACGTATATACAAGAGGATAGTTCAATAACAAATCATTTTAGGCGGATTTTTTTTTTAATTTTTCAGCATAATCTTCTTTGAACTGTTTTTACAAGCCACGTAAAACATCTACAACATTATGAAGGCAGCTTTAGCTTACACGGCATCTTATTGACAACTTGAGCCCTCAACCTCAGGGGTCTCTGCCCTATTCGAACCTTACCATCAGCTCTTACATTCTTTAATTGTCACATTTCTGACCAAGCAACGGTTTTTGCCATCTAGGGTCCATATGTTTACGAGTCCAGCAAATGCGCTACAGCCGATGGCGTGATGTTAGTAAAACAACACAAATAAAACATAAAACACAACTTAAAACTATTTGGTTCAGAAATTCATTATTACTAACTAAAAATGCTTTTCACAAGTAAAAACAATACAAAGCATAAGCAAATTAACAATACTCTATGCAAATAGAAGCAGTGAAAGAATTAAATTGTAAATAACCTTCACAGCGCCACATGTTATGACACCATTACTTGCAATAGCAGCGGAGTCAGAAATTTAGGATAAGTGCAAATATTAAATTAATATAATATTTTCATTTAATTTATAAATGATCTATAATGCAAAATCCCATCCTTCTCGTGTAAAAATAAAGTATCGCGCAAACCAGGGATGGGTGTGTATATAAATGAATCATGTGCATTTATGCTACTTCTCATGTACTTACTAAATGAACCAATATTTGTTTATTATAACAGTGATACAATAATATATTCAATTAAAAAGTTTTTTACAACGTTTTTCTGAATTTCACTTGGTGAGTGGGTAGGTGTGTCATCAAATTTTCGATCGTTAATTTAACCAACTTCCCATCAAGCTAAAGCTTTGAAATTTTGGGAATCGTTCGTACTCGCCTAACAATGCAATATTTAGACGTTTGTGACAAGTTTTAACTCATATTTTTTTTTTAAATAATGCAGTTTAGCCCAATCACTTGGCGAAATTTGAATAATTGCCAAACTTGGCGAAATTTTTTTTTTTTTTTTTGGCTGAATGTTAAGTCCGCTTCGTGGACCAATTTAGCAACATTTGGCAAAATACCGCCAAATAATTCCTGTCTCCAAGAGTGGTTTGACTAAACTGTATTCCAACCATTTAATTTACCGGATTAATTAATTTTAGTTAGTTTTAACGTTGTTATGTATTTCACTTGGTGTGTGTCTGTATGTATGTGTATCAGTGTGTCATCAAATTGTCTATTGTTAATTTAACCAACTTCCCATCAAGCTAGAGCTCTGAAATTTTGGGAACCGTACTTATTTGCCTAACAATGCAATATTTAGATATTTGCGACCAGTTTTAACTAATATTTTAATAATTTTTTTAATAAACTTTGCCACCATATAAAAACGTTGGTTTTTATTTCGAATTTTTTTAAACATATTTTTATTGTGTACTACATTTGTTTCGAAAATAATTTCATTTAGGATTTTTGAGGGTTCTTAGAATGGTTATCCATGCATGCTAAAAAGTATTTTTCAAACCACTATAACTTACCAATAAAGGAAAGCAGAACCTTTTGACGCTTTTATCATAAAATATTTAATTATATTGACATTAGTTCTCTTATTTGATGTGTTACACAGAAACCTTTAAAGGTTATGAAGAAATATAAATTGGGCACTTTTTCAAAATTCCAAAAATCAACGTTTACTGCGTCAGGATTCTGCAGAATGAATCAAAATATTAAAAATTTGTGTTATTTATTAGAAAAAATGTTCGGGTTTGAAGTTATGCATGCTTTTTTAAAAATTTAAAGACATTTTTTAGCTATAATTATTTAGAAAATTATGAAATTTTAAGGGGAAAAATATCTTAATTAAAATTCATGTAATATTTTTAATAATTTGCCTAAATTTATTTTGTGTGCGTGATCTATAAATCATAAAAACACTTATTTTTAACTTTTGTATAAAATCTCAAACTAGTGTGATTAATTGTTTTTGAGAAATCCGACTCGCAAGCTGAAAATTTCCGTTTTGAGAAAAATTAAATTTAAGTTGAAAAATAAATAAATAAAACTAAAATTTATGAAAAGGTAGCGCTAATTAAACAATGTTTAATGTGTGTTTTTTTACTCGATAACTCTGGAAGTTTGGGTAGTATAGTTAAAATTTTGGGACAAAAAAAGGTTCCTAAACAACTCTAACACACACATATATATTTCTTTAAAAAACAAGAAAATTTTGAAGTTTAAGAGTCCACTTAATAATTTTCGATGCACATCTACAATTCTCTGGTAATACATTAGTTGAGAAACTTTTTAAAATTTTATCAAAACTTTAAATACCTGTATATAGAAAGATAATAAATAAAATTCCTACATCTGTGTCTTGTTGTTTAATAAAATTTGTATGCATAATCTTATGAAACATTATCTTTGTTCCCTCTTTTAATAATCTTATTTTTTTTCGAAAATTTCAAAAGAATAATTTTATATATTTCTTCCGTTATTTATTACTGAGAGCCGAGATTATCCAGGTCGTTCTCATGAATTTCGAGATGAATCAAAGCTAAGATCCTGGTTCCACCAAATACTGATAGAGTGGAATCTTAGAAGCCATATGAAATATCGTCCTTCCTGTGTGACTCTATATAACAAGATCTATCGCCAATAGTGTATACTTTGTGCGACTTTTATTCAAACCAAACAAAATATCACAAGTAATTATGGTGTCATAATTAGAAATCCTTATAAGACTGATATAATTCCAATTTTACTAACGCTGCAATTTGTAAATTTTTATAGCTGCTCCAGAGATATTGGCGATAAGTCTAAAATTTGAACTACTATCAAATGATGAGTTAGACATCTGAGTTGGGGCATTACTATTTTGATTCGTGATCACGCGAAGACTTTAATGTCATGCCCTATTATTCAACTGCTGGCCCTAAAGCCAAAGACGATTTGACTACCACAGCTACCTTTTAATCGAGAGATCGCGAATTCTGATTTTCATCCTATCAATGTATGAGGATACATGAGAGTAGAATATTGTTTTGCACTTGCTACATTTTTAAATATCTTCAAACTAATATGATGTGTCAAATTTAGAAAGTGCAAACTGAAATATCTGACTCAGTGTCTATTAATTGCTTAAAATTATTCAGTGTATCAGAAGTATTGATATACCTCCGTTTGGGAACAACTCTGTTCCCAACAAAATCGTCATACGAACAAGGTTTTCAGAGAAATTTTGCTTTGGTTCGCGAAGAGTCCACAAAGAATGAAAGCGCGACACTTCATTCGGACACGTTTTTTGTAAGTATTTTCCTCTAAATTAGCCCTCAGAATATTTCTTCAAAAGTAGCAAGAACAAGTGATAGAGCTACTAAAAAATCCAATCGAATTTCTTTTGGAAAAAAAAAGAGAAGGAAATAATAGTTATATAACTATGAAAAAGGTGTTCGTTTTCCTAATCTCACTAGATGAAATTCGTACCATTTTTAAAGAATAAAGAACCACTAAACTCAGCTGATGTGGCTAAAAGGGTGACAGTTTTAACAATGCAAGTATTTCAAATTATGGGAAAGATAAAAAAAAAATTATTGCTGTAAAGAACACGTGTTTGTGAAAAATAATTTATTAATAATAGTATCCGTGAAGTTAAAATGTTAATATTTTTTTCTTAATAATTTCTATATTTTTTAACTGAACCCATAAAAATAAAGTTAAAATTGAAATAGGCATTGCTAATTTCATTTTAATAAGTACTAACGTTTTTTTTTTTCCTGCTAAGTTTTCGAAAAAGAAGAATCATTTAAAATGAATATTACTTAGCTTCAAGTAAGCGTATTTTCGAACGCAGTCTCCCCAGAAGCAATTACTATCTAGAAGAAAAAAATACCTTCTTCAAAGTCCTAATACTTTTTTTTATTTTTACAAACAAAATGTTTTAAAGTACAAAAACGTTGCCAAATGTTAACAACAAAAAGAATAAAAACTGACAATTTTGCATTAAAAATCAATTAATAAATTAAATATTAAAGTAAAAGCAAACTATGAATTATTAAAGTAAATAATAATATTCTGTTCAGATATTAAGATGACAGCAGACAACAAAATACTAAATTAAACACATTTTAGCATTGTAAATAAGCAAACTAAATGTAATTGTGATCGCAATGTATTATAATATCAATCTTTTGTTCCAAACACCATGTATCCTTTATTTTATGGCCAAGCATTTTTTGTTACGCTATTTTCTCAAAGCAACATGTTAGCACATATTAATAACTTGTTTTGGGGGCTTAAACGTATTTATTCCATTTTTTTTTTTTTTAATTTAAATGTGAAGAATTGATTCGGTTAGCGAATGTTTCCGTTTTTAAATAAAGTGTCGAAAAAAATAAATTCAGAAACCGAGGTATGATTGGATTCTATTTATTTGATATCTACGTACTGTCACTAATCAAATGAAACAAAATCATAAAAGGAAGCAAAAAATATTTTTATAGCTTCCTTCCTCTCAGCGAAAACAAAATAATTACTACTTGATATATTTTTTCAGAACTCGAATAAGTAAAAAGAAACTTGCAGATGTTTATTTCGCATAGAACGTTCCATTCGATCATGAATAACTTAATACTCGTGTTCTGAAATTCTTGTTTTACTTATCCTGTTCATGTTCAATAACTTTTTAAGGCGAAACACAAATATTTTTTCCTTCAATTTTCCCGTGAACATACATGCGTGTTTTTATTAAGTCATGTGCAATAAATTGAATTTTTATTTTAAGTATTTTTTGGTTGCAAAAGCCTTTAAGCTTTTAAACTGAAATTGTTTTTTCAGTCTAATCCTTACTATGAAAGAAAATTGAACTGAGATTTCTTGACTGGAGAAATGGGGCTCCCGAAAGATGACGTTTGACGAGAGGACTTCATTAATCGGAGCTAAACGGTTGCAAGGAAAACCAATTTAATTATTAATATTTAAAATAAATATGAACTACTTAATATAAGCTATTTATTAAGACGTTCCAGGGTTGTTAAATTTATCCTGATTGCTGAAAATGCACACAATTCTCGGCTAACTATAATTCATTGAAGTTAAAATTAATTATTTTGACATTCTTATGAGTGCTTTATAAATGAATGAATTTTCTAAGACATGTAAAATAATTATAATATATACATGTAAATTAATTATATATATATGTATAATTATAATATTTTTATTTTATGATCTGATGAACATATAAGAATTTTATTTTAGGAAATTTGGATAGGTTTCACTACGTGCAAGATATTTGTACACGAATGGTTCTTATGGCTTGAAGTAAGCTGATTTACGAGGTATGGATATTAAAATAGAAAGACTGACGCTTCTACAGAAGAAGCACGCATACGTCAAGCGCCAAAGACAAGCAATTGTATAGCGTGAACTCTTCTCTTTTGAATGCAGTGCCTCTTGCTTCTGTAAATAAATCCATATAACCGTAGCCTTCATTCGCCTTAGACTTATTTTTTTCTTTCGCCGGAAAAAGGAAGAGGGCAACAATACAGCAACGAATAATTGTGAAATTTCTCATGAAACTTGGAAAAACCGTTACTGAAACTTATAATTTATTGAAAAAGTGTATGGCAATGAAGTTTATCACGTGCACATGTTTTCGAGCGGTTTAAGAGTTTTTAAGATGGCCGAGAAGATGTTGATGATAATTCACGCCCGGGTCGCCCTTCCACGTCAAAAACGGATGATAATGTCAAAAAATCAGTAATCTGATTGACTGTCGTTTAAGTATTCGTGCAATTGCTGAGACTATAGGAATTGACAAAGCATCCAAACGACAAATTTTGCGTAACAATTTTAACATACGAAAAGTATGTGCCAAAAATTCTCACATTTAAACAATAATAAGCTCGCAAAAATGTTTGTACTGACGCTTTGGCTACCATTGAAAATAACCCAAACATATTGGAAAGGATAATAACGTGTGACGGATTGCTGTTTCTTACTTATGATCCTGAAACGAAACGCCAATCTATGCACTGGAAGAGCCCATCTCCATGGAGAGCTATAAAAATCTCGAATGAGCAAATTAAAATTCAAAGCAGTGATGATTTTTTTTCCCGACATTCATGGGATTGTGTACCTTCACTGGGTTCTTGAAGGTCAAACTATTAATCAACATTACTACCCTCACGTTCTTGATGAACTCCGCGAAAGAAGTAAGGGAGAAAGGAACCGTTTTCTGGATGAACAAGTCATTCCGTATTGTCTGTTAAGAAGTTTCTAGCCAAGTACAGCATCCTAATGTTAGACCATCCGTCTCATACGCCGAATCTTGCACTGTCCATGCGACTTCTATCTGTTTCCTAAGGTGAAATCTGCTTGAAAAGAAACAAGATCGAGTCTGTTAAGCTGTGAAAGAGAAAGCGGAACGCAGTCTTGAAGGAGCTGACAAGAGAAGATCTGCAGCATTGTTTCGAACAATGGAAGATTCGCATAGGGCATTGTATAGATAGAAGAGGCGTGTATATTGAATGCGATAATTAGTAAATACGTATGAAATCAAAATAAAATGCTTTCTGAGTCAGTCTCGTTATTTAATAGCTACACCTTATGTAAAGTCAAATATACCTTCTTTAGTGTGTACCTATTACAAATGAAGCAAAGGTTTTAAAAATATTTTGATAGAAACAAAATATTTCAAACTTTTAAAAATCTCAAAAAACATTAAATATTTTCTTACTTTTTTAAAATAATAAATTTTTCGTGACACTAAATATAGGTATAGTTTAAAGAGTGTATTATACTTACTATACCAACAAATTTTACTTGTCTAAGTGTATTAGTTTTTGAAATATTCCCCGGACAAGAGAAAAAAAACTCAAACGGAGAAAAATGCAATTAAAGTCTTAATATTCACAATTATAAAATTAAATTTGAAAACTTGCGTATTAAAATACTTCAGGATGATATAGTTCCCCTTCCGGTTGCTCCGACAACTCTCTTTCTTTATTTTTTACAACGTTTTTCTATATTTCATTTGGTGTGTGTGTGTCATCAAATTTTCGACTGTTAATTTAACCAACTTCCCATCAAACTGGAGCTCTGAAACTTTGGGAATCGTTCTTACTCGCCTAGTAATGCAAAATTTAGACAGTTGCGACAAGTTTTAACTAATATTTCAATAATTTTTTAATAACGTAATTCGAGTAGTAACTAGGCGCCATCTATGGAAGATATATTGAACTACGCAGAGAGAGTGATCTTAAAGACAAGAGAGATATGAGGTTTTTTTACAAAGTTTTAACAAATATTTCAATAATTTTTTTAAATAAACTTTGCCACCATTTAAAAATGTTATTCTAAAAAACTTTGGGTTTTTTTTTTATCTCGAATTTTATCACTTGTTTTGCAAATGATTCCAATATCTTTTTCTTTTCTTTTTTTTAATATTTGAATTCGAAGTTTACTATCTTCCAACACTGATAAGCCTACATTCCAAAATGTTTTTTTTGCCAAATTTCTGTAAAATAATAGTAAGCATTTGATGCTCATCATTGTACTGTCTCTCTATCTCAAGAATAGCTCTCGCCAGTGTCAATGTCAACTTTTGATGAACTTCCATAATCATTCGAATAAAAAAAAAAATGGGCACCATGAAAAGAAACTACATATAAACATAATAATACGATGGTGGTTCAGAAAATACCAGTTTTTGGCATTGTATGAATTTATATATAAAGTTGGCAGGAGCTAACTTTGTGATAGACAGACGGTAAATGTTAGTGGCCAGAATTGAGGCAGTCTCTACCGAAGACCAGAACCAATCGACTTTGGGCAAAATTTCGAGATTAATAAATACAGACATTTATTTCCGTTGTTCATTTTGCCAAGCTTCCTGCTAATTCATCCAAATGCTTAAAAAAAATTTAATGTGGCTTATTAAGCAAAATAAAAGGAAACGCACGTTGAATTCGGCGTGGCAGGTCTATTTAAATGTTGATTTTACGAAAATATACTGTAGAATAGTTTGAATAACATTGAACAATTTGAGATATTTTGAGTATCACCAAATGTTTGTATCAAAATGTTGAGTTCAAAATGACAAATAAAAATTTTTTTTCTTTCAAAAAATCGAAAAATTTGAAATTAAAATCCTCTGAGATTTCTTAAGAATCAAAGATGGAGAATGAGTGAAGAGTAAATAGGCAATTTCTTTGTGAACTGTAGTAGGATGCTCTAGTAGCTTTTGATTTGCACAGGAGGGCAGATAGCGAATGTTATTTATACTTCATTTAAAGCATATGCTTTATAAAAATTATTCCAAACATTGAAATAAAAAAAAAATTTAAAACAAGAATAGTGAAAGCAGATAAATATTGAATATTATTTACCGAGAAAATAGACTAAAAATTTTAATACAAGAATGCATACCTATTTATGAAGTATAACTTTTTTAAAATATGAAAGGATACTTGTTTAAATAAAATTCTTCACTCTCATATATGTGTCTTAACTTTGAATTAACAAACAGCTTATTCAACCCATTATATTTCCCATAAAAAATGGCATAAAATTTTTAAAAATATTTTCCAATTTCTTATTGATATTTAATTAGTTAATTATAGTTCTGTTTCAAAGTGGTTTTTTTTTTCAGACATTTTGTAAAATTGCTTTTGCGATCAAACACGATTTGAAACAGGCCTCATTTTCACTGTGCTGCCATCTATTGATGATGAAGAAAACAGCGCCACAAAAAATTATGCTTTAAATGTATCCTGTAAAAACTGATTATACTATTAGGTACCCTTTTCACTTAAAAAAGAATATTACATTTTTTCTCGTATTTAAGTGCAACGAATCGTAACATTGAAATAGATTTGCTATATTTTGGTGAATTAATAATAAAATAATGGTAAAATTAAGATAATAATTATAATTCCATTTTAAGATAAAAGTGCATAAATAATTTACTCTAAATTTTACTTTGAATTATTATTTTTTATTTCATTTCCTCCGAGAAATTAATTCTGGGATCTTTACTTCAGTCGTCTCACGTGCTGCCATCTGTTGGTCAAATAATCAGATGATCGAGTAAGATGTTATACAGAATAGTTTATCAGCAAATAAAATACTTCAAATATTAACTACAGTATCAATGTCTAACCTTACTAAACAGACATGGAATAATTTTTCGTTGTGGAACGTTTGTAAATACTGCTCCACTTAAAAACTTCACAAAAATTGAAGTTAATAAAAATAAAGTAAAAGATAAATACATTAAAATAAAATTCAAAATCACTAGAATTATAATCTTGATACTATAAATATTTCATTTACATCAAATGAAATTTGAAATATGTGAATCTAATGTAGATATGAAAAACTTAACGTATTTTAATTTGCATTTCATTCTTTGGGAAAGTGTGAAAGAGATATCATCTGTTCATCTTTCTATGAATCCGAACAAACTTTAGCGAATAATACTTCAATAAATAATATTCAAATGTAATACTTCAATAAATAAT
>BMAW01052851.1:196223-276267 GCA_019974015.1 Nephila pilipes
TGCAACTTCTATGAATGATATCGATATCCTTTCATTCTATACAGTTGTTTTATAGATGAATAGTGATATGTAATCTTATAGCATAAAATGCTCTAATAACATATAATTGCTGTAACTACTTTATACAATCATAAATTCCTACAAAAAGGGGATTTCTAATGAATTTCTTATTAGTATAATGGATTTGTATTCGAAGGGACTGCAACTTCTATGAATGATATCGATATCCTTTCATTCTATACAGTTATCAGATATTTGGAGCTCTAATTGGTGATTACCCCATGAATGTTTATCGCTCAGTTTGATGAGCTTGGCTCAATTCGAAAAATCTCCAACTCTTTTATAGTAAAATATTCGCCAAATTTCCATAACTGAATAAATAATTCTATATGAAGTTTCATATCTTTATTGTAACTTAGTGGTGATGGTCACAACAAGAGAGGTGTATTAAACAATTCTGAAGGTGATTCAAGTCCATATATATTATTATGAAATTTCCCATTAATTATATATTCTTTTGTGAGCAAAATATACATTTTTCATTTTAAGAGAAAATTCATATATATTTCTTCTTTAAATCTCACGTGAAACATTTACATATTTAATAAATGAGCTTCCTATTATCTTTGTGTTAAGATGTATGCATTAAAATTCAGATTTACTGAAAAAATATGTCTTGAAGTGGTAGAGCTGGCTAATCCTGTCTGCAGCAACAGGCTATGGTTATTAGATCAGATAACTGTAATGTTGTCGGGACTACAGAAATATTGCAGAATTTTAAGGCAATAGGACAAGTGGAAAATGTTCAAAACGGAGTTGTTTGATTTGATCTAAACAAATATACTTTCATTTATGTGAAATTAAATAAAAGCTCCTCCAATATTTTATTCAAAATAAGGAAATAAATTTCACCTTTTTGAATTTCGAAACGGACACGGTAGGCCCGCGATCCGCTATTGCCAAGCAAAAATATGCAATTTGATGTCCATTTCCATTTTTGTCTTGTTGTCTTTGAAAAACTCATAAGCGCTGCTGTGAGCAGGTGACATTTAATTTCTTTTTTGTTACTTAGAAGAGCGGTGCAGGGTTGATATTGTTTATTTATTAAACATTGATAAAGTTTCACGAATATTAAAATTTGTTAGTTATTGTAAATTCAAGTTTATTTGTTTCATGCGATTCTTCGAGTAAATAAGAGTGTCAAGGTAAATTTTTGTTTATTTTTAAATGTTTCAATGTTTTTGTGGTGTTTTAAACACTGAATGTTATTTATTGATATTAATGTACGAATTATAAGTAATTTAATTTCACGAGCACGTAATGCATTCGTGATATTATTATTATTATTTTTATTTCTTTAGGGGTGGCAAATTTAGGGTTCGCACCAGGAGGCAGAAATCTACTCTACGCCACTAAGATATCTTCTCGTGAATGTTAATTGCACTGTCTTTGAATAAATGACAGTCATTACTAGATTTTTTCAGTCATATATAATAAGAAACTTGGAGAAGTTTATTAATTAGAAGTTCTTGTCAACGACATGACAAGGTAGTATACTGATTAGCATGGCTTATGCAGCAAGTGTTATTAGAGATAGAGAGTCATTGGACGGAGTCGTGAGCTTTAGTATTCTAGGAAATGGGATTTTTACCTATCTTGTGTTAATTCAATTGTTAAAAAGGATTCGGGAAGCTAATCTGTAAGCAAGACACATGCGACTCTTAAAGTGGAAGTTAAAGTAGTTTAAATTAAAAAAAAAAACGCGTTGAGAGTGATTAATTAAAAAAATAAAATAAAAGACACATTTAGTTTATCATACACGTTGATTTACCTTAGCACCTTTTCCAAGTTATAAAGAATCACGCCTTACTTACATAGAATTAAATCTACTAATTCAAATTTAATTTAATTTTTTGAAAAGCACGAAACATGGTACTTAATTGATGGGGAAAATTATCACTGAAATATCAATCATCTACAAAATAACAGAGAAATATTCAGAGCATGTCAGTGTAGAAATTCACTGATTGCGGCAGCAGCGAGTAAATGCGATAATTTATTACCGATTAAAATGTTGTTGTACCAAAAAATTGTTTTGGGTACAAACAGATTTGGTTATCTCTAAACAGGACAGTAAAGTAATAAGGAAAGGTTTTTTTTAGCTTGACAATAAAGTAACAGTCACAATTAAGTAAACAGTTTCCTTTTGTAAATAACATTTATTCAAATAATTTCAATGAATCTTGATTTGAATCTGAGTAAGTTGTCTTATTGTTAGCCCCGAAGAACCATACTTACATTACATACATTAATTTTATCATCAGATGTTGCAGAAATATTTCGAATATGTTAGATTTAACAACTTTTAGTAGTGTTTGTTTTGGCTAAAGGAACTAAAAAGTTGATGACAAAGATTATTCAGCGGAATGAAAAATATTGATTAGAATAGGAGAAAAATATCACATTGTCAAAAATTATAAATTCGTAAAAAGCTCAATTGTAACAGGTGTTGAATTTGCAAGAGTACTGTTTTAATTCCAAATTACCTGACATTTTTTCCTCATCAGAACCCCTTTTTACGTCAAATAACGTCGAGGCATTTGATTGGCTGAATAGGTGGTTTATCAACGAGAAACATATTTTCCGTGACGACTTCGTTTCTTTTGCATTCTCGTTGGCAGTGGAGGTAGTTGCACCTGGATACCTGCTTCGTTTACGTGCAGTAATTTCTCTTGTGGCTAAATTTTTTTAAAAAATATGCCGATTAAAAGGAGAACCGGAACAAAAAATCCTCCAATTCTTAGTAGCGAATTTTTAATACAAAATCATGCCGACATTGTATCATGTCTTGCTATGGTATTTGTCATTGGTCTGCTTTTTCAGGTAAGAAAATTTATGTGATATACGTGGACATAAAATTCTTGACCTAAATATCTTTTATAGTTGAATACGTGTTCATATGAATTTCATTAAAATTTTGTGACAAGTGCTGTTTCATATATGATTTGGAACAATTATTGAATATATATGATGAAGTAATCAGTAATCAAACGTGGCAGTAGAAATCAAAACCATATTGTGATACATATCGCTCTGATAATAGTAATTTTTTGGCTCGAATATTACAACCGATCATTGAATTAGTATACTATATCAAATATTCTGATATTGACTTTGGAAAACTTAGTGATTGGAATACATTTTGATGTAGCCGGAAAGATCAACCATATGTGATCAATTAAAAAATGCTTTACTGTCATGATTTGACTGTTTAACAAAGTTGAATTTTTACAATAATTAGGTTTATAAGTTTTTGTGGAGAGACTGAAATGGTTAAATGTATTCAAAAGTTGTTACAGTTAATATAATTCTGGAAAATATAGATTAATGTTTAAAAATATCAGCCATTGACATTATTAGATTACATGCATAATTTAAATTTCAGTTAAAATGAGTTTCTAGGGTCTCCAGTCATGTCAAGAAATGAATGATCTGATGGATAAGGAAGTGATGTTTTACAAAGTGACTATATATTTTTTTAAAAAAATTTTATTCTTCAGAAATTAAATGGAGATGATCATTTGAAATTATAGATAACAATTGAGCAATCAAATTTGATTTAATTTAAAGTAGATTAATTTTCATTTAATGTAGGAACAACATAAAAAATTAAGATTTTAAGATGTTTCAAGAGATATGAAATAAGTCAAATTAGACTCATTTCAATTTCATTTCTAAAAATTAATTCTTAAAATTGAAGGCAGGGATGAAATTTTTTGATAAATTGATTCAGAAGGCACATGAAAAAATTATGTGATAAATATCTGAATTTAAGTGACTTTTACTCTATATATTTGTGTTTATGAGATATTAAAAAAAAACTGTTTTTGTTCTCCAAATAATATTGAAAATGTGTGTACCAATTAATCAATTGGCTCTGTTGTGGCCTTGGTAGCCTGGTAGTGAACTCATGGGTGGCATTATTTCTGAGCTTTGATGCAACTAAACACCCACCATATAGCAAGGTTTATGTACGTTAAATCTGTTGTCATTCCAAGATGACCCATAGGTGTGGTGTGGATGTTTAGAAAGGGAGATACCAGCTCGGATGTTGTCCTTGTCACTTGACAGCCACATGTTACTTCTTTGTGTGACATTAATAAAAACAATCTGTTACATTTGAGTTTGGTCCTATTTTAAAATTTATCTAATTGGATCCAAATACATATTACTTGTTGGAAGATCATAATTATTGTTTAGCATTGTAAAGGTAGTTAATAGCAGAAATGAAAAGACGAAATGAATAGGAAATATTGAAGATTTTTTTTTTTTTGTCTATGTGTGTTGTCTTTTTTTTGCCTAATAAACTTGTAAATATTCTGAAAAATGATGAATTGCTTCATAGTATTAATCAATTTGGATAACAAAGCTGACAATTTTTGGTTTTTTGCTACTGTGTATTTTATATTGAACAAATTTATAATTTCATGTGCTAATAAATTTTTTTAAAGTGAATTTAATTACATAATATAATATATATATACTGATGCAATGAATATGTTATTGAAATGCTTATTACACAAAATTTCTGAAGAAAATTATTTTTTGTATTCTTCTACAATAAGGAAAAATCTGTTAAAATGAGGTATTAGGTGCCCCTTGGTAATTCGATGAAAAACTTTCCGAATTAGGAAATATGTCGCCTATGTAGTGAGAGATGCGTAAGAGATGTGATCAGTCATAATCAGGGGGGAGGGCTTTAAAGCATGTGCCTCCCAGTCATAATTTCTTGCACAGACAAAATACACATGAACTGGAAATTCAAATTAAACTGTCCCAACCTATTTAAAAGTATTTATTTTGTTTTACTTCAAAGTTGTTAGTGTCCACATACTCAGGATTGAGTTATGTAGTTCTCTATTTGATTTTGATTCCTGAGTTATTTAGTTTATTTTTAAATTCATTTTAAATAAACAAATAAACAAAGTAAATAAACACAGTCAAGTGTTATGACTTTTTATAGAAAAGGATTGTTTCCTATCCATCCTATCAATTTGTTCTGGATCTGCCGGTGGTCATGTTGATATCAAAAATAAATGAACTGAAATGAAACTGATTTTGATGAAAAATAGCAAATAATTAAATGAGAATGTTAAGATTATAGAAATTTTATATGGAACAAATAACAATATTTGGTACTTTTCCCATTTCGTCTGCACAAATCTCGTCAAGCAGACTTTATTGGTGACAACACACAATGAACATTAATTCAGTTTGGTGTTGGTTGTATCATTTTTAGCGACTTTATTGCTTGCATTGGCAAAATGAAAAAGTACCCAATATTTAAATCATAAATATTATTTATAATTGTCAATAATACTTATTTATAATTCAAATCATATTAAGAATTATAATTATATTTGTATGTTATAATATATAGCTTTTTATGATTTTATATATATATTATAAAATATAATTATAAATAAGTATAGTTTTGTTATACAAATATAAATAATTAAAAGTATAAATAATTTTGGTTAAAGAGAAATATTAGGTGCCTCTTGGTAACTTTCAAGAAAAACATCAACTCGGGAAAGAGATAGACAAAGTAGCAATGCATAATGAAATAAAGTAATGTAGGGTTATCATAACCTAAATTGCTACATTTAAATCATTATCATACCCAAAATTTGCCCATCGCCAAGGGCTATCCGATTCTTAGAAATGTTATATTAATTTTAGAAATTAATATATTATTTATCAACATCATACAAATAGATTTATATAATTTTTTTTTTTTTGGAATAGCTCCATGATAGAGGATAATTTCATTCATTTATTACAAACCTAACATTTAGTCTTTTTTAAAATTAAATCTTTATCCATGCACTTTTGTAAAACATGCATTTTACCCTTTCATCCCAAATCATTAAAAAAGGGTAAATCTTACTTAACAGAACAATTAAACACTCTGAGGTATTAAGCTATCATTGAGAATAATAAGTGATTTGAAAGAAAAAAAAAATTAAGCAAAAATAATTTTTTTTTCGATATCGTCTGTTGCTTTTAACAAATAGCAAAAAAGAACA
This sequence comes from Nephila pilipes, assembly GCA_019974015.1. Lineage (NCBI taxonomy): Eukaryota > Metazoa > Arthropoda > Arachnida > Araneae > Nephilidae > Nephila > Nephila pilipes. The sequence continues at coordinate 202,313 of BMAW01052851.1, forward strand.
GAAAACACAAGAAATTTTCACATTTGCCAAAAACTCATTCATCGAATTGATATTGTTAAAGTATAGAAAAATTGTAAGTAGTTAAGGGCACCCAATACTTTACTTTAACCAAAAGATGTTATTAAATAAAATTGTTTTTGTAATGTTTCTCTAAATATTGATAATAATGTTACTTTTTTTTTATATGGGAAATGCATTTTTGAAATAGTTGTTATGAAAGTATATAATTGTCCTTATTTGTGAATCTTATTTTTGTTTTATGCTAGGTAACAGCGCCAATTGCATCAATATTCGTTGTTATGCAGCACAATGTAACAGAAGGTAAACCTAAAAGATTTTTTTAAAGTTTTCCTATTTTAAAACCAGTTTCCTTTCTACTGACAACTTCTTTTTTGATTTTTATTGTTTGACTCTCTGAAAATAGATTTGGAATAATTTAATGTTATTGACCTATACTAATGTAATTATTTTGGTGAACATTTTAACATAGAGTGTGCATCAGCTTTTTTGCCCTAATTTGATATTATAAAAAAGTATTCTTCCCAATTTATATTAATTATAAACTGAAAATTTATTTTTATTATATGGTAATTTTTATAAAATGAAACTTAAAATTTATTTTGATTTTGTCTCTTTAAAATATGCTTCGTCATTATTTTGTAAATTTTATTATGTTAAATAAGTAACGGTTAACTAAATTTATAAGTAAATTTATATATAGAAATATTTTAATTTTCTTAAAATGGGTTATCAATTTTTAAAAATGAATGACACACAAAGAATATTATTTGATACTATGTATCTGTTAAATTTGTAAAGTTTGACTGGAAAAAATAATACTGTAATTAATTTAACCTTGTTCTGTTTAACATTTATTAATATGTAGAAAAAGTTTGACATAATGAATTCCTAATTATTTGAATTTAACTGTTAATATAAATGAAAGGTTTAGAAACTTTGCCAAATAGTTTTGTTTTCTATATGTAGGTATTAATTGTATTAATTTAAATATATTTTTGAATTCCTGTAGCTATTGAAGCTACTGATACAGTGTTGTATACATATGGACGTCTAGACGTTTGTGTCATTTCATTTTATTTCCTTATTGCGATTGTGATGCATGCCATCCTCCAAGAATATGCTTTAGATGTAAGTAAAATGCGTTATCTAAATTTTGTTTTATTTTTTGTATAACTTTAATGATAATTTTAGAGTGGTTTTGTGGAGCTTGTTATACTCTTTGGATCTTCTATGACACCTTGTGTGCTTTATTTATGCATTAATCATCAATGGCAAAATTTAAATATTTTTCGCAGTTCATACAAATATTGTTATTTTATAATAAATTTACATTTCGTATCTGAAATCAATTTTTTGTAAAATTAGTTCATTCTTGTATCTTTTTGCTAAACAAAATATTTTTTCTTTTAACATTTTGCTACCTGCCTTTTATCAAACCTGGAATGAACCCTGATTTTAAATTATGTTAGAAGAACTAATTATTTGTTGGTTAAAAATAGGTTTTTGTGAAATCTTTTATCCTTAGCTTATTTTGATATTCTGAATTTAAAACAAGAAAGAGATTTACATTGTGAACTCGTACCTAAATTTTTAACTTCTGTAATTGATTTAAGAGAGATTTTTAAATTTTATGGAAACTCTCATTGGTCAGTCTATAGATCATTATTTTTATAGGTAAATTTAGAAGTTGTTTTGTTTATCAAAATGAATTTATTTTATATGTAAAAAAATAAAGTACAGCTTTTATTTTGATAAGTAAAATTTTTTGATTAATTTAACCCTGAGCAAACTGGTATATGATAATTGCTAATTTTTGTCATAACCTATCAAATAACTTTTTTAAAATATAAAAAGAGATGAAATTCCTTATAATTATTCTGTACTTAACAAAGGATTAACAGAATTAAAGATATTTAGGTAATGTTATTATTAAGTGTTTTTCATTTCCATTCTTAAGTTTGGAAGACATGTATTAAATTGTGCTTTTCTAAAAGACAGATATTTATCATGATTCTTGTGAGAAAACATATAAAATTTATTTGCCACCCTTTTTAATGGGAATTCAATCTCAAAATACAAAATGAGATCTAAATATTAAAAAGAGCTTAGGTATTCAGAGTTAATGAGGATAGAGCAGTAATAATTCTTAGGCTTAGAATATCTTATTTTAGAGGTATTTTATGAAAGTGGTAGGGCATATATTGATATTGTAGCATTTGCCCAGATGCAAATCATTGGATGAAAAATTATACATGGAAAAAATAGTGCAGATAGGTAACACTGTTTTGTAAACCCTTGGTTTTATCTGTGAACTCTAACAACTGATGCTAACCAAATTTTGATAGCTAAATTTTTAGGTCTGCTTTGCAATGAATGTTGGTTAAAAGCAGCTGTAAAAAAAAGTTATATTCGATTTTTTTTTTTGTTTTTTTTTTTTTTTTTTTTAAAATAAAAAGTTAGATGACTTCCTTGTTGAGCTGAAGATTAAAATGCTGATTTAAAAAAAGCATAAGGTTTTATGTTTTATATCGATATATATATATATATATATATATATATATATATATATATATATATATATATATATATATATATATATATATATATATATATATATATATGTATATATTTTCTTCTTCCAATATTTAATTGTAATTAAGTTTTCATTAAAATTAGTAATAGTTGAGATTCACGTAAAAAAATATTAATATGAATTACTGTAATTAATATTACATTTATTATTTATTATAAAAGTAAATAACATGAAATATATTTAAAAATACTCAAGGAAAATCAAACATTCTATATTTATAGAGTATATTATATGTAATGTATATACTTTAGTTTTTATTTCCATACAAATCTGTTTCATGGTGGCTTCTATTCACATTAAATTTGCTACTCTGTAGTTTTTTTTATCTTAGAAAAGGTACTGATGTTCTTTAAAGCAGATTTTTCAAATACTTATTTTTTTTTTTCTGAAGAAATTCTTGAAAAAGGAAAAATGTATGTGGATGTTGCTATTAAAATTGGAAAAACATTTGTTATAAAAATTGAATAAGCACTCACACTAAATGTGGATTATGAATCATCATGTAAAAATATGAATTGAAAATATTTTGAAATGATCAATCAATCCTATGTCAACACAATAACACATCTTTGGAACAAAATTCAGAATGAATAGATTTTGAACGTGCCTTTGTGATTTACCTTTATGTACGTGAAGAGTTTGATTCTCTCATCATTGTAAGAAAGATGAGTATATATATATACCTTTTTGTTTTTTAATGATTTCATTTCCCAAAGAAAAATGAAATTTGTAGATATAATAGGAAAATAAGTAAATACATGTAATTACACATTTACAAATAAATGCATTAATTTTTTATGTTTTATTATTTTTACTATTTTCAGTTATATTATTCTTTCTTATTTGTACTCATAAATAGCTGAAATATAAGTATTTTAACACACACACACACAATATTATAAGTCATTTTATGATTGTTATATTAAAAATATTAAATGTTTAACATTTTTTTTTTATATTGGAAAGTTCTTAGAAAAATAAGTTTATAAATAAAGATCATATTTTTAGTTATTTTATTTCAGTATGCTGAAATTTTGAAGCAATAAAATTTGTAAAACATTTTTTTTTTCAAATTCTTTTTCTAGACTTATCTGTTATAAAATAAAATATATTATAATTGCATTGCTGATATTTCAGTGTACATTTATTGTGCACAAGTAATGACAGAAAATATTAAATTTTAAGAAAATTTTATCAATATTCTGTGAGGGAGTGGTGTGTAATGTTTGTGAACTCTTGTCAGTAAACAGGTTTCATGCCAAGAGGAAAACTGAAGACTTTTGCTTTTAGTTGATCTTTATTTTTAAATTTTTTGATAAAATAAAATGGTTTATAGATAATAGATTTAAACAGTACATGTTTTTACAATATAATTAATGACTTTTATTATTTTTCTTGCATGTTAAAATATTTTTCAAAACTTTAAGGTTGAATTTTTTTTTGCCAGTTATTATACATTTATTATTAAGTGTTATATTCTTATATTAATGTGCAATTTTGTAGTAAATTATAATGTATAAACATTATAAAATACTAAATTTATATTAGAAGTATTCACTTCTCTATTTTTAATTATAAATATATATTTTATTGGTACTCAAGATATTTAGTTGGTCTTTAATGTCTTTGGCTTAACATTAAACATTTTAAAAATTGCAATGATTTTTTGTTCTATTTAAACTTTTTAAAAAAAATATCTGTTTAACCTGACTGTCATGTTATGTCAACTACTATAAATATTTTTAATGAAACTAACATTCCTAAAAAGAAAAATAATTGATTTTTACTGTTTGTTGTGGTTTCCCAATATTTTGATATATTATGCTTTGCGTAACAGCTTGCATTATACTATCTACTGATTGCTTAGAAGTTAAGTAATTATCATTTTAATATAAATTATTTAGTTTATTAAATTTGAAATTGATTGTCTTTTTCTTCATTTTGGAATTAAAGGTTCTGAGTGGCCTATTCACTTATAAATTTTACAATTCTTTATTTGCAAAAATTGCTATTTAATATTGATATTTTTTCTAATTTTGTTTTTTTAATATGATCAAAATACAATTGTAAAAAAAAATTATTTACTTGCAATAAGAATCATGTTCGTACAATAGGAAATATTTTAATTGTTAATGGTTGCAATACAAATAGGAAAATTTACATTGGATTCCTATACATAAGTACATAAAATTTTAATGTATATATGTATTTTTGTGGATGTTCCTTCCCCATGTAACTAAATTTGTATGATATTAGGCAGAATTTAAGTTTGTAAAAAGGATTTTTGAAAAAAAGTCCCCTTCAGATAGTATTTGAAATATTTAGGGAAGTTGAGTAAGTTACAAAGAACTTTGATAGGATTATATATTTTTTGATGTTTTAAAATTGTTTATAATTTATCCATTTTTTATACCTAGCTTTTAGCTTAATTTTTATTGTAATCTGGTGTTGCTGATGAAATTTTTTCTAAAAAAATTCAGACATAGTTTTGATATTCTTTCCCTTACTAAGTATATTTTAAAAAGAATTATAGGTAATAGTTTTGACAGAAACTTGTGTTTAATTATAAGATTTTTGGGTTGTATTATTTGCATTGCAATTTAATATTTATTCAGAATATACATGTTCTATATTTTTGATCTTGTTCTCTCTATATAAATATTGCATCCTACTTTTGTTTCTTTTTTAGAAACTGAACAGGAAACTTCATCTGTCAAAAATGAAACACAGTAAGTTTAATGAATCTGGACAGCTACTGGTGTTTTACCTTATTTCTCTAATTTGGGGAGGTGATATAATATTAAGGGTGAGTTCTTTAATGCATTTAAGTTGATTATAATGTAGCTTAAACCTTTAACATGCTAAAAGTTTATATAATTTCATAATATTTGAAAAATTGATGCTATTTGTACAATATAAGCATACAGAGCAAACATTTGTTTATATGTAATATAAGCGAATAATATTTCTGTAGAATGCATAAGTATGCTGGTAACTTTTGTTAATATGATAGCTAAGATATATGATTTGAATACAATGCAAGTTACTAATTGTATTTTTTAAATAATAGAATTGAGGTTTTGATTTAAAAAAAGCATTCAGAAGATTTTCACATAATTTATTGACACCCTTTTTACAACTATAGATTAACCCATGTAATTTACTAAAGTATGTATCATAGAAATATTCATTCATATATTGGTAAATGTGAACAGACATGTTTTACATATGAAATACAGTAGATATATAAAATTACTTCTGAAATTATATTTATTAAAGCAGTTAAATTAGATCTTTTATTAATCATAATTTTAAAAAGTTTATTTCTGTTTTTGTGTGTGTTTTAAACTGAGTTGTAGACTTAAAGATTATCTTAAATGTTTCATGTATCATTAATGTGATGTACTTGTATATTTTTTGTATTTTGTACTCTTGAACAATACTTTTTTCAAAGTGTTTGTTTTTCCAAAAATATTTCATGGTAAAAAACTCGGTGCTTTCATATTTGATTTACAGGGTATTATATATTATCATTTTATCTTTAGTGCAAACCTTACATAATTTGTATGGCATTATTTTTACTCAAATTTTGCCTCTATGTATTTCATAAAAATGTTGGTATTTCATCTTATTGTCCACTAAACTGTGTAAGGTATTTTAATTATGGCTTTCAGAAGTTTTTCTTATGTATCAAAATTGATTTTCAAGAAACAGTGAAAGATTGTTGATGCTTAATTTTTTATGTTAAAATGTATCAGGCTTACCATATTAAAGTGAAATTGGGAAATGACCTTAGCTTTACCAAAAGTATTTTTATTATATGGAGAAAGGGGTAACCGCCTGTAAGGTTGTAAATGGAGAATTCTGCTATTTGGCAATTTTTATAATGTTTCTTTTAGTATTATGAATTCATTCAGAAGTATTCTATATATTTAAATTCTACTTAGAAATCATTGTTATAATAATGTGTCCATTTTTTTTGTTATAATGTATCCTTTTTTTTGTTATAATAATTTGTCCATTGATTATTAAACAAATTAACTAAATTTCAAAAACCTATGTTGCTGTTATATTTTAAGCTACATTTTTGACATGGTCTCTGAAATTTTCAGTTTTTGCTAACATAAAATTTACTTTTTTAGTGTTTAATGCATCTAAAAATGAAATTTTTCTGAGTTGCATAACAATTCTAGAGAAGATGGATATTTTTATAAATGTGTGTTTTAAAAGTTTTTTCCAAAACATACCGATACAAAAAAAAATGTATAGTTTATCCTTAAGAAAAATATGAATGCAAGATCAGAATAAGTGCTAGACAAAATGATTATATTTTATTTTAAAAGCATTGAATATTATTTTAAATGATAAAAATGTAATCCAATAATAATATAACTCATAATTCAGAAATTTTATTTTTTTGCTTAATTTTATTTTACTAAATAATTTTAAATGGTTATTTTCATTGTGAATAACTTTTATTTAAAAGTGTCTTTTTCATGTTCATTTAAAAAACACATCAAAATATTAGATCCAAATAAAAGTAATAAATAATAAGAAATTAATTTCTTTTTTTCACTTAGAAATGTATATTTACAATTGATAAATATGTAAATAAAGATATCAAATAAAACTCTTTATTAATTTTTAAAAAAATTAGTTTTATAGTTTATAAACATTTAGTAAAAACTAGGGGATGTGTTTAATAAATTACTAAATCTAAATTCAAAGTAAGATTCTGATTTATAAATGGTATATTTTATTAATTCTTGTTTACATGGTATATTTTGGACCGATCCTTCTTTATACACCCAATTTTTTAAGCCTTAATAAAATATTATCTATGAATTTTTTTTCAATGATTAAAGTAACTATTATACTTCATGAGCAAACAATTTAGATGATTATTATATGAACATATATAAGAATGCAGTGCAACAATTTATTAAATATTTAGATACTATGTGACATGAGACAGAGCCAAGATTCTTGCTATAGGCAAGCAAGAGAAAATAATCAATGAGATGAGATAATGATTTAAAAGTCTTTCTCTGTTCGGCTTTAAAGTAAAATTTTAGAAAATATCCTTTGTTTGAAGCGGAAGCTAAAAGGTTTATTCTTTATACCATTTATTTCATTATTTTAGGAAGGATACTTATGGAATATCAGCAAACTATGGCAAGATTATCCCCATAATGAAATGACGTAAGTTTAAATAAATCCCTTTTATTATGAAAATTATGCAAATTATGCTTCTTAAAAATGGTAAATTAGCAATAAAATTATTTCATAGTGGGTCTTTATTTCATATATATATATATATATATATATATATATAAATTTATGTTTGTTAATTCAATAGATTGAATTTCTTTTCAAAACAAAACTGTTTTTAAGATGAGTTATGATATAACGTACATTACTGCAGTTTTGGTAAAAATTATATATTTGATTATTAATTATATCATAGGAATTTAATTTATTAATTCAATTTTTTTAGAAATTACATGTTAATATCCTGAATTTTGATTTATTTTTTTGGCACAAAAATTGCTAAAAATACTAAGCAATAGAGCAACGTTAGTAGTATTAATGGCTACTGTTATAAGCATTTCTGTAAAACTTCTATACTGTTACATTAAAGTTAATTTAAAATCATTTTAGTCAAAGCATTTTTATTGTTCTAGCAAGCATGATTGACCACTTACGGAATTTTATATTGATAATTCTATCAATTTTGCTCTTGCAATTAATAGAATAAGCAATATTGATTATCATATTTCCTTAATATTCTAAATAAATATATTTATGAATCGTTTTGGAATTGAATACTTTCAAAATTTAATAAAGGTAGAGTATAGATTTTAAGCTACATTAATTTTAGCATATGTAAAGAACATAAGATGCCGGATCTAATAACTGAAATACGATTTACCAAAATTGTACCAATGTAATTTTTTTTTTTATAAGATCTTCACTTTCTTTTCTTTAATCCTACATCATAAAAAGAATTTAGACTAGTACTGAGCTAATTGTGCTTAAATTTTTTTACTTCATTGAATGAAAATCTTTCATCTCCTAATGCTTCACTGGTATTTCCAAACAAATGGTAAACCAAAGATGCTAAGTTTGGTCTTTAGGGAGGAGATATGTCGAGAAAAATTTCTTCAATTTTTTTGGTGTTATTTCTGCTGTGTAGAGTTCTGCATGGTCCTGGAGAAGAATATCTTTGGACCAATGTGTTACTTTAGCCATCTCCAAAAATGTACCATTGTATACTGCATTTATTATATGATGGTTGCAAAGATAGTACGTATAAAAAAACAGCTAGAAATTTTCCAGCATAGGGTTTTTTGTTTTCAGTGAAGCAGTATCACTTTTTATGCATCATTCAATCTGGACTGCTTTGTTTCTGAGTGTTAGTGGCACAATAAATTAATATATAAAGTATAAAATGATACCAAACTGTTATTTAAACTTTAAATAATTTATCATAGTTGCTATAATAAAATATATTATTTGTCTGCTACTATTAAACAGTGTTTATATTTTTGTGTTGTAAGATGGAAGGTTTTATGTAACTCATTATTAACGGAATGTGTATATACAGTTATAGATAGTTAATTTATCCAATTCCAGTATGAATTAAAATTGTCATTTCCAAATTATAAATATTTATATTCAGATAATTACATATTATTATAAAATAGTCAAGTACAATTATATTATAAACTTTGTATTTAAACATTATATATTCAATCAGTTAAAAATAATTTCTCCTCGAAAACTTACTTTAAGTAAGTATGGGAATTGTGACCCCACGGTACCCTTTTGATCTATTCTTTCCCTTGGGGTTTACTGTCTTTGGTAAACATGGGTGGCATGTTCCCAGGACACTAATGATTCTTCTCTATTTTCGACCATCTTTCTTGTCAGCATATTTGTAACGTTTTTCAATTTTTCAAACATTTAGATGACAGCTTTACTTTATTAGGTGCAGCATAATCATATCTGGCTTTTGCAACATGAAAAATGCTATCACTCTCTCGCATTCTCATGCTTATTAACTGAATTTGGTTAACATGCGATGTTCTCCTGAGCTACTCTGGTGGCCTTTCTCTATTCTGAACCTTCCTTTTTGTTAACACATCTTTACTATTTTTTTTTTTGTTTAGATTTCAGTTTTAACAAACTGATCTAAATTTGACTCTAGCATCATAAACTCTGGCACCATTTGCCGTTAAAAAGTAATCAGGATTCTAGAAATTTTTTCAATTTAATGGAAAGTTTTTCTCTTAGAGGATGGAAAAAGAACTGAATAATATTGAATCATATAGAATAGTTAAATGATGAAATGATTTTCTTTACTGGTTTATATATTTTTTTATTCAAATTATACATTGCTCAGTTTTTTATTATAATGTTTGCTGATGATAGTTTGATATTGAAATGTTTTTTCTATTCACCTATAATATTTCAAAATTTTCTACACTTGAAAATTTTGTATTTCTTGTATGAAAATTGCAAGTCACCTATTCTTAAAATATTATTTATTAACAATTTAAGCTGAATTCCTAAATATTTTATATTGAAAAATTTCTTTGATTGTAATAAATTTATATCAAGTTTCAAATGGAGATTATGAATTTTTACTTTTCATTGCATGTAAAATGAATTTTTTCTCCAAAAGGTTTATGTTTAAATTCTACTTCGTGGTTCAACTTGCATATTGGCTGCATTGTTATCCTGAACTCTATTTCCAGAAAGTAAAAAAAGTAAGCAGTATTCAGTTATTCAAAATCTCGTATATCTCATAACTTAAAAAAATAGACTTCAAATTGTTAATTTTTTAATAAAAATTGAACTGAACAAAAAACTATTATGTTAAATTAAAATTATTATATATAATTATATTTGTATGTGTGTGTATATATATTGTGTATGGATAAAATGAAATATTTCTTTAGTTCTATTTCTTAGTTCTGCTATTTGAATATACAAGGTATGCTCCTCAAAAGTTCCAGGAATTATTGATTAATAAATATTCTTGTTTCCAATCAAAAATTTATTTGTCATCAAAGTAGTCCCCTGTTGCATCAATGCAGTGTTTTCTCCATTTCTGTCATAAATGGAAGCACTCTTAGAAGTGTGGGCTGCTCTAAGCTCTTTGTTTCCTCTTGAATTTTCTCTATGGTGTCAAATCGATTTTCCTTCAGTTTGATTCTCATCTTTGGAAGCATGAAAAATTTGCACATTGTTAAGCCTGGTAAGTATGTTAAGTTAGGTTTATGACATTCAGCTTTTGGTCTAAAACTGCCTGATCCAGATCTGAAAATTGACAGGTGCTCAGTTATACATAATTAATCTTAGTTTCCCTACAACTCCATGCATTTGTTTTGTATTTTCTCCCGGAGTCACCTCAAAATACATGTAGAAGCTGCTGATTGTCTGACTAGATGGCATGAAATTTCTGGTGGACAGGGCCATGAATATCAAAATAATATAAATTTCCTGTTACTGTGAATCTATCATGCTTTTTTCAGTTGTGTAGATCTTTGTCTTCTACTGTGGTGATTGCTGCTTGATTTCTTGGTTGTAATCATATACCCAGCTTTCAAAATCTCTGACTGTGAATCCTCTACAATTATATCTTGGATGTTGGTGTTCTGTGCAGACTTGCTGTCTTTCATTTTGCTGATTCTGCTTTAACCTGTTCCAAGACCAGCGAAAGGAGAAAGAACTGATTCCCCAGGTCTTTTGCGTACGCCGAAAGTGTACACAAGTACAGGAATGGGAGAATTTCCTCGTTAAGCCTAATTTTGTATAAAAATTCATATAAAATCATCCCTGCAATCAAATGCTTTGAAACTTGCAAATAATTATCATTGATATCATCTATATATACGGTAGTAAAATTTTTGTGATTTTTAAAAAAACAATTGCGAATTTTAAAGAAATTATACTCTTTTTTTATAAAAAAATTAAACAGCTACGAAAATAACAATAATGTAAATGATTTTTTTAAAATTTATGAGAGTTTAAAATATGTGTTAAATATTGGAGAACTGAATACAAAAATATAGTAAATCAAATAAAATTACAAAATAATACTTCAAACTTTTGAGCTTATGGTACATTTCAAAACACTGTTCAGGACAAAGCCCTATGTTGCAAATTTTCCATTTATAATATGTCAGTCTGTATTTTCTTTTAGGGAACTTTTTTTTTGCACACAACACATTGTCTCCTTGACTTTTCACTCAGATATTTCAATCTTTTTGCCATGATAGCAGAGATAAAAGTGATCCTAAAACTTACAAGTACCATCTTGCAATCGATAAGTCTACTCCTAACCCTAACCAAAAACATTTCATCGTTCTCCTCCCAACCCCTCAAAATATAAAGAAAAACCCAACATGCAGTAAATCAGTTATTTAAATGCACAATCTGACCAAAAGAAGCGAACAAATGCAGTTGTTTACATTTTTAAATTGCCCTGATCCAAGAGCAAAAAAAAAAAAAAAAAGTGGGAATTGAAGGTCAACATTCTGTGAGAAGATATTTGAAAATATGAACTTTAACCACCATCTAATGGCCTTTAAAAATTCAAATAAAACGTTCCAATTTGAAATAACACCATTGTGATTATGGACCTGGTGGCACAGAAACACCAGTCACATATTCGATACTTTGAACCGTGAAGGGAGAATTGTGTGATCATGTGTACTTGATCGGGGTCTTAAACAGGTTAAAAGTCAAACTTGGTTGCAATTCTGCTCCTTGTACAAAGTGCTTATCTGCATGATAAAAGAAACATGTCCACACAATATTCTTACAACTTCAGCCTTGTTGTGGCTGATTTGTCAACTATCCTATTGGGAGGATTTCGCAAATCATAGCAATGTTCCTCAGAATGATACCACTGATAGCTTACCCAAATACTGATGATCTTCAACAGACTTGTGACCCTTTTTAAAATGCTTGTATCCCTTAAAAGTTTGAAGTTGTAAGCAAATCTTTGATTTGCTTAAAATTTCATCACCAAACTTTTGAATCAACATTTGTCAGGTTTCAATACAGTTTACAACCCAATTTTTTCTCTTTTGCTGGTGCTATTACTTAAATTGCTATATGTTCAAAACATTAATGTCAACAAATGGTCTGTACTCGGCTGTGTATGTACTTGATAATCATACTATTTGACATACTGCTAAAGACATTTAACAAATATCTAGTGGATTCTATGATTGGTTTATTACTTAGCATCAGGGATTTATCTTTAGACAGGCACAAGTATCATGATCCTGAGGCACACTAGTGATCCTTTTGTTTCTTATAGGGTTTACTGTCTTTGGTTAACATGTGATACTCCAACAATCCTTATCTATTTTCAACCCTCCTTGTCAATTTTTAATTTTCTTTTTCTTTTACCAAACATCTAGATGACAGCTACACCTTTTTTGGCACAGCATGGCAACAACTGGGTCTTGTGTCATTAAACTCTATCGCTTGTTCCCTGTGATTAGTTTTTACTTATGGTTCAAATTCAAGGAACTTTTGTGTAGCATGTCAAAAATCACTTTTATTTTGTTGGGGAAAGGTTAAACATTAATAAGGCAATTTTAAAAAACTATCGAATATTTCATATGAAAAAGTGTACAGGTTTGACTCTGTCATTGAAATTTTTTGAATGAAATGGTATATGTGCTACAATTCAGATATATTGAATATATATATATTTACATATTATAACTTAAATACATGTGATTATTCCTCAAAAATAAACATCAATTAATAATGAACCTAAAATAAAAATGCTTTCACAAGTATTTGATATATTTTATTATATAGACTCTCTTTAGTTTCAAATACATTGTAAGTGGAGTAAATATTTTAATTCTTCATTAAATTGAGTATTAGAAATAAATATATGGAATTTTGTTGTAACTGACTTAGTAAAGAAAGTATTTTAAAAATTTATTATATTTCATGTGTATGCTTATTATTTTGATTAATAAATTTGTTTTTTTGAAGTTCATTATTCTCATATTTATAGAAGCATCTAACATATTGAAAAATTTCCGAGTCATATTTGTGATTCATTCTTTATTGTATATTTTTGTAGTATTTGATCTGTTATATCAATTTCATGCTTGATTTTATGTATGTAACTGTTTTTGATATACTTTTCTTCAATTTTTATTAATTTATGCTCTTACTTGGAACTTTTTCTGTTTGTGAATTTAAAGGAATGATTTCTTTTTTTTGAAAAATTTTAGGAAATGATTTCTTTTTTTGAAAAATTTAAAAAAATGATTTTTTTCCCCTTTTCTTTAATTCCATTCAATTTAATAGTTTTCAATAGTTAAATGCATTTGGACTAATTTGCATACAAATTTTGTCAAATTTCAATTTTCATTTTGTTTCTGTAGTATAATTTTGCATATTTTTGGTTATAATTTTATGAATATTTGATTATGAAATCTGTGTTTCAAAGGGTTATGTGAAAAATAAGAGTAATATTTATGAGTGTAATATTAGAGGTAATATAAATTTCTGTGGTTAGGAATTGGGATGACTGGAATTTAAACAATGATTAAATCATAGCATAGACTAGTAACTGAGTTGTCAGTATCACAAACTTCGCTGTTGGTAATGTTCAAACCCTAATTCAAACCAAGACTTCTTATGCATGATGAGAATTTTACATGATCAAAGGATCTTGGTTCCTAAGCCCTCATTGATGAAATGTTGAAGGTAGGAAAATGAGGCACCATTTCAGAACTTGTCTTTGCCAGTTGACCTTGGTTAAATATTACAAAATGAGTGGCCCGTAATCTTACACAGTTCTAGAGCAGTGTTAATTCAAATTAATCAACCAATATAAATGTCTTGTACTTAAAATGTTAAATAATTCGCATTCTTGTTGGTTGTAATGCATTCTTATTTTCTGATCAAAATATTTTTAATGTCTTTTTATTAGAAAAAATAAAATGTTATAAGTATTTTATATTTTTATTATGTAGGATGAAATGAAAGCTAGGATCATATACACAACATTATATCTGGTATTTTTAAGTGCAGCTTTTGTGTTGAAGTAAGTTTCTTTTATGACTATAATTGTTGAATAGCTCTCTTAATTTTTAAAATGAAAAATATAATTTTTATCTTATGGTTCTAAAATATCTCATTGTAAAAAAAATGTTCATGTTATTTTATAACTAAGCAGATTATAAAAAAGAAAATATTCCAAAACTCTAATCTTTCTTACCTAAAATAACTAACTTTTTTAAAAACATTTTTAGGACTGATTTACAATAATCCTAAAAGAAAATGACCTTTGAAATTGTAGATTATTCCAAATATAATAGACAATTATTAAATAAGTAGTTATGAAATATTTATTAGTTTAAATTTTGAATAAATTGGGATTGTAAAAGTACTGATTATATTCCTAAAAAATATATATATATATATTAAAAGTACTGTGCTTTTGTTATGAATGACAAATTCTAAAAGCAAATGCCTTTAAAGTACTTCAAAAAGTACTTGAATGAAAATTTGAATTTTAACATCTGAAAATAAAATTCAAATTTTCATTCATGTACTTTTTTTAAATTTAGATCATTATCATGTTAGATTTATAGTAATGACAGTATCTTTTCAAAAGTTTTTTTTTTTTAGCTTGACTAAAATATTTTATATTACAAATTCTTTTGATTATCTCTCCCTCCCTTGAATAAAAGACTATATGAGCATTCAGCATATTGCTTGCATATTTAAGTTAAAACATGTATTGCATTGCTAAATAAGTTAATGATTAAATATTTTATGGAATTGGGTTCAAGATAAATATTTATTGAAGATAAATATTCTTGCGAACTTAGTGTAAATTTGCTTTATTGTAAAAAAAAAAAAATGTTATCCAAATATTTCAAGTTGAAGAAATAAAATATATTTTCTAAAAAAAAATTCTGATTTTGTGCTGTTTTATAGATTTTTAATCTAGTTTTCTATTTTGTTACTTCTAAATTCAGTTTAAAACAATTATTAAAAAAATGTTTTAGAGATGAATGTTTTACTTGCTTTTCAATTTTGGAATGATACATTATCAAGGATGTTTTGAGATTTTGTAATATAGTTTTTTCTTATGGGAAAATAATGATTTCTTATGAAAATTTTTGATTCTTTGTTTTTTCAGGAATGAAATTTAGTTTGTGCCCAGATATGTGTTGTAAACAGGCCAGGGAATTTAGCTTCTTTAATGATATTCACTGGGAGGTTTTACAACCTTATATTCATATTTGCTTTAGAAATTTTTTTTGTTCAACCCAATGTTTTAAGTTACATAAAATTGAAAGGCCTCTGTTCTCAGACTTTCCAGATGTATATTTGTTTTCAAGAGAATAATTATTTGAGGAAACAAATATTTATTTATTTTTTTTTCTAAAGGAAAGACTGAATTTTAGAATTCAAATTATTTTTAAGGTTTGAAAATCAAATTTTTAGTTATATAGTATTGTTGGTAGAAATAAAATTATACGTAGGAAATTGTATTTAGCACTTTGAGATAACTATAGAATTTTACTGAATTTATTCCTGTTTTCTAAAAAGAGGCTATACATCTCTTTAAAAAAAGTTGTTTCTCTAAAAGTGACTTAAAAGCATAATTTTTTCTCTTTTTTTTATGAGATGGGGAAGTCTGTTAATTGTATAAATAAAAGATGAATTTACTAAAGTTTTAACATTCATTGAGAAACAACATTCATTAGAAGAATTTTAATATATTCGTATTAAAATTTTACCTTTAATTCAAATATATTTATTCTAAAGATTGTAATCTTAAAGTATATAATTGTAGGAAGATGTATAAAAATATTTTTTCTGTAGTAATATATGTTTAAACCTAATTTTAAATCTCCAAGATTTAACCCTCTGACTGCTCAATTTGTGGACCGAAGTCGCTTAAAAAAATGTGTAATTTTTTTTGTTACATATTGTAAATCTATATATATTGGAGAATTGAAAATGCAGTTTTTCTTTCTGGAAAAGATTTTTTTATATCGATTTTTATCATGAGAAACTAAATTGCGAAAAAAAAACCAATTTCAGATGTTATTGCTAAAATTTTTTTTTAATAAATTTCAATTGAATTACAGTTAATTTTTTATTTATTACATAATATTAAAATTTAAAATGTATGAAATTTAAGAAAATATAAAGCACTAAGAAAAAAATACCTTAGATATACAGTTTAGTATGATAAAGTTCGAAACAGGGTTTAAGGCAAAGTCCAACTTCAGTCTTTGCATCAGATTCGTGTTTCTTTGCAAATTTTTTTTTTTCCATTTGCATCTTTCCTTGAACAGCACATTGTCTTCGATGCTCTCTTTTTATGGGGTTAGGTGGTATGTGGCTTGCAAAATGACGAGTTGTCAATGTGAAGTTTGAGCGGTAATACCAACATGCCTTCAAATTCTGCAATTTAGTAGACAATTAATGACATCTGTTGGCCAAAACATAAATCACACGTCTAATATTGTATATAATTTATTTCAGTGGTTAAATGGGGAAAAAGCGGGATACGCTTCTCAATAAAAGAAGAAAAACACATGCCCGCGGAAATCGCAGGATGAGCAGAATTTGCTACATTTAAGTGGCCCGTGGAAATCGCGGGATGAGCAACCAGAGGGTTAAAGTATTTTATTGAACTGGATTTAACTTAATGTTCTAAATTTTATTAATGTAAACTAGTTTTCAAAATATGATTTCTAAAAGTTTGATATTAAGCTCTGTGTTATAGTTGAAATATTGACTGTATTACTTCTTAGAGATTTTGATGAAGTTAATGTATTATAATACTTGGAACTTAGGAATAGTTAATATATTTTAAGTTTTCCCTAAGTGTGCATTGAGGTATCGTCATAGGGGCACCATGGAATATTTCATCTCTTAAGATAATTTCTTTTTTTTACAAAAGATAAGGCAGCATGGTAAAACCTTAGTTCACAAGAGACACTTTGAGTTGAGAAGTTTGCAAAGCAATGAGATTGTTTTTAAAGCCATTTAATAAAATGCATTTTTTTTTAAAAAAAATCATATTTAACTTCATTTTTGTTTGTGTTACAATATTTCACGTTTAGTTGTTCATTTTTATGGTATATTCTACAAATTTTTAATTAAAATTATGAATTTTTTTTATTTTATGCTCCTCTTATTCAGATTTATAATCAAAATTATGATCTCATGGATGTTTAGCTGTTTTAAAGCATTTAGAGTAAAATGTATGGTATTTTCATGGTACCAATGTATGTAAATTTTTATAATTTTTTAAAGAAATTCTTTTTGAAAAAGTTGTTCATAATTGTAAATATTTTTTTCTATGTCAGCTTTACAAGGATTGCAATCTGCTTGTCTGTCTTGCACTATCTAGTTGAAAGTGTATTCCATACTGCTAGACTGTTGTATTTTGCTGAAAAGGGCAAAACTGCTAGTTATGGGTAAATAAATTGCTGTTATTGAATATTTGCTTTCTGTTTCACAAAAATTATCTTGCTCAAATTACATTTACCAGATTATTACTATATTTATAAGATATATCATTACTTGAATTTGTTGGTAATATATATTGTTTTTTGGTCATACTCATTTATGTTCTTGTTTATTTAATAACTCTTTTTACGGTTAAAAATAATATATATTGCATGGTTAGTACTTATCTTGAGAAAATTAATTTCTTTAAAATCAATTTATTATGGACTAGAATTTTAAGACTATTTTTAAGGAATTTTTTCTGTGTGTCGATGTTTATAAAGTTCATATCTAATGTATTGAATTTATTACCATTCAGTAATATTTTAAGAATTTTTTTAAATTCTTCAATTTTGTTTTAATGGAACAAATGGGCTGAGATTTTACACCCTGATCTCTAAAAATAAGGCAATCACTTATGAAAATAACATTGCTATTGTTTTCTTTAAAATTATTTTTAAGTAAAATAAAAGGAATTAAGAATGATTCTCTACCTTGGGTGGTGCTTAAAATAATTAAATGATTCTTATTCATACAAATTTTCATTGGTATTTAAGTATTGGAAGATACGAATATGAAAATTTGCAATTGGATTATCTGTAATAATGATATTGATTAATAAATCACAAAAGTTTTAAACATTTTTCTTATTTATTCGAACTTATTATTTAATCTCTTTTATCCTTTTTAAGGCTATGGAAAGTATACTTATCACCAATTTCATATATTTTCATGCAATACAGTTTAAAAGAATAACATGTTAAAAGAGAGTTAAATATAAAATATATCTAATTTACAATACCTTTTGTAGTATTTACAAAATATATTTTATAAATATTATATATGTTATGCAATATAAAAAGAAATTATAGTGTACTTGATGGTTAGAATGTTTTGACTACTAGCTCTGCTGACCTAGGTTTGATTCTTAGTAGTTTCGGCTTGCGTAGTTGGTGATAGGTCAACTCAGCCCTTCATCCATCCAAGGTTGATAAATTAGTATCTCTTGGGAAGTTAACAAGGGTTTCAGTATCAGTTTAGCCACTCTGCCTGAACACTAGCTAGTAATTAATGCCCTAGGTCTGAAGGCTACTGAAATGGAGATGGATTTCTTAGGCCTGAGCAGACTAGAACTTAACCTTTGAATAGCGCTCAGTGGGCGATATGGTAAACATACTTTTTACCTAAAAAAATGTATTTACAATCAATTCATTTTATTTAATGAGTTAAATGAATTTTTTTTCTTATATCAATCTTATTCTCAAAAATATTTTAGTATATCATTATGATAAAAAATGACCATCTAAAAGGTTAAGTTGGGAAGAAATCAATATTTTTTATTATATTAAAAGTGATTTGTAGGAAAGAGTTTTAGTGAAATTTTTATCTTCATTAGTTAAATAATATTGAGTATTTAGAAACTGTTTTTGAAAAATGGGAATTGTATACATATCACTCAGTAAAAATCAAATTGGATAGTAATTCTAAAATTCTTTCTGTGTTTATTTCACATTTTAAAGGCCCCATTTTTTTAAATCCAGCAATTTGTTTAAAATGATAACTAATTTTGTAAACTCTTGTCTTTGCAGAATTTAAAATATTAGTCTAAATGATTGTGCCAAATAATAACATATTTGAGGTGAAACATCAAACTTATTTCAAATGATCCCTTTAGACATGAAACATACTGTAATTTAAAATCCCATATCATGTACTTACTCTTTTTACCTTTAGATTCACTGTCTGGAACAGTCTATTTGTCTTAGTAAGACTTGGTTCTATCACTTTGTCCGTACTAACTTTCTGGTATGGTTTGGCTCTACAACAAACAGCTAGTGTTATGGATGTTGTTAGCGGTAACTTCAACACCCAGCTGATCCGTATCAACTGTTTGGTTGCTGTCTGCTTGCTACAGGCATGGATGATGTGGAATTTCATTAATTTCCATTTGAAACGAATGAGAGAGCGAGCAGCTCATATTGTAACCAATAAAAAGAAGGCTGTGGCTAAAAAGGAAAAGAAGCTTAAAAAGGAGGAATGTAAGTATTATCTTCTCTTCGATTTTTGAAAAAAATGTTTTTGTATTTGATATTTGCAAAATGGTATTAATAATAAAATGATTTGTGTATAAAATTCATTATTAAGGCAATTTTGATTTTTTAATAATGAAATATTTGCATTATGGCATTAATTGTAATATTATTCTATCAGACTCTTAACAGTCACATTTAATAAGAAATTATTAACAACTGCTAGGGAATAATAAAATGTATTCACTTGGAAGCGAAACTACATTTACAGACATTCAAACATCTATATAACATTTAATTTTCATAAATTACCATGTTTATAAAGCCAAATTATAATAAATTCAAAACATTTGTTTCTAAATAACTTATACAATTTTAAGTACCAGTTAATAGATGTAAAAACTTTCTGTAGCTCATGTATTAAACTTGCATTAACTTCTCTGCTTCACTAAGGAAAACAAATGCATATTAGTATTGCATTTTTAAATATATATGTATATATACTAAAAATTTATGAAAGAATAATTAAAATATTTAAAAAATATAAAAAATCCAGAAAGAATTGTAACAATGAAAGAAAAATAAATGAAAATATGGAACTCAGCAAGTCAAATATATATATATATATATACACACATATATACACACACATATATACACACACATACACACACACATACACATATATCTATACATACTTAAATCTTTATATATTTCCTGGAAGTTATTGTTTTATTTTGCAGTTACTTCTAGTAAATGTTTAACATTAATGGTTGCAGCCATGTATCACACTATAAAACTGTTTATAAATTAGATAAATATATGCTAAATAACAGTGATTTCCAAACTTTTGACTTCTAAGTCTCTCCTTCAAATTTTTTTCCTGCACCTTTCCACTTTTTATTTTTCAAATAGATATAGTTAATAGGCATATTTTGAAATTAAAAATTTTTTTTCATAAAATAATTTTTTTTAAAAAAATTTTTTTTTTAGAAAGAAATAAAATATTATAAATAGTGTTAAACAAGACTAATCGAGGGTTTTCTATTCTATGGTGTGAAAATTAATGTTTATTAAATTTTGGCTCCTGCCCTGGCATAGCCCTCACCTCCCGGTTGGAAGCTGCTGCTATGTACTGATAAAAAATCCTTGCACTTTTTGTTTTTGTTGTAATTCATTTCTTCATTTTTTGCACCAATTATGAATTAATTCTTGTAATAAATCAAATATATTAAGTTAAACAAAAACATGCACCCTGTGGACACTAAACATATATTTTATTTGCTTAAAAAATTTAATATACTTTTTACATATTAATATTGTTACTTTTGAGGGTAATTTTTTTGATTATGCTTTGATAAATTATATCTTTGTATGTTACAGAGATAAACTGCAGTTATCACAATTTTCAACAAGTCATAACTCTGCTATAAAAAACGATATTTAACTGGAATCAATGACTGTTTTGAATGTATTTGGTCAATGTAAATGCTTCAGAGAATCTTTGAATCGCCATAGCATCATCTGGTACATTGTTATTGTTGATTGGAATATCAATAAGAAGTATGAACACACAGTCTGTGAATTGTGATTAAGAATAGCAGATAACAGTATTCATATCTGTAATTTAAGGCAATTTTAAATTTTTATCTTGTATTTCTTAATGTAACCATCTTGAAACGTTGAAGTTTTAACTATATTTTGTAAATAAGTGATTGTCCTATGTTCTTTTAATGACATTTGCTGGATGTGATTGAATTTTCAGTTTTATGCATTAAATACTTTTAAAGAAAAAGTTTAAGGGCAATCTGGTGTTTAATTATATTTGATATATAGCATAGGACTTTGGTTTTGGGGTCTGGGGAATTGTAAATTTGGAACTAGAAAAAAATTCCTTCTGAGAACAGCTGTGCTAAATATAGTCAGGATTTCAA
Organism: Nephila pilipes; assembly: GCA_019974015.1. Taxonomy (NCBI): domain Eukaryota; kingdom Metazoa; phylum Arthropoda; class Arachnida; order Araneae; family Nephilidae; genus Nephila; species Nephila pilipes. The sequence goes on from BMAW01052851.1 coordinate 224,419, forward strand.
TAAATCCAAATAAGCCTATAAAAGGTGCTGTATGGATGTTTAATGACATGAACTACCTGCTCAAATGTTGTCTTTGTCTTTTAATGCTGTTTCAAAATTGAGATGGGCTATTAATAGCCTATAATGTAACTTTAGTGCAATGATGAATTTTTGAACTAATATATTTTTCACCTAAAAGGAATATTTCATTTGTGTTAAAAAATGGATAAAAAAAATTTTTTTAAAAAGAAATATGAAACATAATAGCGATATTTATAATTTTTCTGAATGACTGTTGATAATGTATTTTACTAAAGTAAAGAAGTGTGTGGTGTATTAAAACTTTTGAAGTTATAAGCATTCCAGAATTGTTACTATTCATTAGTTTTAATATTTTTAAGAAATCATCACTCTATCATTATTAACATATTCATTTTACGTTGCAAGTTCATATATAATGAAATTGTGCACAATTTACCTAAAGTCCTTATTTGTTTTTCTTGAAACAATTAATTGTATTCATAAATTTTTGGAATTCTGTTTTGAATTTTTCCCCAACTGCTAACTTTATATTTACATATAAAGCTGTGATAACTCATCTGAAATATGTTTTAAGTATCATTCATTGTATTCTTATCTATGAACTTAACTAAGATGAAGATGTGAGTAAATGATCATGAATTGTCTGAATGTTTAAGTTTATTGTGTGTAATCATTTCTTTGTGAAAATTGAAGAAAAATGTTAGATATATGTAACATATTACGTTATTAAATTTTTCTGTAATAACAGTTTTCTCTTGTTCTTATTTTGTTCTGTTGATATAGCTTAGTTTTGCATCATTGTAGTTTTGCTTAGCTGTATGGTTTATAATTTTTTATTCATTTAACTTCGTTTGAATGTGGCTTAATACCATATAAATAATGTTGCTTCTTTTATTGATGGAATCATTGATAATGAATTGTGAAAGACTAAATTTTCATCATAAACATTAAACACAATATATTCTTATTTTGGGTGACTCTTGGGGGAAAAATCATAATTTTTTTTTCTTGTACATACTTAACATTTTTCAGAATATGTGGATATTCAAATACTTCCTTTTAGTTTATAATTTATTTAGATTATTTTATCTTGTGTTCATTATATTTTTCTAATTTTGTTTATATTTTATCTGTTAAATAACAATAGAATTGGAAGAAAAATAAAAGTTAAAATGTGTCCCTAAGGACTTTTTTTTTAAAATTAAAAGATGTATATAATACAGCTCCTGCAGTTTTTGCCTCTATTTTCTTTTTCTGTTATACTAATTGTAAAATAAAATAATTTAAAGAAATTTTGAGATATTATGGCAGAGTTAGTACTTTTTACAGGCCTTATGTTACATTAATGCAATTTTAGAAATTTAGTCATATTAATCGAGGAATTACTGTGTTCTGTTAAATTCATTCAGCAAATTTTGCTTTTGATGTTTCTTGCAAAATTCAACATAAGTTTTGTTTTTGTAGTGAAGAAGGCCTCTGAAGAGGATGTCAACGAACTTCCAGAGGTAGATCAGAACACAAAGAAGGATCTGAGATCTCGAACAGGGGTTGCTTCCAGTCCGAAGTCAAAAAGATCTTAGACCTATGAATTAAAAAATTCCTTTTTTTTTTATTTGACTTAAAGCTTCATTCCTTTTCCACCATTTGAAGTTTTATATGTTGTTTCTTTTCCAGAGTTTACAATAAACTTAATTTTTTTTATTTAGTGTGTTTGATTTTCTCTTTTTTTCCTCCCTCTAACCTTTTTGCATGTAACTTTGATTCAAAAATTTATTTTTATTTAATATTTTGTTATTGTTATGTTTTAAATACTCAAAAGGTAGTTGCCACATATTTAGAGATGGGAAAAATATATTTTAAGATCTTTCAAATAAATGTACTCCTAGAAACTTGGGACTGTTTCAGCTGTTATTAAAGATTTATCTTCTGAAGAGTAAAAATATATGTTACAAATTTTTGTTAATTCCAAAAACGTAAATTGTTTTTTTAGATTTTAGGACTTTAATATGCTCACGACTTGCATGTTTTTTTCTCATTGCCTTGTGTAGGGTAGGGGACAATAGCTTCACTTATGAGAAGGATTTTTTTTCTCTTATCTTTATGCTGGAGTATTTTAGGAAATAAAAGAGGACTCATCTGTAAAAATATTTCTCAAAATAATTTGGTTTGTTATATAATTGTACTTGTAATTAATGTTGAGGATGACAGAAATAAGTATACGTCAGGAGACTTAAAAAAAATTGAATTATGTTGTCAGTTTGTCGAATGAAACTGAAGAATCTTCAAACAATAGCTGAGAAATTGATTTTGTTATGAGCTAAACAATAATAAAAAAATGAAGTAAAATAATTATATCAATACTTTTAGATATATATATTTTTTTTTATCAAAGTTGAATGTATGAATATGTTCTGAAGAATAAAAGTTTCTGGTTTGTAATTAAGAAAACAATTATTTAAAGTTTTCTTGTTTTCCTGCACAATATCTTTTTGTAAGATAGCCCTCATGTTTCATTGAAGTAAGATGTTAATAAACAATCTTGGAATTCTTTTTGTGAGGAAATCATATATTTACATAAATTAATTAAAAAAAAAAATCTTGATTTTAAAATTTGTTTAATTTGTTCTATTATTGCTTTTCTGATTGCATTTACAAAAACTGTACCCCTTTTGCTCTTGTTAGTGTTAAGTGTATTTGCAATGATTTAAATAAGAATTTAGGCTAATTTTTTTGTAATAAAATATTAAATTATTCAAATTGCGGAATCTTGTTTAGAGAAAAGTGTTAGTAATTTTGATTTTAAGCTTTAAGAAGTATCATTCGTTTTCTTCTAACCCCCTAGTGACATAAAATAAAATCTATGTAATTAAATGGACCTATATCTAAAATCAAATTAAAATTATTTTGTCACATTTATTCTTTGAAAGTTTTTCAAATGGAGACTTGAGAAATATATATATATATATATATATATATATATATATATATATATATATAGTTAATATTTCACAACTGAAAAATCCTACATTACAGATGAATTTTGCGTAATTATCCTTTTATTAATTTGACTGTTTGGAAATTAAACTTCTGATATAAATTTAAATTAAAAATGGCTAAAATTGAAATTGGAAGACTGCACCATATTAAAATAATGATCAAGTAACACTCCAAGGTTGGTAGGTACCCAAAATGGTACAGGATACATCCACTGGGGATTGGATGAAGGTATACAAAAATAATATTGGTATAGAAAGAAAACACTAAAAACGGAGTTGAGAGTTTTGAATTAAAGAGATGTTGAATCTTGGGTTTGAATCCTGAAGTCACTAAAGACCTACGTGTAGCAGAATTGAAGTACTTTAAAACTGTTTGAGGCTCCAAGGTAAGGTATACCCTCCTGTTGGAATGGTGTGGAAGTTTGGAGAGGATGCCTGCTCATGTGTCACCTTTGTTTTTGACAGATGTTCAAAATTACGAGATCAGTCACCTATATATAGCTCTTGTATAGTTTTTAATTGTGACGTTAACCCGGGAGAACACGCTCCCTAATAGTAACAAGAAAATGCGCCTTGGATCAAATAGGCCTGTAATCACTTTTATGAGAAATTTAGGTTTTTATGATTGAAGTATTTTTCTATTTTTGTGGCAAAATGAAACAAATGGAATGAAATTGTGTGTGTGTGTATATATATATATATATATATATATATATATATAGAAAACCTCCTTAAGTCGTTGCAACACATAATGTTGAATGAGGTACTTAAATAATTCTAAAAGGTAACTAAATTTTTAATTTAATGGATTTGAATTTTGATACATAAAATACATTTACACATATGAAGATACCAACTTAATATTCTTAAATTTAGTATTTATAATCTCATGATTTTGTTCGCACCGCCGTTTTCTAACTTACAGGGACCTTCAGGTTGCAATCCTGCATATATTTCTAAATTCTATGTATAAAAAATCCTCGAATCTACAAGAACAAACATTTTAATGCCGTATTTTGCCGGTTTATTGGGTATATATTGCCTGAAAGGTCATCTACCTCTAAAAGGTTTTAACTTTTCATCGATTGTGACGTATTTACTAAGACTATATAGCTTCTTACAGTAATTGATAAATAATTCAAACACTTATCTAAAGTGTGCAAGTTTATCCTGTTCTTTCCTTTACAAACGATCTCTAGCATCATCGAATTTTAGACAACGTAACAGGAATAAAAAGCTTTTATAACTCAGTCAGATGAAATATTTCAAGTTCTGTGGCGTCAGTGACTCAGATATTGCTCGCATTCACATGAGATAATTTATGTACTCCACACAGATAAACAGACCGAGGAAAGTTTTTACTTTAATTAAATTAATTCTTTTAGCATCACTTTCTGTCTGAAAGCTATCCACTATCTTTTCTATATAGATATTTGTGCAGTCCACAATGCTCTCCATTATGGTATTATCGAATAGTAGTAGCCACGCATCTACTGATATTATGCAGGAAAGCTCTTATAATTTGTCCGGTTTTTTTTATTTCATTTTGAAATCCCATCTTTTCTAGAATAATATTCATCATAGTGGATGTATCTGTTGCATCATATGAATCAAGTTTTTCCTCCGATGAAGTTTCATGAACACTAAATTGCTCTTTATTGATATATCATTATCATCTTAATTTATTGATTCTTCTTCAGGAGGTACATCCACTAATAAAGTTTCCAGCTGTTTCATTTCATCTTTATAACTTAGATATCGATGCATTTTTAAATTGTCAAGCAAATATTATTCAAAAGAAAACATGAATGCGAGAGGGCGCGTTGGGTCTAATAGGCCCGAAAAACCAATTTTTAATCTAAAAGCAGGTTCGTAAAATTTGATCATCAATGAAATCGAAAGAGGGTGATTTTGATAGCAGCTACTGAAACGAACCGTGTGGTGACGGGTATGACAGAATAGTCCCACTGTAGCTCATGCATGTCGTAAGAGGTGATTCAAATGGGTACCCAGCGTCTGGGCGTATAACCGGGCACCCTGCCCCTGGGATTATACCTGGGGACTTGCCTTGTTTAGGTAAGTACGGGCATCATGACCCTAGTGATCTTTTTCTTTCCCATGGGATTTACTGTCTTTGGTAAACACGGGTGGCGCATCCCTGGGTTACCCTAGCGATCCTTCTCTATTTTCGACCCTCCTTGTCAACCAATTTTAGTCTTTTTTTTTTTCAATTCCTCCACGTCCAGACCACAGTTAAATCTTGTTTGGCTCAGCATAGCCTCATCTGGCTTTTGCGCCAATAAACTTTACATTCACTCACTCACTCAGCTACTGAAAGACTCAACCATTTTCACTGAAGGGGAAAGGTTTCACATTCAATTATGTACGCGCCCGGGCCTATTTGACCCAACGCGCGTTCTCGCGGGTTAATAAACAACCAAATTGCTGTCATCTTTAGAAAGACAGAGGGAAGGATATGTTTGATTTAATTTAAAGTGATTTCTTTTTGAAAGACATGTTGGGCTAAAACTGGATGTAGTGTTTGAATGGAGAGTGAAATGTCTTAAGTCGTGGCTGTTATGTAAGGCTTATATGGTTGCAACAAAGAATTCGTTCCCAAAGTAGTTTGGAGGAGTTGTGTTCCAGAACTAGACCCAATGTCTGAATTCCTTCTAGATTCTTTAAAGGAAATGTCAAGTCACCTCCAAAGTTGTGAATTGTATGAAAGAAAATTTGAGGAATTCCATGCTACTCTTATCCGAATTATCTGGAGTTAAAGAGATGAACGGCATTCATACTGTGATATGTAGTGAAGCAAAATTGGCAGTCTTGTACTTATTCAAAAAAAAAAAAAAAAAAATACGTATATTAAGTTTTAAAAAAATAATACGTTTTTTTAAAAAAATTATTAAGTTTCGATTCCTTCTCGCAGGCTCAACGAAAAACGCCTTCGGTTTTGATGTCACTAAAGACCCGCCGTGTAGCCGGGGCTGATGTACGTTAAATCTGTTGAGGCTCAAAGTCCTCCCGTTGACGGTGTGGAAGTTAGGAGAAAGTTGCCAGCACAGGTGTCGTCCTCGTCTCTTAACCGAGGTTCAAAATTACGGGGTCGTAAAATAGCCCTCGTATCGATTCTAGTGCGACGTTAATCAAACGAACCAACAAATTCTTCACGCGTTTTCAAATATTTTAGATTTCCTTGTAGTTGTCTGAATAATTTACATTATAATTTTTTTTTAAAATTTGTTATAGTCAATAGTCACAAGCTACGTGTGCGGCTGCAGGAGTTTCAACAATTTGCTTACTTATATTTATATATATTTCAGAAATAACCTAAACTTTGAAGATTACAGAACACTTCCTGTTTGGTTCAAAGATTTGATTGTTAGTGAGACCATACTTTACATCTGGCAACGATAGTTCAATTTAAAGTTAAGGTTGTGAAAATTGGAAGTAGTGGATAATTGGGTTCTAGTGCTGTATAGGATTGAGAATCCCCTGTATTAGGCCTGAAATGGAATCGGCAGCTCGATTCTGTGAAAGTTATTATGAACTAGATGAATGAATTTACAAAACGAATAAAATTACAAAATGATTTATACTATCAGTGACTTATGAAGTGTTTGACCCGATAGGATATGCTACCTCAGTTATACTCAGCCCCAAGTTACTGTTGCAATAGCTTTGAAAGATGAATATAGGTTGGGATATAGAAATCACTGGTATTCTGAGAAAGTGTTCTTACAAAGGTTTAAGGAACTAAAGCACCTCGAGAAAATTAATGTCCTTAGATGGATACATGTTACAGAGGAAAATTTGAAGTATTGCACAATTTACACTTTTTGTGACGACAGCAAAAACACTTATGCTGCTGAAGTATTTTTTAGATTAGAAGGTTCGGTGTTAAACTGTCTTCTAACTGCTAAATCCAGAATAACTCTCCTAAGAGGTGGTACAATATCACGTTTGGAACCTTCGGCTGCTTTGGTGGGAGCAAGATTAATAAATTCAGTTGTGGAAGCATTGAAATGGAAAGAAATAAAACATTGCTGGAGTGAATCAACTACTGTACTAGTATGGACACACAGAGTAGAAAATTGGTCAATATTCTTCCGAAATATAATACAAAAGATAATAAAAATGACTTCTCGTTTATCATGTATCAATTGAATTTAATCGCACTAACTTACTATCAAGAGGCTGAACAGCAACGGAGTGTCTCTTAGATGGTAGAAAGGGCCTCAGTGGTTAACTAAACCCCCTTGTGAATTTGGCATCGTAGAAACATCTTAAGTAAAGACATTAATAAAAGATATACGAAAGGGAAAGTTAAAATCGATGGCTAGTATTGGAAATATTATCCAATGCAAAAGGATATACTCTTATTTCTTCAAATACTCGTAAATAGATCGTTTAGTAGATTGGATTTTATGATTAATTGATTTTATGATTGGATTTTATGACATAGACTTGGATTCGTTTAAAGGACGCTAATAGTTCATCCTCTTTTCTCGTATGGTTCCTGAAGCTCGATAATCTTGTTGATCTGCACTTTTCAACAATGCTAGGAAAAATTATCAAAATATAAAGTATAGCTTGAAGGATTCACAATATTTTTTGTCAGTTTCATCACAACACGGTCCAAAGAAGTATCGTTTCTTCCATCGGATTTCTTGCCGGAGTAGAAAGAAAAGTTGTAACAAGATCTTTAGCTTCCTCAGAGACCCAGAGTTTCCAAGAACGTATTGGCTTGCTTCGTATAAACTGTTTCAGACTGGTCCTACATGATAATCATGAATCCTGTACATGATAATCATTTCATCACTGCTTAAATTTTCTGAGAAGTGTCCAAATTTCATAAAATTATTACTGAGCGTAGCAAACGAATTTTTTATCTTGAAAGATCGATCCTTGGCATGTTGGATTATTGTACTATATTGTCCACAAAGCGTAAATAAGATTTCAACTTTTGGAACGATTTCGTTACAAAGAATTTTTCACCATGGTAACACCAAGGTTCTCAGCATATGACCAGCCACCTTCACAGGTATTTAAGGGATAACCAATATTTCTAGAAAAAACGTATTTTGTTACCTATAGTTAAGAAATTGTATTAGTGTTTTTACATTTTTAGCATATGGCACAATTTCTTTTACAATGTGATGATAAACTTTATTTGAATAAGACTGCATACAAATTTCTTCTGGAATTTTCCCTTTCAATGTAGTTTCCATCTGCTTGAGCAAATAATTTGCTGTTGAATCAATCTGTGTTTTCCATTTTGTACATAGTGGTGATTTCACGTTTACCCTAGGTGACTGATGCTTCTTAGCTTTTCATCTGCGCTTTCTTGACGAACATCAGAGCTTGTCAGAAGCTTTGAGCTTAAAACTGTTTTCTGTGTCCTAGGAACGTCGTTTACAATAATCTCTCCAGTATTACTTCATTGTCATCCCCTTTGTCAGTTAGTTCCCACTGTCATCTGGTGATAACACAGCAATTTTTACACCACTCTCATCTTAATCAAAACTATTTAATATTTCCAATGTTTCTTCTAACTTCAGACATGACTATGCGGGAGTAAAACGCTAGGCATGATTTTTTTTTTCTCAAAGTTGTATGGGGAGAAATTACAAATTAGTTGCATGTTTATCGTTCTAAGGTCGTCCTATTTAGATGTCATTTAAAAATAATGAGCTGTGCAACTTATATAACAACCATAAAGCTTTCATTAACTCCCGGAATGATTAAAAAAAAATAGAGTACTTTCATATAAAAAAAATGTCACAGCCAAGAGTTCTTGAGTAAACTGAAAAGGAATTCTGCTTTCGCAAAGAGAAGGTAGAAAACACGCCCATTAATGTAGGGGAATAAGCGAAGTTTCCAGACGGAGGAGGAGAGGGGGGAGACCCAAAATTCACGATAGCAGAAACTTATATGTACGCCTACATGTTCCAATTGATAAGATATTCGCAACAATTACCGATTTCCACATGCCATTTTTCTGGACAATGGAATAAAATGAGTTAAGTTGTCTGACAAAATCGAGTCTATTATCTAGAAATTACATTTTAGAGAATCTTATATAAAAATTGATTCGAGTGAAAAATTTGAGACATTTCGCAGTTTCTTATTTGATAACGAGTTGGAATTTTTAAAAGTGTATTTCAAGTAACTAAAAGGGGTCGTTAAAGCAGTTTGTTTTGAAGCAGAATGTTGAAAACGTCTGGATTTCAAGTCTACACAATTAATTGTTCTTTCAACACATCCGAAAAAATTATCTGTCTATAAAAAAGAAAATTGTAATTGAAGTATCAACTGATACTTCTTCACTGCAACAACAACAAAATAAAAGGAAATATTGACTTCTGAGCAGCAATGCTAGTGATGTTCCTGTAACGCACCGATGAAGCAATAAAATACATATTGCTTGTCACAAACACACAGCGCTTGTTGAAAGAATATTATCGTATGTGCCATATATATTAAGAATAAATATTGAAATAATTGTTGCGCATATATTTGGATTTGAAAATTCTTGTCTTAATTTTAAAAAATTTGGATCCACGAAACAAAAGCTCAAGGATCACATTTAAATTACTGCGGATCACTTGAGACTTGTATATTAAGATGAATAACTTCTTAATTCATACATAATGTAAATTAATACAAATAACAATTATTTGAATATCATTTTTATTTATTTTGATCTAAGTTGGCTGCTGTAGGAAATTGGAATGTATTATATAACATTCCAATTTCTAATTCTAAATAAGAACTTACAAATGTCATTATGTTAATTTGAATCATTTGAGAAAGAGCAATCAAAAATTTTACCGAAATCTGCGAAAAGTATTAATTATTAAATTTTATTGCGAAAAGTATTAATTATTAAATAAAAGAAACAATTACTATCATGGAAAAAAAATACCTTTAAATTTCTAATGTAATTTTTACTCTCGCAAGCAAAACATTCAAAAGTACAAAAACGTTTCCAATGTTAACAACAAAAAGAATAAAAGTAAACGATTCTGTCATAAAAATAAATTATTAAATTAAATATTAAAATTAAAGCAAATGAAGCACACAATAACATTCGATTCACACATTAAAAGCTCATTTTCCTTTCTTCCTCTCCCTTCTGAAAATTCCCTAGGCTTAAATGTTCTCAACACAGCACTGGGCAGAAATTAAGAGATTGAGGTATCGAACTCAGGTACCATCCGGTTATCTGGTCATGGTTCATATAATTACGAGATCCATTGCATGTGACTCTCGTCAACCTTTCATTAAGTATAAATTCAGTAGTATTACAAGACCACAGAGAAAAAGAATAACAGTTAAAAAATAAAGCTATATTTTAAATTCATTTGCTATCAAATAATTTTTTAAGATTTGCAACACTTTTTGATATAGAATTAATGATGCCAATCGGACAATAAATTAATCATAAATTTCATAGTTATAGACATTTGTTTTTTCCCCTATTCAATTTCGATTTATATTTGTTGCTATTACTGTAAAATCTATTACCCTATACAATGAGATGAGTTACATTTTTAGAAAATCAAATGGGTTCAAATTCAATGCGAAATTTAAAAGCATTTTCGGCTTTGAATCATGTAATAAATGGATCTATATTGGTTAGTATATACCATGCAAATTCTAACAAGAGAAAATATTATATTATAGCTTTAATAGAAAACATTCCTCTGAGCCAATTGCTTGGAACTTTTATTCATTTAGAATAAAGGTATGGAATATTTGGAAATGCATTAGCTTCAAAACGATAATTATATCTTAAGAGATCGATATATCAGTCGCCTAATGAGAAGCTCTTTTATAAATGTTAATCAATAAATTTTGCTTAATGAACCATTAATAGTTAGAGGTTCAGAATTCACATATTTAGTTTATTTACTCATTTTCTAAAATAATGAACCTCGATACCTCATATTAGAAATTCATTACACTACTGCTCATGGGTTCGAGTTTCGAGTTAGGACGCAGTTTGTTGAATGAGTAGGTTGCTACTTAGAAAATAATGCGCGATTTAGATTGTGAGCTTCGTGGATGGTGGTCCATGAGTTCGTGCATAGAGTTTATGAAAGATCTGCTGACTATAACAATAAGATTTGGTTGATTCTTTTGAATTAACGTTATATTAGAAGTTACCCGATGCATGTAAAATCTGCCGAGTCTCCAAGACTTATAATGGCGTGAAGAGGGAGGTGCTGGTTCAGATGTCGCCCTCGTCACTTGACCAAAGTTCAAAATTATGATTTCCGTTGCCTGTAGCTGTTGTGTTGCTTTTAAGTGCAACGTTAATAAAAGCTCAGTCAATCAAATCCCCTCTCAACTTTCACATCACCTCAGGTATGGACTTTGAGGATCATACCCGTTTAGCATGCATACGTCTCCATTGCTCCACATAAAGGTATTTGCTTCAAGCAAAATGCGAAAGCATGATTGGAGCTTTTGATCAAGATCTCTGACTGCAGCAGAATATACATGACAATAGTAACTGCTACATGTTAAATGCAGCCGTGCTTCAATTTCTACTCATGACAGATTAAAACTTGTTCAATGGAGAATGAGCTTAGATTCATCCTCATCATTATATCGTCAATTTTCGGACTTAAAAAAGTTGTGGTAACAGTAAAAAAACATTACTTTATGATAAGTAAAAGGCATGACGGGCTTAACATATTAATAAATAGTTGAAAGGAATTTGAGATAGGGCATGCTGATAGGATAAATATGTTACACAAGGACACTATGGTGAGAGATTTCATAATTGTATTGTTTCTTAAATGTCATTTTAAAGCCTTAGTCATACTAATTTCTTGATTACTCGAAGTACATTTGATGGCTACTTCCGCAAAGGATCCATGAAACTTGAGATAATTGGAAAGAATCGACCTGTCTTGCAGTGATTTGCAGAAATTCTTTCTAAAGGAAAGGCAATAAAGTCATATCCAATTCACTAAATTAATTCGTTCCCGTACTTGGTTTCCAGCTAGAATTATTTGCAAATTTAAATTAATAAAAATGGAATTAATTTGTTCAAGTTCCAGAAACAAGTTAATTTTACCTTACTTTTACGGGTTCAGTTAATAAGTTATTAATGAAAATAGACTTTATTAATGAACTAACACAAAAATATATACGATTATTATTCAGTGTCGCATGTTAGCTTTGTAGTGTATAGTGTTAGTTGATGGTTGAAAAAAGAAGACTGCAAGTAGTTTACTTGGATGAGGAGTCTCCGCATTCGAATTTGCTGGCTCATTTTGGAAAAATAAACTGACCCATAGAAATTCGTCTTTTGGTTTTTTTTGAAGAATTTTTAGAAGTGGGACATCATACTATCATTTAGAATGTTAATTACTGCACCCAGTCTCAGTTTTATTAGGTTGTACTATTAAAACCTATAATCTAGATTTGAGAAGAAAAGTAAGAAATTCCACAAGATTAATATCACGCTCGCAAATTAGTGATGACGTGATTCATGATGATTGGAGAACCTTCAACTGCACGAGAGAAAGCACAATTGAGTTTTTTATGCGCATTGCTCAGGAACCGAAGCGTATATCCTGAACTGAAGCAAAATTTGACTGAAAATCTTGTTCCAAATTGATTGGTTCATGAACAGTATAACCCTTAAAGAATATTCTTTCTATGAACAGTATAACCCTTATTAACAGTACAACCTTTAACCCTTAACCTTAAGAGTTTCTAAGAACAGCATAACCCTTAAAGGACAGAACTCTTAAAGAATATTCTTTCAAAAGAAGGAGATTCAAATTTTGAATGAAAGTGACTATTCTCCATTTGATAAGATTACGAACCATGCTTAAATCTGAAATTTTCTGAGTTCATGCGATGGAAAGAATAATTTATTTAAGTAAAAGTAAGAAGAAATATATTCCAAATATTACGAAACGGAATTTTCGAAAATAATTATTATTCGACTTAATGAAATGTTTAATTAAATGAAATTTTTTATTTCCTTTAAAATGGTGAAGCATTATTTTAAAATTTATTACTATTTGTAATACGAATCAAATTCATATTATAAGACCAAATTTTTTTCAGCTTATAAAAAATTAAGGTTAAGATTTTAATTCACTTATCTAGTCAATGGGTGGTGAAGAAATGAATTTATATGTATGTAAAATAAACCTCCTTAAATAAAATGCCTGCTGTTTTGGAACAAATTTAAGTTATTGAATATGAAAAATATATTTGAAATTTCTCTCCTAAAAGTTTGTTTTAGATCGTCATTAATAAACATATGAATATTGTATCTTGTCATTCTAAAATGTGAGGCTAATTCGCCCTCCTAGTTTTGAAAATGATTTTTAATGAAGTATTTGCTATATTTTTCCAAAAGCTGTCATCTTATGTTACATCTTGTCAAAGTTATTATTGGAGTTGGTAGCCCTCAGAATAAGGAAATTGTTAAGGGTAATTAAACTTATGTTTATTGAATGATTTTGGAGCATTTTTTCCAATTGAAAATGTCCAAGCCATGGTGAGAATGGTATGAAGAGTAAATATTTATGAGTGCGTGATTGCATAAATCAAAGAATAATTTAGATTTGTATCAGGAAATAAGATGAACCCTGTAGCGTTCCTCTCCACTCTGAGCAATGATTCAGAACTCTCCGCTATGCGGCGCTGTCAGTACCACCTGCGAGGAAGGAGAAAGAGAGTTTTGTGACTGCAGTTGAAGGTTTTCGTAGCATGTGAGCAGTTAGTAGGCCTCTCTGGGAGTGCTACAGACCTATTTTAATCTTTAAATAAAGTTTTTGTTATGTTTTAGAAGTCATAACCCATTTCACTATACCTTCGAACTACAACCAAATGTTACACTGGCGCAGTCTGCTAAGATTAGTGAATTTTGAGTTTGTTCTGAATTTTGAGAAAATTCTGATTCCAAGGATTTGCGAATCGCAATGACTTTCCTAGTAAAAGGAAAAAGAATCGAGGACTTGCAATTCGTCGCTCAAGAAATGCGCATCGTAAATGTTTCGAACATGACATTCGTTACAGTGAAGAATGCAATCTTGAAATCGGAAGCATATGAGGAAGAGTATGGAAAAGAATTGATCGATAAATATGTGTTTATGAATGTGGAAAAGGAAGATATCTTATACGTTTTACGTGAGATTAATGAAATAGCTGACGATAGCTTAAAGATTGTGGAATTAAAACAAAAATTGCTGGATAGTAAAGAATTCTTGAAAAATGAAGAATTCGTCAGAGTTTTTTTGGACACAACTTTCGAAGAAAGGATTGAGGAGGACCAATGAAAAAGAATGGGATAGGTAACAAAAAGAATCGGAAGAAGAATATCAAAGAGAAAAAGAAAATTTCCGAAGAGAGTATTCAGCATTTTACAAACTACCGTCATGGGAAGAACAGAAAAATTTACCAGTATGGAAATATATTCCACCTCATTCAACAGAAAATACCAGAACTCCGAAGAAGGAAGTAATAAAAACATCAACTGAAGAATGTTACATTTGCGGATTGCAACATCTGGCGAAGAACTGTCCAAAAAGATACAAAGCGACGGGAATGAATGGTTATATCGATAAACACACGCAAGATCATCTAGCAGAAAAGGCAGAAATTCGAACCGAGTTCGTTTTAGAGATCAGTAACAAGAAAAATTAAGCGAATCAGAATTAGTTATGTGTAATCTCCAATTTGCTGAAGTTGTAGTCAACGGAAAAAGTGCAACAGCTTTAATTGATTTCGGATCGATGATAACTGCGCTGAACTCGGATCTCATTTCGGATGAAAAGAACGAGGAAGGAAAAATAACTTTAAAAAGCGCATCCGGAGAAAAAACAGAAGCCTTCTTTCCAGCGTTCAATTATAAATAAATAAATAAATAAAAAAAAAAAAAAAAAAAAAAAACGAGAAAAATGAAGCATTTTCGAAATCAATTCAAGTCTTAGCAACGATCACAGATAAAATCCAAGATTAAGAAAATTAACTCACGAATCTGTTTTTCGAAGTTATATAGGATTTAAAAAAAAATCAGTGAAATAATTTGTTTTATTTTCTGGTGATCTCATTTAAAGGAGATTTTGGAATATTTCAAATCTTGCAATAATTATCAATTAAGAAATCAAGAGAAAGCTACGGACAAAATACCTATAACCCTTGTTCTCGGGCCAGATTTATCTTTCGAGGTCGTGAATGTTGATATAATTGGCGAGTTTGACACACCGTTGGCCAGAAAACACAAATGCTGTATTGTCATGGTAGATCAGCTTTCCAGATGGCCGGAAGAGATCCCGCTTCGATCGCTGTCTGCCAAAACTACATGCAACGTGGTAACGGAGATATTTATGAGGACAGGAATCCCCCAAATGTCATTGCCAGCGACATGGGCACCAGTTTCACTTCAAAGTATACCCAAGAGTTCATGAAGCGCTTAGGCTGTACCCCACGATTTTCAGTTCCTGGATATGCGGCTTCGAATGGACTCAAGGAGAGGTACAACAAAGTACTAAAATTCATTTCCCCTCGTTATTGGGACTGATCCTAGGAATTGGGACAATTATATCCCGTACTTGGTTTTCGCTTGCACAGAAAAGCCCCAAACTGTACAACGGGAGTACCCGTAGTGCACTATGTGCGGAGCGGGGGGTTGGTCTCTCGAATTATTATGTACAACGGGAGTGTCACCTTTCAAATTGACCTATGGATATTCTTCGGTTTTCTTTATATGTATATTTATGCTATTTAATGTGATCTTACCATTCTTTTGCACCTTTAGAATATCTTATTAATTTAAATCATTGTAAATTCATGAAGTGTATATTAATTAATGTTTTAAAATGTGTATGATTTTTGATAATTTGTTACGTGTAATAGTGTTCACATTGCTTCTTATTATTATAATTATTATTGTGCATTTATTGTTATGATTATGAACTAATTTTGCTTTGAGTAAAAATTTTAAGTGTTCATTTTTAAGTTTCAGCTGTTGAGTTAAATTTGTTAACAAATATTACGTCCCCTCCGAGTAATGATTCAGAAGCCTTCGCAAAGCGTTGCTGGCAGTACCGCCCGCGAGGAGAGAGAAAGAGAGTTTTGTGATGACAGTTGAAGTTTTTCGTAGCATGGAAGCAGTTAAGTAGGCTTCCCTGGGAGTGCTACAAAACTATTTTAATCCTTGAATTAAATTTTTGTTAAGTTTTAAAAGTCATAAATCATTTCACTATATCTTCGAATTACAACTAAACATTACAAACGCTTTATTTTAAGTGAGATAATGAGAAAAATTAGGAAATTAAATTATTTTTCACTAAAACTGTTACAAATTAAAGTTTAATCATCACACACACACACACACACACACACACACACACAACACACACACGCACACACACACACACACACACACACACACACACACACACGTATATATCACCTTCTAATATCCACATCATTGTAATAATATCCATCATCATTTCCTCTGTGTGAATGGTTTATTGATACACACATCTTAAGGTTGAACTAATGGCATTAATCCACCTGGGATAAATTTGTGTTTATGTTACACTATTTAATCAATTTCTTTGTAATAGGTCAGATGGCATCTGTACATATTCCAAATAAATAGACTTTCTGAATTCTTTAAGGCACTAGGTAAAAAGAAAATAATAACGCGAAAGCGCTTTTAATTTATGACATAACTAGGAATAGAAGGAATAAAAACATGTCATTGATCTGATTAAAGATGTACTTCAATCAAGAAAAGTATATAAATTTTATTATATCAAAGTTTTTTTTTACTTTTTTACGAGTAACTTTCTAATAATTAAAAAGCAGCAACTACACTATTTTTAAAGCATATTTTCTCTTTTTGTTCATTCCAGTCCAGTGGTATGATATCTTTCCGAAAATGTAACTTTTCATTCTAAAAATATTTTTTAGTAAAATTAAAAAAAAAAAAAATTAATATTTTATCAAGTGTGTTTTTATTAATTTTTTTCCGAAGCTCTTTCTACGTATTTGTTAATAGTAACCATTAAAGTCATTGTTCATTTTTATAAATTTGATTATGTCAAATTTCTGTCAAATTTACGCTTAAAATAAATTAAAACAAACAACTGGATTAGTAAATGTAAGGAGATTTAAAATTCGGTAACATTGTTTGAATAAG
Source organism: Nephila pilipes (assembly GCA_019974015.1). Classification (NCBI taxonomy): domain Eukaryota; kingdom Metazoa; phylum Arthropoda; class Arachnida; order Araneae; family Nephilidae; genus Nephila; species Nephila pilipes. The sequence goes on from BMAW01052851.1 coordinate 241,627, forward strand.
AAATTATAATAAAATTACTTAAAATTATTTCTTTACATTCAGAGTTTTTAACATTCATTCAGCTTAAGAGTTTTTGTAAAATTCGTGAATATATATTACGATAATTTATTGAGTTTTTATGATAATTTTTACAAATTTTAGAAAATGAGAAGCAGAAGCTATCTTTCTTAAATATGTATACTTACTGTTACTTAAATTATGTATTTACTCATAATTTATTACATTTTAATTTGATTTTTATTTCAATCAATTTAAGTGAATTCTGTCGATTGAGCTAAAACCTTTGATTAAATATACAATAGAGTTTATTACGTGAAAAAATTCAATTAATTTTTCTGGTTTACTGTTTGCTTATAAAATTCATAATTTAGAGCGAGGCATTTTCATTGAAGTCTCTTTTTAGGGAGATCTTAATTTTTAATAGAAAAATTATCAATAAAGAGTAGTGCTTTCAATAAACCTTTCAGCCTCTTGTACTATTTCATTCTTCAATCCTCTAGCTGAAACTAAAATTAAGTTAATGTTTCTTTTTAATTTTTCATCATGTCTTAGATGCAGGGTTGTATAATATTTGAAGACTTAAGAACCAAAGGAAACCAGGTAGTTGATTCCTCGAACATTTTTAATTTTGAACTTTAATATGAAGCTAAAGAAGGGGTCATTTGAAAAACTTACTCTTTCCCACAAGTGTTGAAAAAAGAATTCTATTTCTATACTCTTTCTGCTTTTTATAAACACATGCACGCACTTTTAGATCTTTTACCAAATTATCAAAATTTGATAGAAATGGAATTGTAAGTTTTTTTACGCTATATTTGCAACATTTTCTTTTGAAGTGCACATTTAAATATTTGTCAAGTACTTTGTGACCGAAATCGCTAACATCAGTACAATTAGTCAATACATTGTTAATTACCAACTGATTGGTATTTTTTTTGGAGGAAGAAAATAATTATTTCATGTACTGTCATATTATTGATGTTGAAAATATATTGACTAAGTACATTTTTTTTAAAAAAAAATTATCATTTGTTATGAACTGACATTTCTCTTTACATTTCTTGAATAAGAATGAGGGAATTCTTTTTAAATATTTTACTTACATTACTTTTTAGATAGTATTTAAAAATAATTATTCCAAAAAATTTGAAAGAATCAACAGGGGAAAAATCGCAAAAATATAATTAAATGTGTCCAATATTGGTAATTCCTGAAATTTGTAAGACTATACACCATGATAACTATACAATTCGTCAACAAATATAATTTTTTATTTCAATTTTCAAAAAAAAAATATTACGTGTTTTAGGTTGTGATTAAAATAAAACATATAAATTTGTAAAATATTATTCACATTTTGCTGTCTTTCGATTTTCACAATTTTTGGCTCTACTTAACAAGGATGGTGATACTTAACAATGATGGCTATACTATGAAGAGAGACATTTTGGTCCGAAATTTTATTTTACCATTCATTCCATACTTTTTTTGATGAAACTTTTATTATTCCATTTCATAGCCTTTTCCCATCTTCTTATCCATCTCGAGCGCCCTCTAGCTTTATATCTGAGGTTGAAGCTATTTCTTGTTGTGTATTATTTAGTGTGCTCTTATTCGTTAAAAAGCTTGTGATGAAATTTTGATAGTTTTGTAAGTTTTGGAAGTTTATATGTTTCGAAAGTTTATTAAGTTTAAGCTTATGTGTGTAAGAGAAGAAATTTTTCTAATAAATTATAATGAAAAATAATAGCCAGTATTGTTTATATTTTTCTTATTCTTGATTGATACTTTTTCTAGATTTTATGTTGAACATGCATTATGAAAAGTATTAAATGTAAAATTTATACTTGAAATATGTTAATTAGATATTTTTTTTCATTCCTTGTCAGTTTACTGTATTCTAATGTAACATTAAAATATTTTCATAGGATATTTATATTCTAATTTATATGATCTAATAATTTAAAGAATAATGCAAAAATATTGGAAATTGTATTTGATCTCTGAGTCCATGTAAATTTTTGATTTTTTGTAGAAGCCTTATTACTTATAGCAGAAACAATGTGCAAAAGTTGTAAATAATTTTATTGGTAAAAAATTTATTAAAGTTCAATTGCTTTTCATCTAGAATGTTTGAAGTTTTTTTAGAAAAGAATTCTAAAGATTTTTTATAAAATATTCAAGATTTATTTGTCAGAAGTTAATTTGGACCGAAATAAAGTATCATCCATGTGGATTATTTTTTGTTTTTAAAAAAGTATACAGAACGTGTTCAACTTTAATATTACTGTACTTATGGTAAAAAAAAAATGTGAATAGAAACTTCGTAGCATAAACGAAAATCATATTTAATTTCTTTGGTCTTATCTGTCGTTTTCAGTTAATTACCGCAAATGAATGTTGTGATAACCACTGTTTGCAGAAAAAAATCAAGCGAATGAGTTACCGAATTAACGGTAACAGCTAAAATTACGAGGTACCTAGTAAAAATTATTAATTTACCCTCTCATCATAATTAAAATAAAGTTAAAATCATAATCTAAGAAGTTTTTATAATTAAGAATTAGCTATCTAAAATTAGGATCAAGGCAACAAAAGCCTGGGATTACCGAATTTCATTTCGTAAGTTTCCTAGTTTATATAATCTTTGCAAAAATGTATTCATCTGGAGAATATTACCATTTAATAGCCACTTGTAGCATATATAAACATTTCTGATCGAAGCAGCGACGGTTATTTCGAATATCGGTAAGGCATATGTGAGTCATAAATGTAGGGATCATGTAGTTCCTTCGGGCTATCGTTTGCTACGTGGTCCTGTAGATCTACGCAAACAATATTCGAAGTTCTATTTGAAAAGAAAAAAGTAATTGTTTTCGGAACCCTTCCAGAACTGATGCTGGGAAAATATCAACGACAATATCCATTTTTTTGGCTAAACTAGTTTAATTAAATTTTAGCATAAGACATTATCCGAATGATGGTTTTCAACAAAAATGTTATTTGCGGTTAAAAGTTATAATGACACATTTCTTTTGCCATTTTATCAATGGTAATGACCAAAGTGATTATAAAGTTTTTATTTATTTGAACGTTAGTCAGCCAGAATTTAATGATTTAACAATCCAAATGCGTGTCTTACGATTGCCCCCCCCCCTTCAGATTAAAATTAACGAACATTTCTGTTACATTCTTATAATTAACCGTACTTCAGTTTTCCTTGAAATTAAGAGTAATAGTGTTCTTGTTGTTGATGACACTTTGTAATTTTTAAAAATATTTGAATTTCATAATGATTATTATCATCTTAATTAATGGATGGATAATATTCCTCTTTAATGCGTTTTAAATTTTGTTAGCTTAATAGTGTAGGGTAATTCAATAGTTCCTTTTGTGTTAAATTCTTTTTTACTTCTGTATATTTGAAGTGGTACGTAGTATAATTGTAATGGTTTTCTAAAATTTCAATTATAAGAGTGCTGTACTAGTTTATGTGCCATTTTCGACCATTAATTGCAATTAAAAAAATTCCAAGGTATGTTCCAATTGATCGTTGTATTATTCTTGTGTGATTTTAATTTAAATTGTCAATATTCGTATATCAGATGTTGAAAAGACTACATTTTCTTCTTCATTTTTTTCTTCTTTAATCATTCTTTCTTCAAACATTCACAGATTAGAATTAAAAAAAATGATATAGAGAAAAAAAAAAGAAGTTTCTGTTCCGATAAATATTTCAATTCATGAGGAAAATTCTGTGTGTGAAATGATTTTACATTTAATTTAAATTTCCCATCGCATGTTTTTTTTTGAATTTTGTAATTAAAAGCTAGATTGAAGCATTTTTGATTTTGAAAATTCAGTGAGTAAAATAGAGTTCAATTTCTGTTAACAGCTTTGTATTGCTTGTGTTATCATTAGTATAAAAATTACATTGTTATTTTGTTATATATTTTAATGACAAATTTCAAATTTAATTGAAATATGCGATTCAAAGGTAAGTGAGTAGTTTGATCAATAGAGCACAAGTATTTAACATTGGGGATCAGTTTTTGTTTTAATCCTTGTTATAATCCTTTATGCTTAGATTATAAAAATCATTCTACTATGAAATCTCAAGCGAATATAATGGCTTGATAAATTTGTAAACAAAATGTTATTGTTTTAATTATTAATAGTAACGTCTTCCTCTCAAGCAAACATACTTATTTTGATAATACTAGATACTTTATCAAGTATTAGTACATTAATAAATGCTTTTTAATCAACATTTTAATTTTAAAACAATATTACAAAGCTAAATTTTAGTCTTGAAGTTTTAATATCAATTACACAAATAAAATTTTTAGCAACAATTAAATTCTTTTCGTAAACGACAGTTAGATCATAACTAAAAATATAGCGTTATGACATGGGCTTTTTTCACGATTTCTCCTTCAGCTAACATTTGGAGACTTTTTAGTTTGAATTATTTAAGTTAAGAATCTTTTCTAATGATGATACGTTACTTATGTAGATTAAATTAAAATTACTGAAATGTAGTGAACAGAATTGAGGAATTGTGCATACATAAACTATGAAAGGCTTTGTAATGTTTTGGTAGTCCAGTAAGTGTTAAAGATAGTGAGCTAAAGTTATCAAGTGAAACATTTGTATCAGACCTGCGTTGAGTAAGGAGCTTTAGGAGTGAGTCCAGATAGAAGTTACAAAGGATTTAAGGACTCGAAGTCTTATGTTAAATTCTTCTAAGAAATAGGTTAGCAAAATGAACAATCTTCATTATAATAAAACATTAAATCAGACGTGTATACAGATTACTTACCACAGGTAAAGTAGGTTAAAGTTTTGATTATTCTTTGATTTGAATAAAAGAAGATTATCATCTGTGCGCGACTCTTTCTTTATTTTAACTGTGTAATTTTGTGACTCTCTTTATAAGTTTAGTAATGGTGGGAGAAGTAATGACGTAACGTTTCAGCATAACCATATAACTCTGAAGTCCTTTTTGTTAGATTTTGATTAGATATGATGTTGAAAAAGCCCACTGGGATTTGTTAAATAAACCATTCAGTAGAACGAGAACTTATTTTAAGTCAATGTACTTTTTAAAAACATGCTGAAAAGTGGTTGTTTCAAACCATGTTGAAAATGCAGTCCCAGTGCCTTACAAATTCAAACAAAAGGATAGTTAATCCATTACCATATTTTTCAGATTAAGTACTTAAAGAAATGTAATCAAGTCTTGTTGGAAATAGAGCATAGCTTTGTTTGTTATTCTCTTTGCAGATATTATAAATTAAATTTACAAGGAAAATAAATTGTAATAAAATATTTTCCACATCTATTGGTTCTTCAGATGGATTATTTTCCGTTTCAGGTTTCCGAAGATATTGAGGCAATCATGTATAGAGTATATAAGCCCAAATAACAATTTGATTGAATGTTTAAATGTTTTAGTGGCACCACATACATTTAATTCCTTAAAATACTGCTAAATTTTTGTTACTAATATTTGTATTCATGCGATAATTACCATTTGAAAATTTTGTGCTGAGGAAACTCAAATTAAATCTAGAGCTGGAGACTGAAAATTGTAAAATTTAAAGAGATTTCACATTTCAATTGCGCATTTATCATTATCCATTCCGTGTAGATAATATAGTAACCTTATCCTAGAACCATTACCTCAGAAAATGTTAAAATAGAGCAGAGGTTTATTTCCATAAAAATGTATTTATTCTAAAGCAATTTTCAGTACTTAGATTACTATATATTTTGCCAGGGAAATTATTTTGAAAAATAATTTGAAAGCATTGTATTTTTTGTTAGCTATTTTAATATTGAAAGAGAATATTTTAATATATTGCCATGAAGCTAACTGGCACCAAAGACCAAGATGTGTAATGCTCGTTTATAGATCCAGAGTTCCCATGTTGTCGATAGTTTTTGTAAAAGTTCTGTTAAATTATCCTCAGTTTTTCATTATAATTTCTAAGATCTTAAAAAATTTTACCTTACGGATTCCAGAACAGTATTCTGGAATAATCAACTGTGATTATATAAAGGCATGTATTTTCTCTCTGTCTTAAGGAGTTTTCAACCTAGTGTAGCTGTTCTCAGTTTGTTAATAAACCGCGTTATTCCGATATATTGATTGTGAATTCAATCAATCTGCTCCAACATCTATACTACAATATTATAATTGAACTGTGTTTTTTGGAAGTATCTATTTATTTATGATTTATATATCTTAAATTATATTTGAATGTATAATAAATGTTAAAATCATTATAACAAAAAGTTACTAGCTCTATTTATATAGAACGTATCGTTGGAAATTGTATTTCTTGTGGAAACGTAAATATTTTAAAGATTTAGCTGCCTGTAGAATAAATTTAATACTTTACTGTGTCTTTTTTACTTATATTAAAGATATATTGATTCACATAGCTTATGTCAAATACTGCTAAAATAAATTTTTGATTTTGAGTTATGTTTTTTAATTAAAAATAAACAGTGACGAAACAAATAGTTTTACAGTGATGTACATTATATGTGTTTTTACTGATAAATATATATTCTATTTAAAATATTTTAGACCATACATTTTTTCGTTAGTTATATGTTAATACCCAACTGTTTTTATCTTCGAAAATAAATTTTTAAACTAAATTATTTGTCTTCAAACGAAGCACTGGACGCTAAAAGTTTTAAAAACAACAAAATTTTTAATTGCAAAAAAAAAAAAAAAAGAACTTGTTATAATTAGCATCACGTAATGTTCTCTCCAGCATATCCAATAAAAGAAAACTTGTGTACTTTTAATACTTTTCTAAGTTGTGTTAGTTTTCTTCTTACTGTTTAAAACAAATTTTTGCTCTTTTGCCTCTGGATATTGCAATACTTCAACCTTAAACGTTCGAAAAGTTCCTGTGTGGAAACGTATTATTGCTATAGAAATCAAAAAATTCTGTTACGAAGACGTGTCTGTTTCATAAATGCGAATTGGTGTCTTTCTGTTTTCATTGGTTAATATTTGGTTATTTCTCTTTATCTCTCTTTAAATTTTTATTTTGGGTCTTTATATTGCAATGTGGTCTTTTTGCATTTGATTTTGTTTGAACTTTATGGAATTTTCACATTTTTATATAACTTTTTTTCTGTAGGTTGAATTGAGCTCTGTAAAACATGTTGAACCTCCTAATCTGTAATAAGCTAGATTAAATGTTTATGTTATATTTCATTTTCTTTTTTTTTTGTTTATTTCTCTCCTCTGTTTTCATTGCATTTTTTGTACTTTTTTATACTTTTTTGTTTGTACTTTTTTATATTTTGAAGTTTATCTTCTTGTTATTTTTGTCATGTATCCTTTCAAGTATTTGTTCTCTTTTTTAATATCTAGATACATAAATGAACTATTTTTTATAATGTAAAGGGAGTACGCATCTAAGTTTACAGTCTCGGGATAAAACACCAAATGATTGTTGCACATTGCTGCCAAACGGCGTTTTGGGAGCTGAAGATTTAAGCAATTAATGTTTATATTCTGTACAAGGAAGTGTGTAAAGAAAAATAAAAACTGCAACAACCTTAAATAATTACCAATTTATAAAGGAATTTGTCATAAAAATAAAAGGAAATTATAGAATGAAAGGCAACATAGGTCCGTGAAGTCGCTTTTCCTTTTCAACGTAGAACGTCTGAAAAAGAAAAGCGACCTTTCGGAATACTACACATTTTACATTATGATAGTAAAAAAAGGTTGTCGGATATGTTCCTATAGACTAATCGTTGGAGGACGTTAACGTACAGCAGCATAGTGTTCAACACATTCTGGGAATACTTCGTTACACTTAGGGGAATATTTTGAAAAGTTTCATATTGCGGAAGATTATAAAAATTAATCCAATAGTAAAAGATTATAACTGCAATTTTCATGTATCTTTTATTTAACTTTCATTCCATTTATCCAGTTTCTCATGTATTTTTTTACTATGCACGTAGTTATTGTGACAATTTAATCCCAATCCTGTGATGTGTTGGTATACTTTAAAATAATCAATTACGTGTTTCAACCCAATACATTTAACTTATTTTGGATGTTTAGGTTTTTTTGACAAATCAATGCGTCAAATTTGTAAATGTTTATCAAATCAATAATTAAGAATAACACACCAATAACAAAACGTCTTTTGGTATTGCTTTATCATTCCAGGTAAGAAACCGAATGAAATCAAGGAAAAAACTTTATTAGCGTCTAAAGTGCGACTAAATATCTGGTCGCAGCAGTTAAGGTACTAAGTTGAAGTTGAACCTACGACCATTAACAGCATGAATACAACTGTACAGCGTTTTAACAAAAATGCAACAAGAAGCTCATACGTAAACACACATTACACACACTTACACTGAGAGGTACACATGTTAAAAGTACAGAAAGAAAATGCGTTTTTACAGGTTTGGATTCACATATATTTCTCTAATTTATTTAGTTGATTTTTTTGTCGCACCATGGAAGTTAAAGGAAAGAAATAAAACTTTTGAAAATACAATTAAATAAAATAAATTAATATTTTATTATATAGGTGTGATTTTTAGAGGGTATGGAGCACTATATTCTTTCAATACTGTTCCGGTTCAAGCATTCTGCCTTTGGAATTCCTAAAAGAAAAGTAAATATAAGATTAAAAAAATAAATGTTGAGTTAAAACATACGTAATACTTCAATTCTTCATAGAATTATCACTTTATGGTTATAGAATTTGTTCTGTTGAAACCCACCGAATGGATATCATCCAGTGCTGGCAATTTGCTAAAACTCCATCAACAATAACAAATAATAAAATTTAGGAGATTGAATATGAAAGATATATACATATGGCAAGAATTTCATTTTTTTATAATCTTGGGTTCGTTCCTACAATTTGTTACATCATTATTTGTTCGAGAAAAAGAATTGCCTAACAATAAGAGAAATAAAAAGGAACCAAAATAATGCTAAGGTAATAAAGATTGGGTGAACACCTTGTGACTGTAATCCCGAAATTGGAGAATAAACTCCTATATTGTCTAATCAGATTATATGGTGCATCAAAATTTGGATATGAATCTTAATTAACTTCATTTATTAATTTTCTTTAATAAAATCTATGTGAGTCTTAAAGTATCTTTTAATGTGACCATTTCAAATGTATAATTTGTGTTTCTATTGAGATTACCCAATAAACTAATTGGTGATGCTTACAAATTTGTACTGTATGTCTCATTAACTATTTGAATTGCTTTAACACAGTAGAAATGACTTCTTAATATCACAACAATGAATGGTAATTACAAAATTTTTATATTTAATGATTGTTCAGCCACATATTTTCAGATTTTAAACGAATAAGCCTTTTAAGTCGAAACAAGTCTATAAATTAAATCTAAGTTATAAATAAAGAGCTTTGGATATGTTAAGAATATATATAGTCTCATTAATATAATTTTTTACAGAAATTTATGCTTTCCGGATCTTTTCTAAAAAGGATAAACTCCAAGCTATTAAAAAGTTATTAATACACATTCCTGTGTACTTGGAAAGTGGAATCAACCTATTTGAATTTCAAAATATTTTAATTATAGAAACATACATTGAACTGACTAGATCGTCTCTTTTCTCTTTAATCTACAGGCAAAATGAAAGCAAAGAATACACAATTACTCTTAAACTACTTACATTATGCACGCAGAACTTTTCCTGTTCGCATATGTGTTATAGTTCATTCCATATATATGTATTTGCATGCATAATTTTCTTCTCCATTGTTGTTTAAAAATCGTCTTTGTTCAGTGAATGTTTAAAGAGACATATAAAAATCTTACTCTTAATAATAGAAGCTTACACTTCAGTATAATAGACTGGAACAAAGAAAGATTTTTATGAAATTAAATAGATGCGATTTTTTAAAGTAGGAGCAATAAATTCTTGGAGAAAATGAGGATGATTAAATAGTATAATGCATGGATCCAATTTCGAATTTCTTAGTTTGAAGTAGTTTTACCATACACGATATTATTTTGCTTATACTTAAGAAATAATTTATGTAGGTAAACGAGCCGCTACTTGCGCCGTTTTAATTAACAAGAAAGTAGTTATTGAATGTTAGTAAATAAATGACAATCGAAGTGATAAAGCTTATAAAAGTCTTTTGTTAAAGGAAACCTATTATTCACACATACAATATTCTATAAGGTAAACTATTATAAAATGTTCAAAATTCATTAAAAGATTAAAAAGTACCCGTGTCTCTTCTGCATAAGAATATTTTGAGAAATTGATTATTTCATGCATATAGTGTAAAATCATGTGAATATATTGATGTAGAACAACTCTGATAGTGAAGCGTTCTACATTATTTACAATAATTTGGAACAAATAGAAATTTTTGTTTAGTTCACTTTTTAGAACTGTAACGTAATTGTGTTGTAGTAAAACATTCATTGACTATCTAAAAGGTTTTTTTTACTTCTATTAAAAATATGCAGTTCAGTTCTTAATGTTATATATTAAATTAAAAGGATTTTGTAGCAATTAAAAACAAGGCAAGACAAAAAAGAAAGTCTTAAAAGTTAATATTTTTTCCCCGAAACTAACTAAATATGTTTTACAAAAATTACTGCATTCTCTAAAAAAGTATTTTTTCGTTATGTTTTAAATTAATTATGCAAACTACTGTAATTTATAAATGTGGTATACTGCTTAGACTAATGAATTTTTTTAAAGAAAAACTTTTTTTCTTTAATTAGTTTTATAGCCTTAAGCATTCATTAAATTGTTTTTTCTTCTGAATTCTGGAGCTCGATTTTTCATAAACCATATCGGCAAATAAGAATGAAAAGAATTCAGTAGCGCTTTTTAAAATTGCATAATAGTGTCATTTCCTGGGTTGTATATATAAATAACTTCATTTTTCTCATTTATTATTAATACATTCTTTCGTAAATATCTTCTATAACTTTCTTTCTTGAATCTCATCAAACTTCAGTTTTGGAATTTTGTTCAAAAAACGAACAATGTAAAATATTTGTGAAGAAAGCACAATTTCTCGAACATCAATCAAGCCACGTTTTTTTTGAGCTATCATTTAATTTTTATTGCTTCAATTTTCTTTTTCAATAAGGATTCAATACAGAGAGTTTAACCGCATGCCTTTGGGAAGTTCAACAACTATGAAGTTCAGGTGATCTGTATTGTTTCTACATCTACGATTTTCGTCATCGATTATTAAAGATTGTCAAAGATAAAGACTCAACTCCCACCTAAACTAAGATAAACTATTTTATGTTAACATTTTTCTTTTGTAGTTTCAACCATAGCCTGAAGCCTGTTCTCTGTAAATGTTTAAAGAATGTTTCAGATATTTGGAGATATATATGACTTTCTTTTGAACAATAAGGGAGCAATTGTTCGAAAATTTTGAAAGTAGCTTATATCTGAAAAGAGAAACTATTTCTCAAATCAGCGATACAATCTATTTATAACTACTGACGTAGTTTGTTTCCACGTACTTGTATAAATTTAAATATACCTCTAAGACCTCGCAATATCATTATCTATTTTTTTTTAAAAAAGTAATCTTTATTAATGATATTGGTTATTTTTCGCTATGCTCATTGCAACACATCTGGGTTGCTAAAAATAATTCGATTCGTATTCTTTAACTCACGTTTCTTTATTATTTTAGAATAAGTTGCGAAGGAAATGAAATAGGAATATGTTTACAAAATACTTCGATCAGTGTTGAAGAAATGTTAGCCTTATATAAATTTACCCAGCAGAAGGTATCAATAAAATACCCAATTTTTCAAATTTCTTGCCATACTCATAAAATACATTGCTAAATGTTTTTATTCAAAACTATGTTAAAGTGGTTGATAAAAAGAAATTATTTTAAAGTTGAAAGGTACATTTAAAAGGTTATATTAATTGTTGAAAAGTTTTCATTACGTATATTTTTTTGCCAGAATTTTAATGTAAATACATTATGTTTTTAAGATTTATAAATATATTCTAGACAGGAATGTAATTATATTTAGCTATTAGGAAAAATATTTGATAATAGTTATATTCTAGAGAAATAATGAATCAATATATATATATATATATATATATATATATATATATAAGATATTTTTAATCATTTAAGTTATTCTTTATTGACATTTTATTGCTATTCGGGTTAAAGCTAAGTTACAGGCTAACTAACTGATAGGGTAGTGGTCTTGAACATGGAAAAATAATTTCATTTAAATTATCCTACATATCAGTAGATGTCGCTGAATTTTGATTGTAATAGATGCTCTGGTGGCATAGTAAATAATTACAGTGGCGATAAACCGCCTCAAGTTTCGTCTAAAGTAACTTAAATGCTTGAGAAACACAATTAAGATGAAAGGTTGATATAGAACACAATTGCCCTAATCTTGTCATATGGAAGAAAAAAAAAAGAATTTATTGCTTATATTATTTTTATGGAGAATGTTATGGATGTTAAAGGGGCTAGGAAAGTCATACCTTAAGTATTGTTTACACCATCTAATAATGATTCAAATTGAAAGTTTCGCGTGCCAATTTCTTATAACTGTATGCGACATTACTGGAATCTAAACAAATCTCTAATTGTTACATGTAGTCCATACACGTTTTGTATGATATCTGTTCAGCAAATCCTTCTTTGTTCAATATTTATTTCTAGTTCTATTTAAATGGCAGTGTAACAGTCAACTTTTAATTGCTACAAGTGCGTAGGCGTTATTAGGTACTTTCTTAAATTGTTTTGTTCTACTACCAAGTGTGAACTCACCTCAACAGCTCCAACCTGCGATGTGCTTCAGGCTTGGTAATTGCCATCTCTAAGCAGACCCATTTCCTCAGACTGTCTGAGGAGGCTGGACGAGCTTCTTTTTCCGATGTTCTCTAGCAGCTGGGCATTGGCAACGATTTGCTGCTGGTTCTCGTGGATCCTCCTTCGAGCCATGTCCAGCATAAGGCGCTGGCGCAAGACTTCCAATGGGTTGACTACAGACAGAGTGGGTCCCTTCCTCCTCTTAGTAAATTGTGAAGGGTGATTGATGGAGAAATCCAGCATAGAAGCAGCCTATGGAAGAACAATAGTTTGAAAAGTTTTGAACAAGGCTATCCTGCACAATCACGTAAGTTCCAATAAATATCCATAGTATTTGGAACAAAAGATTAAGACCTTTAATGGATCTTTTGTAAGTGTTATATATATAAATATATATATACATATAGTAAGATGCACATGTTTCCTGAGACATTAATAACGATAGACATCAATCAACACGGATAAAATTACTAAGTAAATAATGGAATAAAAAATATAAATTTACATCAAAATCAATGTACTAATGTGTTCTTTTGTTCTGTTTGTAACAAAACAGAAGAATGCAGTCGAAAGTTTTTGAAATGAATAAGAAAGACATTTGTAAGATGTAAGGTACATAGTAAAGACATGTTTAAATATTTATTAGGTACGTATCATATCTAATTCAACTACTTCAAATAATAAAATTAAAAATATGTAAGCAACTATAATTATTTTTACTACCTTTACTGTTACAAGTGCAAAGTTTCGACTGTTGGAATATGTTCTACAATGTAACAATCACAATGAAACGTTATGTGCAACATTTAAATGCATTAATTTTTTGGAACTAGTTATTTGAATTAAAAACAATAGAATATTTTTTATTAAGAGATAACGTAAGATTCAAACAGGGGATGTCTTTTTCTTCAGAATGCTTTCAGAATGAATTTTCTCTTTTGTTTTAATTTTAATTGCCTAAAATTAGGATTAAGTGACGTAATGGTAAAAATTAACTCCATTCAATTATCTGTGCCCTTAACACTAGGATGCTTAAAACAAATGTTTTCACTGTTGTATTGACTAAATGAAGAACAATCGGAAATCGTTCTGAGATCGAGACATTACTAGATAAAAATTGAATGAGACGAACTGATTTTCTATTATTTTTATAGATAGAAATTTCTTCTGATGCGTTTCCTAACAAAGATTTGGAACGTTTCATTACCTGTAGCTTTGTCGGATATTCGAAGCGTAAAAATGTTTCCCAAACTAGTACCAAGTTCAATAAAATCAAATCAATTTAGGACTTCAAAAGAACCAAAAGAGATGTTCTGAAATGAAGGAGAACTTTCCCAGCTTATGGGAAATTCGATTGTTGATCTAGAAAGAGTAGAACTTTCTACGGTTATAATGAGATGTGTGTAATGAAGCAAATATGCACCTTTTTGTTATTTTATATGGAACTAATAGTTTACTGGAAGTTCTTTTTTTTTTTTAACGTAACCAGCTTCCTCGTAATTGGTTATATAATTTATATACTATACATATATAATATACGTAATAGAACGTAAGGAATTACGCTCTTACATAAATACACTTTAGAATTATATATTTTTGTGAGAGCTGATTTTTTAACACTTTTATTTGCATTCTCATATGTGTTATCTGTTTAATAACTTTATTATTAAACTTTTCTTGTTGAATAATTTATTTTAAAACTGTCTAAAGTCGTTGAAATAATTTTGCTTAACTATATTTAACAAAGAATGATACACGTTATTGCTTTATCTCTGTATTACTTCTTTATGGTAGTATATTGAAAGAAGCAAACTTTTACAACAAGTAAAAAAACTAATTAATGTCTATGGAATCTATAAAACTGTACATTTAGTTATTTTAGCATTATTTAACTATGTATTTTTTTTTTATTTCGAATGATATTAAGCTGTATTACATATCATGACGATGTCGAGAGTAATTCTTATATCTACAATTTATTTTTTTCAAACTTGGTTGTAGAAAAGAATCAAATGTGTGTGTATAAATATTCCTGAACAAATATAATGAAACCATTAACGACTTAATATCGAACTTTAAAGTCAGATATATGTAATTAAATATATTATTGACGTATTCCTATATTATATGCTATATAGTACAAATAAATAATTGCAAAACTTAAAAGTCGAATAAAACTAGAAAAAGAACAAGCTTGAGATAGTAAAATATATTTTTATTTAATAATTACATCAAAAAATTTAAATGAACTCTTGAATTTATATTTACTTTCCTATAGTTTAAAATATATTTCACTTTTTTATATACATTTTTAAAAAAGGTTTATACAATTTTCAAGGTTTTATGAAATGAAAAGAGTGAAATGATATTTATAGAACTAAATTTTTTTCTGATACACATAGTTATGAGAACAGCTGCAAGTACATTTTTAAATTCCTTTGAAATTCAAAGCACTGTTTGCTTTTTACACGTATAACTAAAACAGCTGCATCGAGTTCTAAAATTAAATTACAACTCAAATATTCGCTGCATTCACCAAAACATTTTCTTTTGGGAAACAAACGAAAAAATATGGTTAAAAATAATATGGTATAAATCATTCCACATTGTGTTAAAATTCAAAAGGTAAGAAATAAAAGAAAGTTTATTTCTAAGCAAGTTCCAAAAAGGCTATGCATTGAACAAGGAGTAAGATCTAAGCGGATGATATGAAAAGAATTTTTTTTCCAGATATTTTATTCCATTCTTCGTTTAAACATACATTATTCAAATAGCTATCTCAGCATTTCGGATTTTGCGGTGAAAGCAAGAAATTGTAGATTTGATACAGAATGTTTATACACTTTATAAATCAATTCGGTGGCAACTGTAGTGAATTGCATGAATCACGATACATATTTCAAATTTTGGGTTCGCGTAAAATATTCGTATAATTTATAGCTCCTATGGGACAAAAATAAATAAAGAAAGAAAAATTTTTTGATTGAGAAGAAAATAGAAAAATAACTTGAAAGTTGTGATACAATATGGGAATAAATAAATGCTTTGATTGTCTATTTTATATAAAAACGATATATGGAGGTTTTGTATTTTTAATTCTGGAAAAATTTGAGATTTTTGAAATAGTCGGTAAAATTCTTTGTTTTAGTTAAAAAATAATTTATCTGGAAATATTTATAATAAACTATAATTCTTCATATATATATAAATTTATCTTTTATTTTCCATAACGAGCAATTTATGTTACGAATTATCAAAATTATAACAAAAGAATGTCAAAAAGTCATCTAAAGCGAAATTTTTTTACATTGTATACCATTAAAAGTCTTTGAAATAAAAAGAAATTTCCATTATTAATGTTTGTTTCCATTTTATTATAAAAAGCGCTAAAAATACCTTGTCTGTTCTTTGATTTTCACAAACCTTTAATTTATCATTATTTATCATAAAATTTTGCTACATGATACGCAACAGTTTCTGTACAAAATAAACTAAAGAAATTAAATTTTGATTTTGAAAACCGCTATATTCAGATCTTATAATTTATATTGGGATAATATAATTCAATTTGTAATTCATCTTTATTTCATGTTTTGTATTTAAGTGTTTAAGCGAATTTTAGGACATTTCCTGCAAGGAGAAATTTGGACGAGTAAACGTTTTTGTTTGTTGGAAGTATTAAATAAAGCTCCCATTCAATATTTTAGTTTAAAAAATATATTTCCCTAAGCGGTTTTTTTTCACTTTCTTACCAGAATTTTCAGAATTTTATATGAAATGTTTTTATTAACTATTTATTTTATTTTCTATGTTTTTAAAGAAAAATTTTTTCGTTTCTGTAATATTTACTGAATTATTTTGGATTACATTTACTTATTTTGTTTGTTGCAAATAAACATATTGATAAAGTTGTAATTTACCAGTTTTATCAGAATACTTTTTCAAAAATAAAAAAAAGGTCTTTAACAAAATTTTACAGGAAAAACTCATTATGATCAGCGAAATTTAAAACCAAAAGAACAATATTCTACGTTCATTATAACTTTTCGATTCCTTCGTATTTCAATTTATGTATTGTGTTCATATTTGATTCAACAGCCCAAGGTGGGCCAAGGCCTTCTTTTGAAGATTTCTTCAAGATACCCTGCCTTTTGCCTTATTCTTCCAGTTTTTCTCTTCTATCACCTTAAACTCCGATTCGACAGAATCAAGCCGCCATAGTTTTGGTTTTTCCCTTTTGGACTAGAAAAAGGCTTTGAAACAAAAATCTTTTTTACAGATTTTTTCTCACCCTTTCCAACAGCATAAGAAGCCCAATTAATTCGTTTCACTTCAATACATTTAATGATACCAGATTCATGAAAAATTCTGTAAATTTGAGTATTAAAATGTCTTCGCCAAGAGCCATTTTCTTTGACGCCAGCGAGAACACTTCTGAGAACTTTTTTTTTCAAAACCGGGAATTTGTATTCCCCATTTTTATGTAGGAAATTTAAGTTCCACGTGTTAAATTACAGCAATAGTTTCTAATTTGTTTGAAAAGGATAATTATTAATACTTTTATATGTTAACTGAGAGAATTCTTTGTACTACCGCTTTAAATATTCATTGACTTAATACCATTAAAACCTTATTATCTTTAAAAATTTCCCTGAAATATTTTCTTTAAAGAATATTAAAACTAAGCATAAAGAGGGTTTTTGATGTGAAGTAGAAAAAGAATCTAGATAAAATAATAAAACCAGTAAGAAACGAGTTTTTGAACATGGGTTTTCTTTCAAACTTCCCACTTTGCGTTACATAATTTTTGATACCTTAAATTTTAAGAGCAAAATTGGCGACTTGGAGAGGAACTTGGCGTAAAATGTAAATAATTAGTTTTAATCAATTAATTTTTATTAATTTTATTAAATTATCGTATTGTTATCAAAAACAATCGTGTCTAGAACATTTCAGCTCAATTGTGCGCTTTAAAAAGTAAGAAAAAAAGCTTGTAAAGTTTTGACTCAGACCTACAATGTGAGTAGAAGAAAACCCATTAAAAATTAGTTTGGGATGGGTGACCCAAACACTCAGTAAAATTTGCCCTGGTCTTGTTTTTAGCGAATGAAGAATTTTAGGTATCTTCATTTTAAAAGAGCTTTCGCGTCTGAGGAATTTCCCCCAAACTTTTCATTAGGTAATATGTGTAATTTGAATAATATATAAGTGCAACTGAACAATGCCAAACATGTTAGTAATGCTGTTTGATACAAATTTGAAATACTGTCTTGATGGAACATATTGAAAATAAATATTTCTTTATCAGTTTTTGTCCTTCAAAAAAGAATCTTACTTCATCAGATGATAGAGATGAATCATTTTCTTCATGCATTCTGCTCTTGTCTGATGATTCTTCCGAGTTGGATCCGAAGATGTCCGATGTCAGCTTAGGATAAGCTGCTGCGCTATCTTCGGGCTTGTTCGCAGGTTCTCGTCGGTGTAAGTGACGTTCTTCGAAGCTGGAGCTTAGAGGGTAAGCAGCCATCATCTGGTAGCCATGGCAACTGGAGTCGTGAAGCATGATCACGATTGTAGTCAAGAATAAGCTGAAGATAGTCGTGCCACTTAACATGGTGAGGGAAAGTTCTGAAAATACAAAGGTATTTCAGCTTGAGGCAGTTTATTATATTTTAACAATGGATTTAATGATCTATTTTACAGTTTATGGAAAAATTGTTTATAACGCATATTCTCAAACCAGGTACCAGCAATCACATATTCGTGGTAATTATTACTGCGAGTAACACTATAGAGATATGAAGCGTTTTTAATTCGTAAACGATTCGTAGTTAGAAGACATTATCAAATATTAATTTTATAGTAATGTGAAGGAATATTTTTTTAACTCTCCTTCATATCATAACAATAAATATTAGACGCGTTAAGAAACAGAAAATGAATTTTAAAGAAATGGTCTGCAAGGGTCTTATCACTGAGTTGTAGATACTGCGGCGACCTTCTTCCAGAACAACGACAGGAAACCAACAACAACAGGAGTAAAAGCGCCTGTTCGTTTCTGACTCGGTTGTCTAAAGCACACCGTATAAAGCTGCTTTCAGATCTTAAGATACCTATATTAAACCCTTAATAAACTCGCCAATATCTGCCAAAGTGGTGGTAGCAATAACGCTGAAATACATATACAAATTTTATTGATAATATTGGGTATATATATTGGTAATGTAATTATCAAAGTTGAATTTCTGTGACTTGGAAGATGCGGATGATTTGAAACAATCAATGATTAAAATGATTAAAATGTTAATCATTTTAATCATTGAATCATTTGTTAATGAAATTAATGTTGTTGACTAAATATTCAAAAGATACTGGTATCATTTTTCTCAAATGAGGATCAACTTTCATTAAACAGTTTTTTAAAGAAGCTCTTTTTCTCTTGGAGCATTTTTGAAAAATCCGTTTAAGCAAGTAAATATGGATGCCTGTTTATATATTTCTTATTTAATAGTTGAATTAAATTCTAAAGTTTGATGAGAGAGGTGATATTTTAGAAACTTTTGCGTAACATTTAGAATTCATTATGATCATTACTGAAACAGTTATTCTTAGATCTAAAGTATTACCTTTTGTTAAATTGTTTTTATTACGCGCAATATTGTTATTCGAATTGATTTTTTCAAATAAATATCCTATTATTCATATTAATTTTTTTTTAAAATCAAATCTTTAAAATAATTTATGACTTTCATTTTAAAATATTGAGAGTTGGTGCTGTATTTTTTTTTTCAGATTTAATATTTGCCGAATAGAAGCGATCATTGTAAATCTAATTTTAAAACAAAGATATTAAAAATCAAGTGATAATTCTGGAGGAAAAAAAAAGAAAATTTTCTAAACTTATCAATAATAAGTGTAATATTAGTGTTTTAATTTCAACAACACTTTCTTTACGTAGTATTATTCATATAATTTTCGTTTGAAAAGACACACAATAGACAGTAATTTAGAATAACAGGGAAATAAGATTTAATATTTACAAGGAAATTTTTGGCTCATTAAATTTCAATTAATCAATATTCGATTCTAAGAATTAAAATGCAATGAATAAGATCTTACATAATATGCATTTAACATACATTATCATTTATCTTTATCAAAAATCAACTTTTTTAAACGCACTCAATTACTTTTTAAACTTAACCGCCTCAAAATATTTTAGGAAATTTATATTCTTCTTAATGTCTTAGTATAATTGATGCATTTCGCAGATGAATGCTATTAGAATTTAGAACTGTAGTAGAGCTTAATACTAAAGAGAGAGGGGGGGGGACTACTAATAACATGTATTATATATAGAATAGAGCTATTGTGACGTAACTGTGATGTCAAACCAATAGAGAGCTCGTCAGTTTGACGCATATTGCGCTATATAGTCTTACATATTCGCCGTATTGGACGTTTCCTAGTCCTGTATCAAATCAAGTATTCATCTGAAGTCAAACTAGTACATATAACTAAGGCATATTTACTTAATAACTTCTCATCTGAAATTGATGCCAATAAGTAATTATTCTAATACAACTATGTTATCTTTCACCTGTAAAATTTGTCAAACACGCAGTCGGTAAGTTATATATTTTAATTTATTGAAGGTTAAACAAGTGA
Organism: Nephila pilipes; assembly: GCA_019974015.1. NCBI lineage: Eukaryota > Metazoa > Arthropoda > Arachnida > Araneae > Nephilidae > Nephila > Nephila pilipes. The sequence continues at coordinate 262,182 of BMAW01052851.1, forward strand.
TACAATTTTGATGATGTATATATCAAATTATGATGTATTTAATACACATTATCTTGAAGACAATTCGTGTAAAGTATTAACTCTTCAACATTTAATTCAGAGCTCAATATTTTTAAAAATAATTTTACCAAGTAAGAGGACGATTTTGTATAGAGAAAATAATTGTTTAGAGAAAATAATTATTAAATAAAGAAAACAATCTGAATTATTTTTGAAATTAAGAAGCCTTTTAGTGTAGCAAAAGTTAAGTTAACAAGCCTTATCATTAATTACTTGATATTTTTTAGACTATACAATTAAGGCTAAATAAAGTTTTTATAAGTCTTCAAAAATGTTTTTAAAACTATGATAGCAATAGTTTAATAGCAATATTTTCCTCATACATAGTATTTTTTCTATAAAAAGAATAAATATAATAGAAACTTAATAGAACCCTATAAAATCTTATAAATTTAAGCTATTGAAATATATGAAACATTTTGGAGTACTGGACCATAATTTCAAGCATTAGCAGTTAAAAGACTCTATAATTATCTAAATTCTTGAAAAATAAAAGAAAATGGTAGTTTAAAAGAAACTTCATATCAGAAATTTATATGTGGATGAGAAATGTGAAAACTTATACATCTGTGTATATATGTGTATATATATTGTACTTTATGTATTAATATTACGATGATTCTAATATTACAGTAGAAATTTTTGGTAAAAAAACAGTATAGCTCTTGAAGTAAAAAATAAGTTTTTTAAAATAAACATAAAAGTGTATTTCTCTTTTCTTGTTGTTTTCTCAAAATTTATAAGTTACGTGTAACCAGTCTTTGCATATGGTATACATAATATTTTATTCATATTATCAATAGTCATTACATTGAAGCAGAAACGGATTTTAAATTGAAAATAAAATAGCAATTGTAATTACATAGTTAGTTTTATAATCTTTTAAAGCAAAAAAAAAAAATATTTCTTACTTTAAAATGTTCAAAGAAAATAATATATTAAACATTTTACATAAATTTATTCAGAGATTTTAAACCCGAATTTTATAAAATTACTAAGAAGCGTTAGAAGGTAAAAGTTAAAGAAATCAAAATAATTTCATTTATTCTAACAAAATTGACTCCATATTTACGATTCCTTTAGAACAAACTGAGTATAACATTTTACACGACTTTAAGATGCTCAGAAGAATAGCAATTAGAATATGTATTTAGGGAAATTATTTTACATAAATGATTAAAAATTACAAAATAAAACTTAACTTCTTATGGTGAATAGTTTTAGGTTATTCATAATATTTACATTTCATTTTAATTTAAATTTGGTTCTTATTCAATGAAGTTCAATATCTCTTACGTTTATACAGTATTATATATATATATATTTATATCTCAAAGTAATCGAAATACATGATGATTATTATCAAATCTGAGAAGAGTATTTCTCAGGATCATGTAAATTTGCACTAAGTTAATTGCATAAATATAAACTATCGGCCCTCAAACGTTTGGTCTTTACACCCCCCTCATATATATATATATATATATATGTACCAAATGAGATGATAAATAAACTGAAGTTAAGTCATATATATGTCTGTTGGTATAATTGTTTTTTTAATATTTTTTTTTTTTTCTGGTTTTCTTTATTTAATAGTATTGCTAGTATTACTATCCTAAGTTGCTCAAGCAAGGCTTAGATACTTCATTAATTACTTTTAGAGTTTAGGGAAGCCATTTTGGCAACGGTTTAAAATTGTTGTACGTATCGTGGAAAGTTTGTATGGTGTCTTGCGTTTCAAGGCTAATTTGACACTTCTATGCTTTTTCAAGACTTCCTATGACTTGAAATATAGCATTCACTTACTATTTTCAAGTAAGTAAAGCTTTTTTCTAAATTTAAATTGCTTCTGATATGTAAAATTACAATTTTTTTTCATTTCGTTGTACTCCATGTTTGCAGTTTTCATCCACGAGGTGAGTTGTTTATGTAAAATTCTGATCTTTTTGTCTTATCTTTTGAGTTTTTAATAACTTTTTTTACAGTTATTTTGGCTTTTGTTTTTAAAATTTTTTGTGACATCTTGAATGTTTTCGTTTCTAAAATTTAGTTTTTAGGAATTTGCTTTTAGATCCTTTTTAATTTATATTTTTGGTTTTATAACCATTTTTTAAATAACATTGTCATTGATAGGGATAGTTTGCCAATAGTTCTAGAATAATCCAGCTTAACAGTCAAATGCTTGTTACAACTTTAAACATATCGGTTTCAATTTTTCTGTTTTTCTTTCAAAAAAATTTCTGGTTTCATAAACTTTTAAATTATACAAAATTTTTGATACTTTTTGATTTTTTGGTTTGGTTTTTAATCTATCTTCTTTTGAATTTACATTTTTCTTTTTCAGTAAAATTGTTTATTCAATTTAATAAATAATTAGAACTGTTCAACTTTAGAGGGCTGTTATTAAATTGAGAAAGTAATTCAACAATTATTTCCTTATTTGCCAATATTTCAGAAAGACATAAGACTTGAAATGTATAAAAATTCGTAAAACAATCACCCTTTTTAAAATAACTTGTATTATTCTGATTACATAGGGTACTAATAATATTATTATGGCTAGGGGTTAAAACTAATTTTATAATTTTATATGTGTAACATTGACATTAGCGGCATTAATAACTAGAATCTATACTTAACCCAAATAATGAATAAAGGATATGCAAACAAATCCAATTTGTAATTACTTGCTAATTAAAATTCAGCATTTTAAACTGTGACATATAATTTTGAGTCCATTTAGTTCTTCAAAGAAATTTAACAATAAAACTAAGTTTTCTGTATTTTTTTAACCCTGAAGCTAATCTAAATTTATTTTTAAACACTGGTCTCAATAACCTAAATCATATTATATTTGACACAGAATGCAATCCTAAGAACCCTCGAAAATGAAAATGTCATTCGTTTCAGGAAATTAATTTTGCTAAATACTCTAATAATTAAGTCACTTAATGAAATAAAGCATTATTGGGAAATGAAAACTGTATAATTAAAAAAAAACGTATAAGCAATGGCTGTGGTAATTACTTTCGAACTTCTGAAATGCAAATAATCTAGTAATATAATGAAAGAAAACGGATTGTTATGTGGTATTTCATATATATTCAAAATCCGCGCCTCTTAATTCTTGAAATAATAATTTTTCATTAAGTCACAATATATTATCGGGCAGAATTGTGCTTGAATTAGGAATTTCTTTGTTTATCAATTTCTCTACAATAAGGATTTAGATAATAAGACATTAACTTAATTGGAATTTATGTAAAGCAATTAATTTGCGTGCATATTTAATATATATTTTTGAATTAGGAAAAGTTGTTTTCTTAGCGGAAGTGTTGATAAGCCTAAGATTATATAAATTAAAGTTCTGTTAATTATTAGTTGGGGAGGGGACTCAAGAAGGGGTTATTGGAAATAATTTTCTTATCTCATTATAAATGACTTTTAATCTACGATACTTCTGCAGAGTTGACCACAATTTATTTTAATAATTATTTAAAACATTAATTTTTATATATCGATTGTGATAATACTTTATTGCATACCTCGAAAGTATTAATTAAGCATGAAATGTAGTAATGACATCCAAAAACTTACTGAATGAGTTGTTTGTCAAGAACAAACTTGATTAAACTAAAGACCCCTGATTTGGAATAATGAAAGCTACTACTTTTTCTACGCTAAATTGAACTGGAGCCCTAAGTCATCACATGATGTGACAGGGAATTATTGAAATATGAGGTGCCAATTCAGGTATAATCCGTAACTTGATGTGGCCGCGGTAAATACCGTTGTATTCACGTTAACTGGACAGGCAGTCAAAGGAAGAAAACTGTGGTTTTTCCGTAAGTTTTTATTTCGTCTTCGCAGGTTAATTCTCTAATTTCAGTTCCGGTTGGGAAATTTTGACTAGGTTGAATGCTGGGTTAGATTAAACCGTGCTTACGCAGTAAGAGATTTTTCTTATGTTTGGATTTTTGTGTGTGTATGCGAACACTTTTGAGTTTGAATATATTCCCGCTCTTACGTTGGATAAAATTAAGAAAAATGCATCCATTATTCAATTAGATTATTCATAAAAAATTGAACCCAGAAGAGAGAGGAAAGAGATTTAAGTAACACTGGTGGATGTTTGTGGATTCACCACTCCCTCAGAGTCATTAAACTGGTATGTTATTTTTTCGAACACCTGATTTTTTTAAGCAGCTCACCGCATTAGTTTTTTTCTTTTCAATTCAAGTGGGGCTTTGTTAAGGTTAACTCCAATTATTTTTCGAACTGCGAGAAACAAACTTTACTTTATAGCCATTTCGCAATAGAAGTTGAAAGAAAGGCGAGTGCAACACGATCTGATCGGAGTTCGAGTCCAAATGGTAAATAAACCAGTCGATGTCATGGCGTCTCTTTTGACCAATAAGACACAATCGGTAACTGCAGGTTAGGAAACTCGAAGTAAAGTAACCGGAGATAAAAACATTGTGGCGAAATGAAGTTTAAATCGTCAGTTTACTTTTTCCTGACCTCGATTTCCCAACTCAGGGTTTCATAGCCGGGTCCAGTTAACTGCGAATATAGTCGTTAGTGTTCATCGTTGTGAACTCGCGAATGGCGTTGCAAATGTGAAGTCCTGATTCCACTAACGACCCCACGTGTAGCAGGTCTGATGCATGTTAAATGTGTCAAAGCTCCAAATCCTCCCTTTGGTCTAATATGGAAGCTTAGAGAAGGAGGAGTCAGCTCTGGTTTTGTCTTCGTCATTTGACCGAGGCTGAAAATAACGAGATCCATCGCCAATAGCCTTCGTGTTGCTTTATGCGACGCTAAAAAACAATCATCCAATCAACTGTCTCTTGATAGAGGCTCATAATTACGAAATTCGTCATCAATATCTCTTATGTTGATTTTTATTATTAATTAAAAATTTAAGATTTAATCTCGAAAAACCAATCCAGCTTTAATTTATATTTCCTAATCATAAATGGTAAAAATGAAATCCTACAAAAATAGTTCAATGAACTTAATATTAACTTATGCTTAGAATTAAGAATTTACTTAATGACAAATTGTTTTCATATTAATTTAAGTACCTAAGAATTAACGGGAAGGTAAAAACTTACAGTTATTAATTAAAAAAAAAATTACTCTTGCTCATTCTCGAGAGGTGGCGCTACCGAACGCTTCATAGAAGGATAATGTAATTCGAGAATTTTGAAGTGTGAATGTTAAGTAAAAAAGAAAAAAGAGATGTCTAAACATCTGTGTTATGGGCCGGGCTCAAATATTTCCAAAAGATTGAAACTTATGGGAAATAAAATTATGGATTCTTCTAACAATGCCTGAAGTATTAGCGTCATTGAGTAATTATTCGATTCAAACTTTTATTTTATAACAGAACATAGAGCAACACAAGAATAAAGCTTACAGAAGAAATAGTATATATTTCAAACAATAACCAATTAAATTAAAACTAGAATTTAAAAGAAAACGATTGAAAAATTACTTTAATAATAGGTAATGATAAAACAAATGAATTAACAAAATCATTTGATCGGAACTATGTTTAAGTATTTAAAATTATATAATATCTTATGTTTAAGTATTGTGAAATTATACATAAAAATAAATTCTTCAGAAAAGCATTCAAGACGGATTTATTGATATAAGTTCCTTTTCTGTAGTCATAATTATCACCATTAATTGCTTAGGGTATTATGTCTCATTTACGATTTAAAACACATTTGAAATAATATTCTTTTACATTTATAAAAAGGAGCTTAAAATTTATTCATTGCGATCGCAGTTTTTTTTAAATAAAAATGTTTAAATTTACCCACTTGAGATTGAAAAATTTTTTTATGAAAAAATTAAAATTTACTCATTAATGTTTTTGATGTTGAAAATATGACTTTTCTTTACAATTGTGCGTTTTTTAAAAGAAAAAGTTAAAATTTGTTCATTTTCAATTATAGTTTTTTTTAAGATAAAAGGTTTAAAATTTACTCATTTGTAGTTGTTTTTAAAAAAGTTTAAATGTATTCAATTGCGATTATAATTTTTTGAAAATGTAAATATAAATCCTACCGAATTTTTATTTTTAAATACCATGACATTCTTTTTGAGAAGAATGATTCCATAAAAGAAACATGATGGGCTCTGAAAAATTATGTTAGTTTTATTTAAAGTATGGAAACACTTTATGGCTCAGTAGACATTTTTTTTTTTACAAAATTCTATAAGTAGCGAAGGATGCAAAAAAAAATTCAAATCAGAGAAGAAAAACAAGTTGAAAATCACACGTAAAACGACATTCGGATTCTTAAAATATCCTTTTTACTTACTCTATTCCGACCCAGTAACGGAAAAAAAGAACATTTCTTTTCAAAAATAAAAAAAAAAAAAAAAAAAAAGCAATATGGCAACGTAGAAATATTTGTCTTTCAGCTAAACATTTTTTTATATATTTCATACACGACTGAGCTTTGACAGGAGAAAAAATAACATCTTATACCTTAAATATGACTGAAATCGAACGAAAATTCCAAACTATGTTATTTTCCCACTTCTTAACTATTTGGGAATGCTTTTTTCTCCGGTTCTTTCCGGAGACGAAACGTTAAGCAAAACTAAACTTCATAGACCGACTGCTTTCCTTTTAGAAATGAAGTCTTAGAATGCAACGAATACGTCGATTTTCTTGAAATGTACTTTTCAACTATGAACTATTCTTGACGCGTGAGACGAATTTATTCATCCATTGCTATTGGCTTTTAAGAAAGTGTATTCGTTGGCTACGTGTCGCAATGTTTCGTCAAAAATACAAGACTAATTTGGAATTCAGGACTTACAGAAGGATAGTACCGTGTTTTTTTTTTTTGGTTCGGAACAGAAATTTTATACCTTTCTGGTTTTTGAAAATCTTCTGAATAATCAAAGCAACATTTTTGTCTTTTATTCGAAAGGACATTAAAACAGGGCGAGCCGAAAGTAACTTTACAATTCAAAATGTGAATAACTTTTGTGAAAATTAATTTTTTTAGGAGGGGTGGTGGTGGATTGTTTTCGGATTCTGAAAAAATCCAATGCTAGGGATATTAACTACAGAAAAATGCACAACTGTGCAACATATGAGTTTTATCCAAAGCTACAATGTAATTAAAGATTCCATAGCTTTCACATTTCCATAGCTTTCAGAGAGTACATGTGCATGTTTTCAAAGATTCCATTTCCATAGCTTTCAGAGAGTACATGTGTGTCATTTTCATTTAAGGAGGTCTCCTTCTGGTCTGTGGTATTGGCTTTGGTTAAGCGTTTCGAAATACGAGGGCCTGTCAAAGATACTCCATAAACTCTATTGACTACTAGGTCAATCTTAATTGTGTTCAAGAAAGCTTTGCTGAAAACAAGGAACATCGACTCGATGTTATTCTCGACATCTTGAAATCAGGTTTGATATCACTCACCATATTTTATGTTCTAGAGGAAAAATAAAGACAGTGTTTTCATCAATAATCTTAAAGCCATTAATAAACTAAAACCATTGCTATCCATCAAGGAATTCAAGATATACAGCAAGAGATATTGCAAGCTGTTATGTTGGTTTGAAAAAAACGCCACACTAGAAGCAATCCACACGAGGTATTGGCGACGTACTTAGCAGTTTTGAACCTCGGCCAAATGATGAGGGCAACACTTGAGCTGACACCCCCTCTCCTAACTTCCTCACCACGCCAACGGAAGGACTTTAAAAACGACAGGAAAAATGATTTTTTGAGAGTTGAAAAGTGTCGTACTCACAGACTTCTAAGGAAAAAAAAAAGAAAAACGATTAGAGATTAGTACTACAGTGTGATTTACCCCATTTCTATTTCCCATTTTTTGCATGGGTACATTTGAATTATCGTCTTATAATTTAGAGAGAAAATTTGAAAAACGAGGCATTATTTTATGTATTATTCTTATTATTTTACTAAAGTGAAAAATTGTAAGATCCGTCACTTTGTGTAGCTCAGGATGATGTTGATATAATAAAGTAAAATCAATTTGCTTATACAGATTATACAGAGCATAAATTTTTGAGTTAATGGAGCACAGAGTAACATGAAGGTTATTTGCACGGATTCCTAGATTTTAATTACTGCGAAGTAACTAGGATGGCATGTGTTCTCATTCCATTAACTTCTGATCGTATCATGTGAGGGATTTGAGTTTACTTCCGATGAATGTACGGCAGAATTCTTCATTCTTCTTGATTTTTCTTAAAGACAATCAAGACTGCTTGCTTATGAAAGTGGTACAAGATTAACGAATCTCATTGCTTAAAAATGAAAAATATATTTAGTTTAAAGAATAAATACATTTAACTAAATTGCTAAAAATATCAGAAGAAAAATATGGAACATAAAAACATATTTTATTCTCAATAGAAGTTTTAAGAAAATATCAAAACAGAATTAAAAAAAAATTGCTAGAACTTCGTCAATTTAAGAAAAGAATGAATATGATATAGTTTAATTTCAACTTAAAGTATTGGAATGTTTAAGTAAAAACTATAAAATAAGAAGAGAGATTTGTTGGTAGTTGCTTCGAAAAAAAAACGTCTTTCTTAGACAACACAAAAGCTTCGGGGGATCAATTTAGTATTTCTGAAAAGATACCGAGAGTGAAAGAAGAATTGGTGCCTCAGTATTCTAACTTTAGAACCATATCATGTGAGTACTTTGAAATCTAGTCCAATTTAACATAAAGTAATCACCATTATCATATATGAAGACATTGGTAAAACTAGAATTAATTAGTAAATTGGTGAAAGAAATTGGTATGAAGACATTGGTAACCGATCGCGAAATTCAATTTGAATGTCTTTGTTTATGAAGCCAGTGATTTTAACTACCTGGTTACCTAGATCTCCAAAAGAAAAAAACAACAACGCAAGTTTAACTTCAATATTACATGACCAATCGTTTAAAACGTTTAGACAAATCCTTTAAAAGAAATTTAAGCAAAACTTTAAAGTACTTCACAGCCCATAATTCCTTCAATAATTTCAGAGTACCCCTACAGAAAAACCCGAATTCGAAAACAGAATAGGTGGGAGAGAATTATGCCTGAAGATAAAAACTATTTCTTCTCTCGTTTAAATCTGTTTTGATAGCTTTATAAAGTTAGCAAACATCACATTTCAAGCACCATTAGCGTAACATAATTGAATTACTGATACGCTACAATGCGTTAAGTGGTAAATATCTTTCCTAGTCAAATCCTCGAAACTTTTATAATTCTAGATACGACGATCTTTGTTGTGAAAATATAACCTGAGGCTCTTGATGGAAGCGTGTAGGTTTTTCTTTACAAAAAGAAGATATTCACATTTCTCGGTGTCGAAAATCTTTAGTTAAACTACTCTTTTGTCTCTAAGGAGGCTTTTTTAAAAATATTTTTTCAAAATTTATTTTCCCAAGACTTTTTTTTTTTCAATAAAAAATTCCATTGAAAGAGTTTTATACATTCTATTCATCGGAATATGAAATGTTTTTAAATTTGAACAAAGGGTACAAGAGTGGTGTTTACTCAGAGATGTGGGATTAAAGTTTCTGTGGGCGCTGTCAATTGTGTTATAATTATAATGGAAGAAGTTTATGTGTTAATACACCTTTGGTTGATTAAAAATTGCTTAAAATATGTGTTGGCACATATCTTCATTTAGATAGATTTGAAAGATTGAAGGTTATTTTTTTATAGTATATTAAATTAGAAAGAATAAACATAAAACTATGTAATCTTTTTTTTTCTCGTCAAGTTTTCACAAATTATAAATTTTTTCCTTGTTGTTCACGAGAAAATACAATGTACAGGTTCAGTTGAACGAAAACATCTTCATTCTCTCTCAATGAACGCATTGACTTCTAACTCCTCCTAATCTGTCTTTTAGCTAGATTCTTTAGATGACTTTGGTTTGTTTTGAGATTGTTTACAAATATAGGTTAAGCTCGTAATGTATGGAAAGTATACAAATTTATTTTTAAAACTAAGTTAAATGCGCACAGAGACAGAGCTTTTGTAAATTTAGTTGTCTTTTTCAACCTCATAAAAATGAATTCCTGTAAAAATCTATGAATATTACGTATAATATTCAGATTAGCATAATATTTATCAATTTTGGGTACAAAATAATTACCTTTGAAACATTTGCTCATTATGAAACCAAAACTTTCAATTTTGAGATTCTTTTACTCAATTTAATTTGTTTTTATGAATTTAGATTTTTAAAAATATTAGAAAGTAATCATTTTTCATTACTGAATAATATTTTAATTTACACATACTTTCAAAGGAATCCGAAATTCAACATTTATGTATTTATTGTTTATTTATGAGTAGAAACATGAATTTTGTTTAAATATTCAAAAATAACAATGCAAAAAGTTTTAATTAGTATAATCTTAAAACATTCTCAATATGAAAAGAACACTATTAAAATCAATATAAAGAAGAAAAATTGAATAAAAGCTTTTTTTTTTGTTTCACTTTAATTTTTTTTTCTTGCATTTGTTTTTCTTAGTATTCAAATGTAGCGACTATTTATTACTGAATACTACCTTAAATTACAATTACTTTTAAAGAAATTCAAAATTCAAAATTTATGCATCAGTTGTACATTGATGAATAGAGACATTTCTGGTTTTCCTTCAGTGGTTCCGATAAGAAAAATACATTTGGAAAAATCAAAACATAGCCACTTCAAAAATCTGAATTTCATATTGTATATCAAGCTTTTACAAAAGCACTTTGGGGGAATATAAAAAGCTTTGCACAGAATACAGTTTAGTATCAAACGCAAGAGCTAGAAGACCATCAGGTACTTTAAATCTTAGATATATATTTGAAAAAAAAAGAGAGAACCAAACTATTATAATTACTTGAAAGCTTCTTACTATATATTTGATATTCACTTATGGAGGAAAAGAAACATTAAAGTAAATGCAATTGTATAGAATGACTTTGATCAAAGATACTTTTATGTGTTTATTTAGTTTTAATGTATTTTACTTTAAAGAATATTATTTTATACAATTATAATATATAAATATTTATTAATTGGAGAACGAATGAGTTCAAAATATTTTTGAGTTATCAGATTTTATTATTCTCCATCTGAATTTAAAATTCTCAATATTATACATTGTTTTTAACTCCATTCTATAGTTATGAGCTCTAGGATTATAAATATTTAAAAAGTTTTCAGCATAACAATTTTTATTCTTTGCATAAATACATATAATTGTATGGTCTGAAATATATGCTACGTTTATGTAGTAAAAGTAATATATAAATACATAAAATCTTTTAATTTAATTTCATTTTCAGTATTACATTGATTTAATACATAAATACATGAATAGTTTTAATTTGAATAATGAATTGCAGATTTGAAATAAATTTTATGAAAAATGTTTATAAAATGAAATTTTGCTTAAATTTGATTCAAATTTTCAAATTACTTGAGGCGTAATTTAAGATTTTTATTCAGGTTCAAAATTAAAGTACTAAAATATTCAACAAAAATTATTTATAAACAATAATAACAAATGTAATAAAAGTAAGTTGGTATTGTTATTTCACAAAATGTATTCTTAAATTTTATCACCTATACCTTTGGAAAAAATAGTAACTTTTCGAAAGTTTGTCAAGGTAATAATTTATTTCGATTATTATTGCTATAAATATTTTCTATAATTAATTATATAAGTATTAGATTTGTGAAATTCTTCATCAATTTACTCAGTAAGTGCTACAACATATTCCTCCTTTAATTTATAACTTATAGAAGATTTATCGATTGTTTATCTAATTATGGAACAATCGTCCCAAAATGTATTAAGTATTATTTAATGTGTTTTTGTCAAACCTCCATGTTATGTCATTGCAAGTTTCCAAAGACCAACATGTTTGGATTAAGTCGATGATTTTATTCACTTGGAAAAATCGAAAGCCATTAATAAATTGAAGAGAAGATCTTGTTCGGAAAATCCTAACAATTCTAGGATAAAAGCTCGAAATTTACCATAAGATGTGTAACTCACTATCAAGTGACAAATCAAAATTTTCTATAAGAATACAGAAAAGTGTTGAAAATAAAGTAGTTATAGACAAAATAAATTTAAAGATGACGTTTGTGAGATAAAAATGTTTTGTTTCCCAAATGTCGATTTATTAAAATTTTTTTACGATTATTAGAATTCGAAATTGTTGATAATTTTACAACACAAAAAGACGTTTACTTAATACATATTTTCAATATATTGTTTACCAAATGTTTTAACAATTTCTTTAAGTTTAATGGAACAGCTGACAATATTTTAGCTGCAATTCTTTTTTGTAATTCATATTCTAAGTTAAAAATGAACATTTGTAATAGTTGGTTTTTCTTTAAGACATGAGATTTTCAATAAAATATTAATTTAAAAATTTACCATTATAAAATCACATTTACAATTCCAATACTGAACAATCGAATTTAATTTAATACATCAACTTAAATTAATAAATAATATATTCTGGTAATAAGCAAAAATATAACACTGTTCAAGTTCAACAACCAGTTAAAAGTACAGAACTTATAAGATCAAATCTTTAAAAACAATATTCCTTTGTTGATTCTCTCTAATCAACTGTTAAGCCTTTAAACTTTTTTAAAGCTTTGTCTTGTCAATTGATGCCTTTTTTCAGGGAAATATTATGCGGAAAAAACATTTACGAGGAAAAATGGAATAATAGTCAATATTATAGACTAATTAACCATTCTAAAATAACGGCAATTATACTTTCTTCTATTGTTTGAAAAATTAGGCAAGATGCTTGAAATCGTTTTCTGATTTAATTATGAAGAGAAATTAAATTTTTTCTCTAAAACTGCCTTTTAAGCAGAGATACAGCATAAAAAAAAGGACGAAATTAGTACTGATGTGTAATTAAAATTTATTTATTTCTGTACTCTATACAAAACTGAAAAATCCCAGTTCCATCTAAGTACGTGATTAGCTTTTGGATGTTTAGACTTATATTAAAGAACTGTATGTGCTGATATCAGATGTTAAATGTGATTATTAGCACATTTAAAAATGTTTAACATCTTAAGATCTAAACTTAGCTTCCAATTGAATGCTTAACATTTATAATCTTTATATGAAAAAATATACTCTACTTTATACTACTACTAATAATAATACCAATAATAATGATAAAAGTGTAAGCTATACATTAAGAAATGTAACAAAAGTTAGTTCCTGTTACATATCAGAAATCAGAAATGAGTCTTTCATATATATTATATATTTGCAATAACTTTTATTTAATAATTTTGATATATTTTAGTTGAAGAGATAGAAAGGTGTTTAAAAATTTTAGAGCAAAAAATCGTGTATATTTGTTTTCTATGCTCTCTCATCTTCCTGTTTAGCTAACATTCTAAGCAGTTTGAGATATTTAAAATATTAAATTTACAATGAAATAAAAATATGAAAACGTTTTAATTCTTACCGGAATGGTGATTAAAAATAAAATTTAACAAATATGTATTTCTTTATGCATAATTTCATTCAGTATTCGAATTCTGTAAGATCTGACCGCTTATTTGTGCGTAAGCATTGACTTCTTCACAGAAAGTTTCAAAAGGAACAATACAACATAAGCTGTGTCAATATCTCATTTTACACGAATTTAACATTTTGATCATAAGCCCTTACGACTTATGATATTTCAATGTTTTTAACAATATATTTATTTCAAAAACATAGTGAATGGAATCAAAATATTTTTTTGGAATTATTATAAACATTTATTGTAAGTCCATTTGGAAAAAAAAGTCTAAGGAAGATAAAATCTAACAGAATATGCTAGCTACAATTTTTTCTCTGAGATGTTTGCAATGCTTTTCAAAAAGTCAAATAACAATGCTTAAAATGTTTAAATAAAAAATGAGGGTACTTTTCCATTTCGCCAACGCAAGCGATAAATTCGCCAAAAATGA